>JAMZEH010000017.1:18020000-18352500 GCA_024699665.1 Ostrea denselamellosa
TATAAATTAAGGAAATCAACACTATGATCTTGAAAATATTCAAAACGAGATCTGATAAAATAAATATCAAAATATGATACCAACATGACTATGCCCTATTACCACAATGACATGAATAGCACAAGTATACAGTAAATTTCCTTATAAGAAAGTCATGAATGACCAATGACACATCTATGAGAGAACACACCTTCCTGATAACCAAGATTTCCTTATATCTGATTTCTTTATATCAAGTTTTTTTTTTGGTAACAATTGTGCCATGTGACTGCTGAAACACGTGACAACTCTAACAATGGTTGCCTGAGATCAGTAGTTTCATAATATATCACATTTGTTCGATTTTGATAAAATTCATGGAAAACCTTAAAGCACATAAATCTGTGGATATTTCCATTGAGCACCATAAATCTACTGCGTAAGACAATGACAGGTCTTCCAACTGACAAATTCTCAGTTCTTGAAATCGAAATTCTCATAAACCAATGTCACAATAATTAGGGATGAAGAACGGATATAACGTCATTGTAACCGGATTATCTATATAGTAAATGTACCACTTCTTTACAGGGGACAATAACATACACATAAGACGAGATGGGATTAATTATATCATGTGATAAATACATAACAAGAGGTCCATGGGCTACATCGCTCACCTGAAAATTTATTTTATACAATTCCCCTATTGCCCCCCCCCCCCCCCCCCCCCATTTTAACAAACTTGAATCTCCACTATGTCAGGAAGCTGTTATGTAAATTTGAACATTTCTGACCCACTGGTCTTGCATTTTCCATATATATTTGCATGTAAAACTTTGATCCCCCATTTTGGACCCAGCTTACTCCTGGGGGCCATAATTTTAACAAACTTGAATCTACAATATGCCAAGAAGCTGCAATGTAAATTTGAACTTTTCTCACCCATTGGTTTATTAGAAGATTTCTGAAGAATTTTTCCTATATGTTCACATGTGAAAATTTCATCCCGTTATGGTCCCACCCTATCCCTGGATGCCATAATCTTAACAGACTTAAATTTGCCAAATGTCAGGAAGCTGCCATGTAAATTTGAACTTTTCTGGTCCAGTGGTTCTTATGAATATTTTTAAATGACCCCACCCTATTTTTACATTTCTGAGATTACCTCCTCTTTGAAGAGGTGCACAAACCTGAATTCCCTTTACCCTTGGACGATTTGTATCAACTTGCATTAAAATTGGCCTGCAGTTTCTGGAGAAGAATAGTTTTAAAATTTGTCAATATAATTTTTTCTTTTGCTATTATCTCCCCTTGGAGAAAGACGTTGTCCTTCATTTGAAGAAACTTGATTCCCCTTGACTTACGGATGATTTGTGCCAAGATTGGTTGAAATTGTCTGATTGTTTTTGGAGAAGAAAATATGAAAAGTTTACAGACTGACACGCAGATAGACAGACTGACAATGGGTGATCAGAAAAGTGCACTTGAAATTTCAGCTCAGGTGACCTAAAATTTAATCAAATTTCATTGTGCACAATAAAAACTAAGATTTTTATGCCAATATATATACAAACTGGAATACTTCACTAAATTCACAACACTGAAATGCTGGTATTTAGCAATGAAACAGTGCATCACATCATTGCATACACATCAGAAATATTCTTATTTGAATCAAGCTATTGTTTGGCAAAAACAATATGCGATACATCTGAATAAACAAACATGCTAATCACAATGTAATATACATGAAAACATAAGGCCCATAGGTCACATCACTCACCTGGGTCACCTTCACCCATATTTTAAGATTTTCCCTCAAGAAATTGTTATTGAAGTGTTTACACATAAACACTATATACCAAGTCTGTCCCCACCCTGGGATCAAAACCACTACCACAAGGATCATGAAATCCATGATTTTGGTAGAGACCTTCCTACTCTATATCACTATGTATTCAGTTTTTCTGACACATGTGTGGTTGTATAGTAGAGGAATTTTTGAAAATTACCAGGTAGTAATTTTTGGCAGTTTTGACGATGGACAACAAACAATTGCAGTAGGTTACCCAGGCAACCTACAAAAATGGAATCAATCAAAAAAAACACAACCATTGGCCATAACAGTCACCCCAAGTACAATGCTGGTACATCCCTATCACTATTGGGGCTTACAAGATGGAGCTCCAAAGACATAGGACTATTTTTGTTCTGAGAGAGGGAATGATCCAAGCACACTAATCTGCCTCCTAACAGTCCAAGAGTAGAGAAGTTTATTCTTTCAGAATTTATACATTTTCACACTATATGGTCAAGACTCTGAGAAGAGAAGAGAAAATGTTATAGTTTGTTTGTTGCAAATGACAATGGATCATAATATGTCAAATGACAATGGATCACAATATGTCATATGACAATGGATCATAATATATCATATGACAATGGATCATAATATGGCATATGACAATGAATCATAATATGGCATATGACAATGGATCATAATATGTCAAATGACAATGGATCATAATATGTCATATGACAATGGATCATAATATGTCAAATGACAATGGATCATAATATGTCATATGACAATGGATCATAATATGTCATAATTATGACAATGGATCATAATATGACATATGACAAACGATCATAATATGTCATATGACAATGGATCATAATATGTCAAATGACAATGGATCACAATATGAACAAGGTATTATTTTATCTCGGAATAATTATATGTTTCGGAATTTAACTAATTGATGTGTATAAATGTAAAAGGCATCTGTAGATCGTAGAAAACTTTTATTGTTGAGAAATGTTGTAGAAACCCCTTTCTGAACTAGGAAGAAATAAACAATTTCTTTCTTTTTTTTTTTCTTTTTTTTCAAGTGGAGATGCACTAAATTGTAGAGATGTGCTTAACTTTTATTTCATTTTTATTCTCATGTGTTGCTTATTAAACATGTTTCTTTGTTTTGTGAACTCTGTGTCTACTTTGATGCATCAGTTGTTTTGTTCTACGTTTCGCAGTCGTGCCGAGCACGGACTACGCATACTGCGCATGCCTTATACCCCTGACTTCCGTGTTGTTACATTTTCTACTTATGCATAGATATATCGTAATCCAGAATAAGTATTACTTTTTTTCGCACGTTTTCTCGGTCGAAGTTGATAGAGACAAATGTGTGAAGCAACACACAACGCTACCGATTACCAGTCAAGAGATAACCCCAACCCCTTTCCATGATCTCTCGTCTGCACAAATAATCCATATCGTACCAGCGATTGTCGCTTTTTCACGTGAAAATCCAGTCCAGTGTGGTGATATTACATTCCTTTAGTGTTTCAGCGAACGCTAAACGACTCCCGTTTTCACGATATTTCAGAAACGACGAAACGCGGCTTAGAAGGCTATCTACACTTCTCTTATCAAGATGCAGACTTTTAAGCGTCACTTCCGTTTGTGTGACGTCAATTTACTTCAGTGCCGCTAAGTGCCCCCCCCCCCTTTTTAAAAAAATATATTTTCATTTGTTGGTCTTTGATTTTTTTTAAAAGCAAAAACTCATTCTCTTGTGTTTTAACACATAAAGGAACTATATAGCCAATTTGATCATTATGTCTCAAATCTGATTAGAAACATCACGGAATGAAGTTCAACCATACATTTCACACCCCAGTTTAGTGTGCACGCCAGCGTTTACAATATGTAAATATCTGTTTATATCCTTTTTTATATGATTTCCACATGCCACCATATACTCCTCAACCAGTGTGAACTGATACATAACAATTTTATAAGAAATCAACAACCATTA
Organism: Ostrea denselamellosa; assembly: GCA_024699665.1. NCBI lineage: Eukaryota > Metazoa > Mollusca > Bivalvia > Ostreida > Ostreidae > Ostrea > Ostrea denselamellosa. The sequence goes on from JAMZEH010000017.1 coordinate 18,023,807, forward strand.
CTTTTTAGGATCTAATTAAATTTATCAAATTTCAAGATCCGCCCATGTTTTCTATTCCAGATAAAAGTACCATTTTAAGAGTACAATGATTGCAAGATCATTTTCAAAATGACGTACAGATTACTGTGACGTCATGAAGATTGCTCAAATCTTTTTCTAACATACACTTGTGTACATGTATACATACACTTTTAAGAGAGAGAGAGAGAGAGAAAGAGAGAGAGCATACTTGAAATCTATATGCTAATTTACTGTTTTAAATATATATTTACATATGGTGAATTGCAATTTGCATTAACTTTATCATCGATTTGTTCATAATAAGTGTTTATATATCCGTCGGACATGACTGTATCTAGCTGCTAATCTGGGAATAGGTGCAGGCACGTTTTATCGTTTTTTAAAGGGGGGGGAGACTTTTTCGAAACCTTAAGATTAAAAAAACAAAACATAATTCGCCAATAGTTAAAATTCGGGGGGGGGGGGGGGGAGGAGGAGGGAGGAGTTCCCCAAACTTCCATTATTTAATGCTTAGTTTGTTCATTTCTATACCATTTTTTAAAACACCTCAAAAAAAGGGGGGGGGGGGGGGGGGCAGGTAACTCAAAATGTAAATTTTAAGAAAAATCTATGTTGCCCAAAAAATGGAGGCTGCCCCCCCCCCCTCCCCGATATTACATGCCTGAGGCGTAGGTGTGTGTATATTTTGTTTGTGTACTTAGAATGGGGGTCAGGGAGTTTAGACCTACCGCTAAAGAATCTTATCTTATCCACATGTTTATATATTTTCTATGTAGTAATGGACATCGCTGTTAGAGCGGTTAGAGCGTCGTTTGCGAATTTGTACTTCATAAGTTCTAGTCCTGCTGGGGTTTTTACAATTTTTACCTTTTCAAAAATTATTGTCATGTATAAATTTTGATTTGAAGAATCTAAATCTTTGTAAAGGACAGTATTTTGTTTGTAATGTACGTTTATCCACAAATTTAGATTCTTCAAATCAAAATTTGTACACGACAATTATTGTCATTTTTCCAATCAGTTGCAACAATAAAAATTTAGGTCACATACATTTCAGTTACATGTAGCTTCAGTTTGTAACATAACTGCATGGTGTGCACTTCTGTGCTTATGCGTATGGAATACAAGCACTATGTACACTGGAGGTTCTAGCTTCTGCTATTTCAAGTTTTGATTTTTATGATATAAAATTTATTGTTTCCTCCCATTAAAATACAGAATGTTGAGATTAAATTTATTCATGTCAGCATGTTGTGCATAAGTAACATGCACTTTTTTTTTTTAACGGCGATCTGTGTTCATTGAAGCGGCGATGATAACGGCAGTCCGTGATCAAAGTGTGAACTCTATTGTTTAATTAAGCAAAACTGGGGGATATATACCTGTTTCTGACACGTGCTGACAATTAACGGACCATCATTTACACAACAATGTTTAATTTGAACATTTCTGCCGTCGCAAACGACTTGATGACCGCACATGATTCACGAAAATCCATTTTTGAACTCGGGTTATGTATTTTATCTACAATGTTGCTACCTTCAACATCCGCATGAATCACCAAGGGAAGCATTTATGTTTAATAAAATCCAATTTAAGTGAAGAAATAGGTATATACATGCATATAAACTTCTCTTCTATAAATATGAGTTGTATTTCCATGATACATTTTGTCATCAAACGCAAATTAACAAACAATATTTAAAAAAGACTAATATAAACTTTATTTCTTTTTTTCTAATTGGTATTCTACAGCACAAGAAAGTGAGCTTGAATAAGTACTAGAAGGTGTGTGAGAGAGAGAGAGAGAGAGAGAGAGAGAGAGAGAGAGAGAGAGAGAGAGAGAGAGAGAGAGAGAGAGAGAGAGAGAGAGGAATGAACAAATTTTTAACAGGTTTTAATCCTCTTAGCCAGTCGGCTTTTCACTTTTTCTTCTGCCTGACGCTTTACTTTTCCAATGATATCATCAACTTCTTCTCCCTCGATAGCTTTTCCGTCAACCTCTGCTACAATATTTGCAGTAACTCGCAAATCTCTAATTGGCAGATTATCCCGTGCTCTGTCGCACTGACGAATGTACTCTGCCGGTACATACCGCCTGTTGATATTCATATCTATAAAACAATAAATATGCAATGAATCTAAACAAAACAAAAACCTGCGCAACAATGACCAACTGACATCATTTTGATCCCAACAGTTTAATATTTGTCTTGATCATCTTTAAAATAATACTTTAGTATTCAAAACTTTTTACCTAAAAAGTCGTCCACTATATGGACATACTGCTCATAGTATATCTCAGCATCTTCCCAAGAGGAACAGTTTGTCCTGTCTATGAATATCCTCTTAAGGATTTCTCTTTTTTTCTCCATCCTTATGTGTTTGGTCAAGACTGCAATATCTCCGGGAATTTCTATTCTACGGAGATATTGCAGGACTATCTCGGATGAAAGTCCCAGCAGGGCTTTGAATAGCTACAATATAAAGTAAAATTAAATCACCTTGAACTACCCATATAAAACAAGTGTGGATTAGATGATATGATAATAAATGTAGGTTAATATTTTTAAAATTGTTTGTTTCATACCTTTTGCGGAAATTCTTCTTTCCCCCACAGTTTGAAGACCCTTTCCGTCTCCGTGTAGCATTCCTCGTCATAGGAAGCTACACTGAACACTACATTTAGGCTATCTCTTTTGCAAACCTATAAAAATAACCTCTGATTAATGAACTGAAGAAAGTTGACTTTCACTGTTTAAAGATTCATTGCAATTCTTGAGTGTACCTTCTGCTGTAAACGGGAAAGAACAATAGAAGCTGTTTCTTTCCAACAGTCTCCAACCTCATCCCTTAGAAATATCGATCTCACTTGTTGGACCTGGTCCTGAGAAGAAATTATTATGCATAGTTGTTTTATTATCTTAATTAATCAAATGTAGATGTAAATAGTTCAAATTATCAATATCTCAAAACTTACTTCAAAGTTCAATGTTTTAACCTGGCATTGGGATGCGTGCCAGTTGCCAACTACTTTGGCCTCCTCCGATGTTAAACCAACAAACACCTCCACTTGCACATGCCTGGTACAATATCAATACAATTATTAACCAATATCATTTTTATTTGAAACGATTCTCGGTGTGATATCTATGGTATAAGTTAAATCTAACCTGTAGCAGTCAAACAAATCATTTGCTGGTTCTTCTGCTAACAGTTGTTTGCAGGCCTCCACAAGATGATTTCCGCCCAGTAAGAAGAGGGGGTTGTTTTCCTCTTGCATGTAGGTGGAGAAATTTGTTGAGTCTGGGATTTATGTGAAAAAATAGACATGTACTTTGCTAATAAAGAAGACAGAAGAACTATCCAAAATTAAGAAATGATCAGTATAATTATAAAAAGACAATTGCACCATTAAACATGTACATTATTTCTTGAATAAGAATATAAAAATAAATATGTGATTTGTTACCAATTCAGGGTCAGTGAGGACAGGAATTTTTGTTATTACTCCCCCAGGTGCTTCCCTGATATTCCTCTTCAGTGTGGAAACCCACTGCTCATCAATGTCTCGACACCTAGGGAAGACGATATTGTTATATGTAAAGCAATTTGTTTGTAAAATATGTTTAATGAAGTGACCTTTAAATTATACAGTATTCCATATATACCTGTATTCCTTTGGGGCCCGTTGGAGCCTTTTCAGGTCGACCTTGAACTCACCTAGAAAATAAAATTAAACATGCCAGTGCATTGTTGATATGCGACTAATATGCTAACATTTTTGAATATGTAATTCAGTTTTTACCTTTTTTCTTCTCTTTAATCAAATCTAGCTCGAAGGATAATGTTGCGTGAGGGGGTCCTTCAATAGAAATGGTAGACGGCATGGCAGTTCGATTGCTAGTGCGTTGGCCGCCTCTGGCTTTGCTTTTTTTCCTTTGAAAAATTTGGTATGGTTTCAGCGCCTCAAAAAAATCGCCATTAGAGGAGGCTCTGTCAAGCTTTACAAAAACATCATCTGTAGATTTAAACCTTGATCTCAATAGCCGCCTTCCCTTTTTGCTTCTTCTAAAGTGAATCTTAATTTCCAAAAAATAAGAAAAATGTACATGTACATATTTTACTTTATGTATTATATCATATTTCAAGGAAAACACTCTATGCATGTTCACTTACTTAAACAATACACAAATAAAGGAGAGAGAGAGAGAGAAAGAGAGAGAGAGAGAGAGAGAGAGAGAGAGAGCTAAAGAAAAATGTACATGTATGTTATACTTTATATATTTTATTATTTTTGAAGGTGAACACTGCATACTTGGTTCACAAGATTAAACAATAGTACGAGAGAGAGAGAGAGAGAGAGAGAGAGAGAGAGAGAGAGAGAGAGAGAGAGAGAGAGAGAACAAAAGGAAAATGTACATGTTATACTTTATATATTATATTATCTTAAAGGTAAACACTGCATAATACATACATTTGAGAGAGAGAGAGAGAGAGAGAGAGAGAGAGAGAGAGAGAGAGGGGGGGGAACTAAAGAAAAATGTACATGTATGTTATACTTTATATATCATCTTATTTTAAAGGTAAACACCGCATAATATATATATTTGAGAGAGAGAGGGGGGGGGGACTAAAGAAAAATGTACATATATATGATATTATTTTAAAGGTAAACACTGCATACGTGTTCACTTCTTTAACATTATACATATAAGAGAGAGAGAGCTGACTACGTTTTTGCATCAAATCAACATATCTATATGATGAAATCTTCAAGTTTCATCCTTTTCCCCTTTTAAATGTTTATTGTTGTTATTGATATCAAGTATCGGCCTATAGTGCATTCTAAAAAATAAATTTTTTAGTGCATACTAAAAAATATTATTGAAGAAAAACTCACCCACAATTCATCGGCTACTTTTCCATGGTCAACTGTCTCCACTGGACCATATTCTTCCCCATTTTCAAGATTTAAAACTTTTCGGCCGTTAATTAAAACAAAAACACTTTCATTCTCCGATGAAAAACTCAAGACATTTTTACGCTTCTGCACCAAATTGACGGAGTATCGTTTGGTTGGTGATGCAAGCACCGTGATTGTGACGTCATATTTCTCAAAAAGAGCGATACGTATATACCCGTTATACTAAGATCAAAGAAAGGGGATAATATATATATGGTTGATGATGCAATGAAATTACGAATTTTAAAAAAGGATCAACAATTTGGATGTGTGAATAGGTTTTGATGCATGATTCTCTAACAAGTTATATACAAAATTTTCATAATTTGGTATAACTTTCATTTTTCAGCTGTAGATATTAAAATTAGTGTTAATGAATTTATCATTCATAGCTGCGGTGAGATTATGTAGCATTAAGAAACATTGATCATGATTAGAGGTATAATTCATGGATTTTCTTGAATTTGATTAAAGAATTCAAAGAAATCAACTAAACTTCAAAAGGATGCTGCCGACACACAATAGCTGAACGCGACGACTGCGTTATAGATTGTTTCAATATTAGGTCATTTAATCAGCGGCATGCTTTTGATGCCGGCGAAAGCGACGGCTGAATACACATTATACTGCTCTCTTGCTGCTAATCCTTCTCCAAACTAGATTATCAGATTTACCTATGAATAAAAATTTAAAAATCTGGGTGGTTTTTTTTCTCCATTCAAAGCCAAATCTAACTCCTGATATCTTTCCTTGAGACCACTTATCTATACGATTATTGATTGATTGATTATTTATTGCTTTCCGCCACACTCAACAATTTTTCAGTTATCTGGTGGCGTCCAGTTTTTGTTGGTGGAGGAGAGAACCCAGATACAATGTACCTGGGAAGAGACCACCGACCTTCCGTAAGTAAACTGGCAAACTTGCTCACATAACGCCGCGGCCGAGATTCGAACGCGCGCCGACAGAGGTGAGAGGCTTTGTGATTTTGAGCCCGATGCTCTAACCACTCGGCCACGGAGGCCCCCTTATCTATACGAAATAAATATTTGAAAGAACAAATTAAAGACGTATTTGTATCACATGAAGCTGTCACTGAATAATTTATTTACTCAAAACCAGATCAAATGAAGCGTTATAACCAGAATCAAATTACAAAATGAACAAGAAATAATGAAGTATTCAAAATCAATGACAATAATCGTCGATGCAGTCTCGAATTTTTTTTGGTAGATGCCCTGTAGATGTGAGACTGAACCCCTCACTCCAGATGTAACTGAGATCCACATTCTCTACCCATGCTTCTGTCTTTCCCTTCGTGCCTTTTACTCGCCTGGTACAAGGTTTCCAAGACGTTGTCTTTGATCCCTTGTACCACTGCACTGTTACCGTGTCCGCATAGACGCTTATAATTTTCCCAATTTGTGGCCATTCACCTGCATAAGCTGGTACGTCAGTGAACACATACTGCCCGGGTTTCATGGCTGTCGGTCCAACTGGTGGGGTGTATTTTCCAACGATAACCTATATCACAGAAATATTCTTTTTATAAAAAGTTCTATCATATGCGCTATTGAAATGACATCGTCTTGCATCTTGCATCCATGCAGAACATACCCACCCCCCAACAAAAAAATATTTTTATGATAGAAAACATTTGCAGATGTAAACGTACAACACTATTGCTAAAATTAACTCACTGGTGCTATTTCGGCGTCTTCTTCAAGTTCAAAGTTGTACACATCAGCAGTTTGTATATTTACTGGTTCCGTTCCTGATTAGAGAATTGGAATAAGAATAGGCATCTTATATCTATAAGGCATCAAAAATCTGGTGGCAACAAAAAATTACACGGGAAATGCGTTAATATTCTTGAATTATGCTTTGATTGACAAGAAAAACAAATAAAAATATTTAAACAACGCATGACAAGGAAAGACCATTTGCAGTTATAACTGTTAAAGTCTTACTTCTGCGTTTTGAATCCAATAAATCGTCTACCAGCCATGATTCATCTTCTGACAAGAAAAATCATAATAAATACCATTCATTAAACCCACCGTAAAATGATCTATATGGTATTTTAAGGTTGTTAATCTACACCTTCCAATTCGTCGAGATCCTCACTGAAAAAATTCTCCCACCAATTTTTGTCTTCCTCTTTTCCGAAAAATCTGTAGCTTCCTCGTACATCTGCTTCCAACCTTTCCCGATTTTCCTCAATCTCAGAAAAATCTGGATCTACAGTAGGGGGATTTCCAGCTACACTTTCTTTTAATAGATAACTACCGCATTCTTTCCACTCCTGTATGAATTGAGGATGACATATTTACAGAATTGAAAATGTTTTTTTCATCAACCCGATGAAGACATTTATTTTGAAAACAATTTAAAATGAAATTACATTTAGCAATAATCATAATCATAATCATAGCAATAATAATGACTCTTGCGGGGAATTTATCATTGCTCGTTTGATATACATTGCTCGTTTGATATACCTTGTCAGTTGACCACCTTTTCCAAAACAATTGTGCCTTTCCATCGATTTCGTTCCTTTCGATCTTAAAAACGTGGGGCTTTGAATGGTTTTTTATAGAGTTGAGGAACGGTGTAATCCATTCTGTGATGTTGTACACTCTATTCAGGTGGAAAAAAAAAAAGTATAAATAAGCAAAATTTGTAACTATACAGTTTTTAACCTAGACATATATATTGAATATACGAACAGACATAGTTTTGTTTTTTGGTTTTTTTTGGTTTTTTTTTTTATACCTGTCCGTTTTAATGCTGTGTGGTCTTGGCGTGAAACATGCCTCAAAACCATTCATTAATTTCGCGAGGGTCATTGCCGCATGGCGGTTAAGCCAATGACTGAACCTAAATCAAATTGGGGGAGAAAAAAACACGTAAAAGCATATAATACAAGGAAGTACATAATGAATCAAAAGTGATATTCACTGAAACTTCATTAATTAAAATCTTACTTGGAGAAAACTTGATCAATATCCTCATGCGTATGGCCAACCATCAGGAATGAAATTTTAATTTTCCGAAATAGTTCAATTTCCACAAGGTAGCACATGAATCCCAATAGGTATCTGCAATGCAATATATATATATATATATATATATATATAGAAAGAGAGAGAGAGAGAGAGAGAGAGAGAGAGAGAGAGAGAGAGAGAGAGAGAGGCGTTTTGTGTATTTATAGATTTTTAACATGAGAACTACAAATACCTGTTCTTATTTTCTCTAGCACAGTTGTCCATCTGAAGGTAAAGGGTGTCCGGAAGGGAATCCTTCAGTGAATATAAAACACTAAGAATAATGGAAATTGTGAGATTCGTAGAGTGACTGAAAAATATAATGAAAAAATTAAAATGGAGGATAGGTCATCATTTAAAATAACGGAAAAATGAGCCATGTTATTATATTTGCCCTATACCTGTATTGAAATAAGTCAAAAATCCGTATATTCCGATACCATGAACAATCACACCTATCAAGTGGACCCTAAGTTTCCACATGGCCGATGTAAATTTGCTGGCGTGGACGAAGTGGGGGAGAGACGTTTTGCTCTGATCCATCCCATCTATAATTAGAGACAGATACCTACTGGGGAACATCTTCGCTTTCTCTTGGTGTTTATAGTATTTCTGTCTCTCTAAACTGTAAAGAAGAAACTCTTATTAAAGTAAGATGAAGGAATAAGATGGCACACATGCCCATTGGTTTCAGCGTAAAATACAATTTCAAAAATTGTTCTCTACATAAGTGTATGTCACATAAGAGATGCGGAAAACCATTGATTGTATTGTTTTGATACATGTTTTAAGACGGATGAATTTGATGACATGTCTAGTTGAACTTACTTTTGCTTTTTAAGATGCTTGTCCTTCTTTTTAAATAGAACCATTCTTTTGTTTGGATCTCTAGTCTCCCCAAGCTGAATTTTGATCTCTGTGCATACGTTGCACTTTGAAAAGCGGTTATTCTATATAAAAGGAAAACCAAGTATATGCAATTGCTTATACACACACGTTTTAATACACGCCATATATTTTGTACGTCTTTAACACAAGATTTAAACAATAACAAACCTTTGGTATAGCTATGTGAGGTGCCTCTTTTCTCCATATGCAGAGAAAGTGGCTTAGAGAGACGGGCCGATTAAAATCTCCCCGAGACTCTTCCGCCATTACACCATAAATGTGACTTTTTGTCGAACAAGGGGGCAGATGAATTTGTCCAGTGTGTGGTAATTTTTCACCATAGTTTTGTGCATAAAGTTTAAGCCAAGCAATAGCCTGCATCGACTTTAATTGTCGTCCCTTTTGTCTTTGGAGTGAAACAGTTTTTTGCTTTTCTGCAATGCATAAATTCAACTTTAATTTCCTGTCCCAAAAGTAAGTAAAGCAATATAATTTGTAATGGTACTTACTCAGAAACAACCCTCGTACTTCGTAGAAAGTGGATTTAGGTATTCCTAAAACAGTTGTAAATGCTGCAAAGCAGACACTTGCGGTTCCGAGAATATAGACAAAATCCCAAGACTGAGATTGCTCATCAAATCTATAAAAGAAAACATTCAAAGTAAAAGAAAAAAAAATCTTTTCTGATATGGAACGCAATAGAATTTACAATATAATACATGTACAGTTTTTATCACTTACTGAGAATGGCTCCACAGATAATCCAGAAGCCACTGGCGCCTCTCAAGACTACCTAGTGCCTGGAAATTCTCTCTAAAGGAGACCAAATCCTCCTCTATAAAGCCAGGGAGGCACAGGAGAGAGCAACACATTGCTCCTAGTACACAAGATATCCGAAAAATATTCGATTTTCTTTTACCTAAATTCAGAACACAAAACACCTTTATTTTTTAAAATTGTTCAAGGAAAGTCTGTATTTTTAAAGATAATCATTAAAGTTAAGGTCATAACCTTTGGCCTGCACTGGACTTAAATATTCCCCACTGTCCTCATCAGTTTGTTCATGTCTATGACCTCCAACTGGACGCCCCCGTTTTCCTTAAAAATGCATGCGTCAGTTAAATTACAAGGCCAATGGACTCCTTATTCCGTAGTTATTTTTCCATTGCTTATTTTTGAGGATTTCATATAGATAAATGAATGAAATAACGTTTTGGGGGATTGGCCTGGTAACATTCCTCATCATCTAAAATTAAAAAATTCATTACACTGTATCATACTAAGAATATGTGGTCAAAGCAAAGAAAAGGCGTCAGTGTATCAGTGGCATGCCTTTGGTGTCGGCGATATCAACAAGACCGATGGACGACTGAATACACATTATAGCTCGTTTCAAAATTTGGTCACTGGGTCGACATCTAAAGAATGCCGCCAATACACTATAACAAAAGACCCAGGGGCTACATCGCTCACGTGAGCATCAATGGCTAACTTGAAAACTTTGCGACTATGATGACGACAACGACAGACAATGGAAAAAATTTTATCTGCAAGAAGAGCTCATAAATATATAAGGGGGAAAACGATTTGAAAAAGTAGAGATTATTTACCTGAGTAGAGATTATTTACCTGAAACAGCTTCTTCGCTATTGCTTTCGGCATTTGATATGTAAGCAGTCTGTTGGTCTAAAACACAATGTATTTGTTACAATTTCGGTTACTACCATTATTAATAAGTTTTGTTTCTGCTTTATGCATTCTGAGACATTTTTTAAAATTAAATGTATTTTTAGTTACCTTGATCGGAATCGTATTCTTCCAATGAAGACTCCATAATCGATAAATCTACAAAGAATATTGTTTTTGCATTTAGTTTAAACTGGACTTACCATACCTTACTTTTTTTCTTTTTCATCATTACTTAAAATGGATGCTATGTGCAAATGGAAGATCTTCTACAAGCCGCTTACTTTATGAGAAAAAGTATTTATTTTATATTTTACTGCGCAGAAAAATGTATATGAAGTATGAGAGGGGGGGGGGGGGTTTGCTGCCCATTAATATGTTATTATATGTCTTACTGAAAATACATATCACGAGATACTAATTCGTATGTGTGAGATTCATTATTGTACGAGAAATTTATAGTACGATGAAAGAAGTTAAAAGTATTTAAAAGGACATACAGTCAAACATACAAGAAGTCGTATATATATATATATATATATATATATATACGAATGATTTAATAACTCGAAGGTACATGATCTTTAGACGTATATGTACGAGAGACAATTATAAATTAATAAAATCATTATTGTGATATAATAAAACAATATACATATATTTACTATGTATCGTACATTTTATACCAAGTTGTAATTTGGAAATGCTCAGTTATTATGAGAAAGAAATTATATCATGTAATTTTGAAATATTTGGCTGCTTGTTACGTAAGAATGTTTTAAACGGACCAAGATTAAATCTTAAACATTTTTTTCATCACAGAAAGAAGAAATATTTTGAAAAACAATATCAAACATCTTTGTATAGAAATTATCATTTGTTTTGCATAGTTGGGCGTTGGAAGCTATTTTAGCAAAAATGCATTAAACTATAGCAGTACATGTATGTCTCTTTCAGAAGACAAAGGGATATAGATCAAGTCTGGGTGAAGTTTTATTAGGTAGAGAATTAAATTATATTGAATTAGCAATTCCTGTTAATTATACTTGACCAATAAATGCGGAACTGCAGGTTAACTTCGGGGGTATTCAGACTATTCAATATATACATGCACTTAAGTCATTACCTTAATCTACCAGCATAGTGAATGTCATGTAACGCTAGTTGGTATTTCCCGGTTATTAGTGCTCGGCGCATTTATTTTCGGGTTTTAGTGTGTCCACTATTTTTGTTGTTTAGTATTTCCGGTGAAACAAGCGTGGCCTTTGTCAGGTTATCGGTACCACGATGTAAGTTTATTTTGCTATTATTCTATATGAACATGTCAGTGAATTCATGCAAATACGTTATAGCAATGTCATTGTAATGATTTGACCTTTTAAAATGTAATTGTGTATGGTTGTTTAGCCTTTTCTCTTATCGTGTTGAGATAGTTGTTTACATTGACTCGTTTCGCGCCAAATGTTATGGCCAATGATTTTATGTTGAATTATATGTATCAACTTTTCAAACTGATTACTAAGAGACTTTAATGTATATAGTTGAGTAATGTGTATTAGGACTCATTTGAACTCGGGGATTAATTGAACGAAGATAGTTTATGCAGTTTGTGTGTGAACGATCGCCAGTCTTCATACTTGATCCGCAGTCTATTTGTACACATGGCTATCTATGGAAAGTCATTCTAGTCATACTTAGTCTAGTCATTTGTACGTGTAATTTGCCTATGATTTTGAACCATCTTGTAATTCCTACTTTGTTTATTGTTACAGCTATTCACCAATACATGTGTGCACAACTAGAATAAAGACTGATCTACCTGTTTCCAGGTGTTTTTGGATTGACTTTAGTGTGTATACAAACAGTGGTTTAACGGGCTGCAATTGGGCAGTCACAGTGAAATTGATAAAGAAAATATATTTACCGTTCTCTTTGGATTCGAATATGTGGTTAATTTTTCATAAACTCTTCCCAGAATCGTTAAATATAGACTTCGTTGATACTGCTACGCTTTGCAGCAACACAGGTTTTTGCAGAAGATTGCATAGAAATGGCGTAAACAGTAAATTAGCATATAGATTTCAAGTATGCTCTCTCTCTCTTATAAGTGTATGTATACATGTACACAAGTGTATGTTAGAAAAAGATTTGAGCAATCTTCATGACGTCACAGTAATCTGTACGTCATTTTGAGACTGATCTTGCAATCATTGTACTCTTAAAAATGGTACTTTTATCTGGAATAGAAAACAAGGGCGGATCTTGAAATTTGATAACTTTAATTAGATCCTAAAAAGTAATGGTTGTTGATTTCTTAAAAAATTGTTATGTATCAGTTAACACTAGCTGAGGAGTATATGGTCGCACGTGGAAAATATAAAAAGAAAGACATGAACAGATATTTACATGTTGAAAACGCTGGCGAGCACACTAAACTGGGGTGTGAAATGTATGGTTGAACTTCATTCCGTGATGTTTCTAGTTAGATTTCAGACATAATGATCAAATTGGCTATATAGTTCCTTTATGCGTTAAAAACACAAGACGATTTTTTGCTTTTAAAAAAGTCAAAGACCATCAAATAAAAATATATTTAAAGAAGATTTTGTCACGTTAACAAAATAAATAATTTAATGAAGACAAATAGGATAATTGTTTTGATAACATTACTTACATGTTCATTTTGTGCATGAAAAATAAGCATAATAAAATGCTTGAAATAATTCGATACTATCCTTTATTCGTTTCCAATAATATCTCATAGTATCTATTTAATATTATAATTAAATATTCAAATGCCACCCCCCCCCCCCCCAAATATAAATAAACATCATTACGAACAAAACAATTTAATTTTAACAGATATTAAGAAGTCGGTGATGATATATAGAATAAGGGATGTGAAGGGGGGGGGGGGGGGGGGCACTTAGCTGCACTGTAGTAAATTGACGTTACATAAGCGGAAGTGACGCTCAAAAGTCTGCATCTTGATAAGAGAAGTGTAGATAGCCTACTAAGCCGCGTTTCGTCGTTTCTGAAATATCGTGAAGACGGGAGTCGTTTAGCGTTCGCTGAAACACTAAAGGAATGTAATATCACCACACTGGACTGGATTTTCACGTGAAAAAGCGACAATCGCAGGTACAATATGGATTAGTTGTGCAGACGAGAGATCATGGAAAGGGGGGGGGGGGGGGAGGGTATCTCTTGACTGGTAATCGGTAGCGTTGTGTGTTGCTTGACACATTTGTCTCTATCAAATTCGACCGAGAAAACGTGCGAAAAAAGTACTACTTATTCTGGATTACGATATATCGATGCATAAGTAGAAAATGTAACAACACGGAAGTCAGGGGTATAAGGCATGCGCAGTATGCATAGTCCATGCCCGGCACGACTACGAAACGTAGAACAAAACAACTAATGCATCAAAGTAGACACAGAGTTCACAAAACAAAGAAACATGTTTAATAAGCAACACATGAGAATAAAAATAAAATAATAGTTAAGCACATCTCTACAATTTAGTGCATCTCCACTTGAAAAAAAAAGAAAGAAAGAAATTGTTTATTTCTTTCTAGTTCAGAAAGGGGTTTCTACAACATTTCTCAACAATAAAAGTTTTCTACGATCTACAGATGCCTTTTACATTTATACACATCAATTAGTTAAATTCCGAGGCATATAATTATTCCGAGATAAAATAATACCTTGTTTATGTCGTATGAACAACTGAAGTGATTTTTAATTTTGGTTTGTTGTTGTTTTTTTTTTTTTTTGGAGGGAAGGGGGTGGGGTGATTTTAGGGCTTTTTTAATGATTTCAAAACCTGACACAACTGTTACCAGGTCTGACCTGACACAGGCTTAATAAAGAAAAAACTCCAAACATTTTTGTGAATGTGTAACTCATTACAGACATACATATTTATAAGACTGGCCAGACAACGTCTACAATAAATAATTTGTGCAGTTTACAAAACATAAAGGCTTATCTATGTAGGTTACACAACAATTTCATTTGAGTATCGTCAAGATCCTGTAAAATCTTCAGATATTGGATTATTCCAGTTTTACACACACCTTCAGAATCTTTTCTTGAAAACCCCTAAAATAATGAAAATAGAAATGCATTACATACAAATGCTAACAAAAGGCTCATGGACTAAAACACTAACCTGAGCTACAATGTCCAAATTTGACCAAAGTAAGTAACCTTAATCAAAATAAAAGTGACTCCACTCTGACCCCTGGGGTCATAGTAAGATTAAACTTGCTTGAAGCAGCTTGCTTATATTTATTCATTTCAGAAATTTTCTACAGGAAGAATTCTATATATGCTCAAACTCAATGGGACCAAGGTCCACAGGCCTTATCAGTCTGCCAAGTATTAGTTAAAAGCAGTCCCATGGGACAAGGGACATAAAATCTAAATTAAAAAAAAAAATCCTGTTCTGCATATCTGAGCTAAATTCTGATATATAGCAACAGTATAAAACAAGGCATGGTCTTAAAACTTAAATGTCAATGAAAGTGCCTCTACTGATTACAGACTTTAAATAATAAATCACTATTTTGGTACATCCTTTTCTGCTTGTCCTAATGAAGTGTAATATTCATACTGTATGACAAATTCCGATCTGTCCTAGAGTCAAAACCTAAATTTGCAAAAGTCACTATTTTGGTACATCCTTTTCTGCTTTTCTTAATATATACTTAGAAGAAAAGGGGCAACACTATATGCCCCAAACATAAAATCTAACCATCAAAAAGTTTCATAAGGAATAAGTGAACTAGACTTACTTCTTCCCTGAACTGTCCTCCTGATCCTACATGTTGATTAGTCTGTCATGGTGTTGGACGCAACCAAGCCAATACAAAAATTCACAAACCTCTGCTCTATCTTCTGCTTTCAGCATGTCAAAAGGTCTGGTATAGTGAATCTTTCCTTCAGTTTTGATTGGTTTTTTGAATTTTATGCTTATAAGATGTTCTTGGGGCATTTTCAAATAGACAAATATTAACTGCAAAATAAAAAAAAAATGTAAAAATAATGTGAATGAGTCTGAAATCCGGTGCAACTAGAAAAAGGAATCTCATAAACCCATTCACACACAGGCCCAAAATTAGGTTTGCTTGTACCATGACCCTTCTGCAGATCAGAAAGGAGACACATTGAAGGTGATATGATTGTTTTTTCTCTCCAAATATTGTACATTTCCTGAAAATTGATAATTCTAATAGTTATTCTTCATTGAACTTTTTACTGGCGATAAGTTGTTAACTGATAAATGTGGAATGTGTCAAAACTCCCGCAAGCTTAATTCTGAATACATTATTAACTGTATTTTCTGTACACATTTATTTATTTTTTGTACACATTTTCATCAATATCGCCTTAATAAAATGCAACTTGAAAAAACATATAAACTATTAAAAAAGAGTAGCGGATACTGTATTTTGTGATTAAAATATTCACACATACAAAGGGATACCAAACCATGTCGTATAGTTCCTTAACAAGGAAGCAATTCCAAAGAAATTCAGCACCCAAACACATCAATCATACGCTCACGATCTGCACGGGATGCTACTGATGATCAAGGGTGTTGTGCGACAAATTTGCATGCCTCTGAATTGGGAGGTTAGAAGCATTCTAAAGGAAGATTTTGAAGAGAAAGCATAAGATTATCAGTTGTTGGCAGTCGTTAATTAAACAGACACCATGCACCACCTAACACAGGATGAGAGGTCACGTGCACTTGGCATGTGCAATGAATGTTTCCCAGTCTGTTATCAGCAGATTATGGTCCAAACATCGTGCTACAGGGTCTGTTCAGGAAAGATCAGGAGCCAGTCGACCAAGGGCAACAACTCAGGCTCAGGACAGATTCATCCACACTATTGCCTTGAGATTGATTGATTGATTGATTAAATATTGTTTAACGTCCCGCTCGAGAATCTTTCACTCATATGGAGACGTCACCATTGTTGGTGAAGGGCTGCAAATTTAGGCCTATGCTCGGCGCTTATGGCAGGGAGGGATCTCGGTTTTTGCAGTCTCATCCAAAGGACAGCCCCATTTAGTCACCTCTTACAACAAACAAGGCGTACTGAGGATCTATTGCCTTGAGAAATCGTCTGGTAACAGCAATTCAGATGAAGTTTCAACTTCAAAGGGATATTGGCTTGGCCAGACCATCAGGAATCGACTGCACACATTTCACTTACATGCCCGATATACTCGTGTCATTCCCTGTTTGAGGAATTGTCACATAAGGGCCAGACTCCAATGGTGTCGTCACCATCAATGCTGGGATAATTGCCGGTGGAACCACGTAATGTTCTCAGATAAGTCAAGGTTCGCTGGGGACTTCCTGGAAAGATGCAGGATGATTTGGCGCCGACGTAACACATGTTTCCATGACATTAGCGTCATTAGACATGATTGTTGTGGGGGTGGATCCGCAATGGTATGGGGAGGCATCACTGTTGCCGGCAGAACAGACCAGCATGTTGTTGCTGGATGTGTCACAGAGCAGTACTACCGGGACAATATCTTGGCACCCCATGTTGTGCCGTTTGCATGTCGTTATGGCCGCCGTTTCGTTTTTCAAGACGACAATGCAAGATGTCATAGGGCCACAATCATTACAAATTATCTCCAGCAGCAGAATATCACCACATTACCATGGCCTGCACTCAGTCCGGACCTTTCCCCCATCGAGCAGGTCTGGGACATGCTTGGACAGCGGTTACTCCAATGTCAACAACCTCCTGCCAATGTCCAAGAACTTGCTGCAGCATTGCAACAGGAATGGAATAATCTTCCCCAAAATGACCTGGGACATATCGTTAGGAGTATTCCATGCCGAATCCGAGCTTGTCTGGCCAACCAATGGGGGTTTACCCGCTACTGACTGTTTCACAATGGTGGTAAATTTGCTGTGTGACCCTGTGTTGGTGTCGACCTTTATTCTGGAGAATCTGTCCTTTTCTGACTGTACACAGGGTTCGAATAAATTGACAAATGTTTCCTTAATGTTTTTCTGTCATTTGTTCCCTTCCCGACCTCATGATCCGCATTTCATTGCCCTTGTGAATCCAGTATCCCCTACTTTTTTTTAATATTATAGAACAATATTTGTAGATAATGACAAGATGTATTCGACTATATTGAGTTTTAGGAGCCAGTCCCTTTTATAATGGGCCGATAGGGGTCAAAAGTATTTTCTAAATATCTTAAAAACTAAAAAGAATTGAAGCAAAGTTGTTATTTGAATGTTTTGTAACTGCTGATGTCAGCAAAATGATCATTGATTACGTAATAAGGGATTTCTAAGGGAATAATGTACGAAACTTTGAAACTTTATGTCTACTAAATGAAAAATATTTTGTAAAGCATAAATTGGTCATAATATGATGTTAAACAAGATGCTGCCTTCAAATTTCGTCTTATGTTTCCTTTTAAGGAATTCAGGGGATGGACCCTAAAACTGAATATGCTAAATAGCTTGAAAACTAAAAACATTTTGTTAAACATTCAAAACAAAAGTTGTAGATAATGTTCAGACCTATTCCCCAATATCACGTTTTAAGTGTCAGTCCCTTAATTAAGGGGCTGAGATGCATTAAACATTAATATACATTTTCCTATATTTTGTTGAGAAAACAAGTCTTGTTTGGGTTATTTTACTTGTCAATGATATTAATTTAATAGAGATAAAGAAACTAATATCTACAAAAAAAAAATCACAGTGATACACTTTTGATACAAATTACAACTAAAAAGTGTGAGAAACATGGCAAGAGAGTGTCTGGACACAAGACCTACTAGTTTCAGCAAACACTCTACCACTAAGCTACTGTGTCTATCATTTCTAAATGCCGTGGGGGTCCAGATTTTAGAATAGGTTCTTAGTACCCCTTGCTTATCATAAAAGGCAACTATATAGGGTGGTTCAAATGAAAAAGAGATTTGGTCACAGCAGGTGTGGCATGATAAAGGTCCCTCCCTGTCCAACAGCTGAAAGCACAGAGCATAGGCCAAATTTGTTTTAGCCCTTCATCTTACACTGTAGTCTGTGTATACACTCTATCTTACACTGTAGTCTGTGTATACACTCTATCTTACACTGTAGTCTGTGTATACGCTCTATCTTACACTGTAGTCTGTATATACACTCTATCTTACACTGTAGTCTGTGTATACACTCTATCTTACACTGTAGTCTGTGTATACACTCTATCTTACACTGTAGTCTGTGTATACATTCTATCTTACACTGTAGTCTGTGTATACACTCTATCTTACACTGCAGTCTGTATATACTCCTTATCTTACACTGTAGTCTGTGTATACACTCTATCTTACACTGTAGTCTGTATATACACTCTATCTTACACTGTAGTCTGAGTATAACTGTGCAAGGCTTATTAGAATGACAGATGGTGGCTCACAGATGTGACATACATCATCCAGTTTTGTTGTTATCACTTCTGTCCTCCACCAGAAATAGTTTAAAAATCTGCAATTTTTCATTTTCTTCATTTTTAAATGTTCTTAATAGAGTTTAACAAAGTATTTCAAGTCATACCATTTCCAGTGGAAGTTGATTGTATTAAACTGGAAGTCGTCCAAACATTAGCATTTTTCTTTCAAACTTTCAGGGACTATTTCTGCACACTCATAGTGTAATTTTCAATCATTTCAAGGACTTTCATAAAACCGGAAACTCTTTAAAATTGTTAACTCTTATCTCCTATGTGATTTTTGTTCTATTTTGAAACATTTAGTGCTTATTCCTTTCATTTATTGTCATTCTTCTTATTACTCGCAACGAAATTGTGTCTAGTTCTTTTTTTTTTCTTTCTTGTTTTGAATTAATTGTTGTTCAAGAAAAATAATTTCTTTATTTGCTATGTTTATGGATACAATGTCATTTTTTATTCATGTCAAAGCAACATCCATAACATCCATGTTATCCCACAACAAGTGAAATTTTGCTACAGAATGACATCAAACTACCTTCTCATACCGAAATTTGTCAAATTTAATGTTTCTTCTTCCTTAAAAAAACCGGAAGCTATGGATCCACACCATCAACATCAACTTGTCACAGTTTGTTGCAGGTTTAGCTCAGAATGACCCATAGATATCAATACCAGAAAGTATGGAAGACTTAATTCAGATGCTGTATTTCTCATAAAGTGACAAAAATACAGGCCATTTCAATGCTATTTTGTCAGTAATCTTCCTGGAGTCTTAATCAAAATTTTGTCTTTGCTGATTCAGACAAATGCAGTCACAATGCAACTTGTCAGGAAACATACCAGTCATACTAAAATACTACAGTATACCAAGAAAATCTGCCCGCCCTTTTTTTTCTTGTTGGGATCCAGGTTGTTAGAATAGGTCCTCAGTACCCCTTGCTTGTCGTAAAAGGCGACTAAATGGAGTTGTCCTTCGGATGATACCGCAAAAACCGAGGTCCTGTGTTACAGAAGGTGTGGCACATAAAAGATCCCTCCCTGCTCATAGGCCATAAGCACCGAGCATAGGCCTAAATTTTGCAGCCCTTCACCACCAATGGTGATGTCTCCATATGAGTGAAAAATTCTTTAGCGGGACGTTAAACAATATTTAATCAATCAATCACAATTGCAGTTGTAGAAGAGAACAAAATGACAGACGGAAAGACAGCAATAAAGACTACTGATACACAAATGATGATCGAAGAAATAAGTGTTTAATTTCATAAACATTTATTAATTAATGTATTCAGCTTCCTCCGTTCAATTTCTGAGAAGCCTTACCGTCATTTAAATCTAATAGTTAATTAACTTCCATGTTTGCTTCCCATGGTGAAATTGGGATAGCCATGTGACAAAAACATCATGAAAGTACAGACATTTTCTAACAATTCCCAACAAGATGAATTGCTACCACGAGAAGGCTTTACTGCGCATGACAAGAGAAACTAAAACTGAAAGCAAAAGAGAAGCTAATTGGTATCCTCTGGCAATACTGTGATAGATAAGCATAAGACACGAGGAATCCCGAGGAATGCGAAAATGAAAGCAGGTATTTTTTCCTGCATCATTTGAAACCCACGGTTGACTACACGTCATTCCTCATCACCCATAGGGCCATTAATTCCTTCTAGCTTGGTCTTGTAAATATTCTAAAAATATTGTCCAATCAAAGTAATCGTATTAGTATTGGAATTCTTCTGTTTTTAAGGTAGCATTACCCTAATTTCACAATCAAAACAATATGGCTGCATTTGTACACTAAAAAGGCGCTGAAGACATCTTTTTGATTGGACAAATAACTCAGGGTTTCCCATGAACCACCAATCAAAACTGTTTTCATGAAAACGAGCTAGTAGGAATCAATGGCCCCACGGGTGATGGAGAGAGGAACGACGCATAATCAACCGTGGGTTTACAACGATGAGGTCACTGCATCATCTACTTTTTAATTTATTGAATATGTAATAAAATTTGCAATGCGGCCAACTCAAAATGGATGTGCACAGGCCTGAGAACCGTAATTTCAATATGTGGCCAAATAACTGGATGAAAACTATTAACTTCATTAAAACTCAACAGGGCATGCATTTTTTTTTACTTTCTGGAATACAGCATTTCTTTGTCAGTCTAATAGGCCTATGATAATGGAGTGGAAAATAGGTCAAGTTTTTAGATGATGAAAAAGATTTGATTGATTGATTGATTATTTATTGCTTTCCGCCACACTCAAGAATTTTTCAGTTATCTGGTGGCGTCCAGTTTTTGTTGTTGGAGGAGAGAACCCAGATACAATGTACCTGGGAAGAGACCACTGACCTTCCGCAAGTAAACTGGCAAACTTGCTCACATAACGCTGCGGCCGAGATTCGAACACGCGCCGACAGAGGTGAGAGGCCTTGTGATTTTGAACCCGATGCTCTAACCACCCGGCCACGGAGGCCCCATAATAACAAACTAGCTTATGATGATTTCTCTTATGACCCCATTTGCTTAACTAAAGTGATCCAATGCAACTGTTGCTTTCAGTTTATGCCAACAAAGATCATTTTCAAGCTACTGTGATAACATAAATCTTCTTTCCATATGCTGATGTTGTTTTTAAATCATGTATTGCATTTGATATCCTTTCTTAAATAGCTGTCATTTAAAAATCTAAGGAAAAAAAAACCCGCCAAGTACAATGCTATTTCTTTTGGAGTTTAAATCTTTTTCTTTTTCACCAAAAGATGTTAACATGGGTGTGTAACTCGTTATTAATGTAAGCAAGACATCAACAAATGACGGCACCTGAATTCTGTGATAAAGTCACTGACACTTACTTTGGTTTTCATACACATTACTCCCAGGGAATTTGGATACAGTACGGAGAAGCTTGCTTCTGCAAAGAGCTCAGATCCAACCTGCCCGAGAACCCCATAGTCGATTTGTTGTTCCAAACATTCACATGTAATGTTTTTGATTGGTTTCACTTTCACCTATAAATATGACAATATATAATGAATTTCATACCATTCAAGTTGTACAACCATAGATTCTTATGCCTTTACAATAAGAGTGAATTAACTTCATTATTCATCTGATTTAAAAAACCCCCACCAAATTATGAAAATTCAATAACCATATACAGTTGTTAATAGTGATTAAGTGATAGTCACCGATTATCAAAAAATTGTCACTAAAATGCTACCAATTGCGACAATCAATAGCTATAATAATAATAATAATAATAACCTTTATTTACCCACGATAACACAATTAGCATACAACTAGTTTTCATTGTGGTCCTGCGTTAAAACATATATACAAACATAGAATTAGTATTAGTTTTAATATATACATGTTCAGCACACGTGGACATGATTATATGAAAAAGAAATAAAAGAGACATTGCAGAGAAAAAACATACTACAACAGACCTAAACCTCAGTGTATTTTCTAAACATGGTGTGAAATTATAAAGGACAAGAATAGAAAAACCCATAACATAACATAGCTGAAATCTGACATTAACAGCTGATAAATATATATTGTGCTGGTTTAAATCTTTATGTTTTTTCTTTAGATTTCCGGAATGGGCAATAACTCTAAATTTACTTTAGTGTACAATGGCTGACAATGCAGAATCTCTTTCCTAATTCTGAATCAGCGAGATTCATTTCCTAATTCTGAATCAGCGAGATTCATTTCCTAATGTCGGTGAGATTCATTTCCTAATTCTGAATCAGCGAGATTCATTTCCTAATGTCGGTGAGATTCATTTCCTAATTCTGAATCAGCAAGATTCATTTCCTAATGTTGGCGAAATTCATCGACGCTGGACTTGTTGGACAATGTTCCGATTAGAATAGGTAAAACTGAATTTCTCACCTGCTTCACATTTTTGCCTTAGACATCCTATATTAACTCCCTAAAACTCATGCATTTCTCTTATTTTTACATGGTGCCAATCCGAAAGTAAATAAATAAAGTTGATTTTCTAAGCCATTGCAAATGGCTACCATTTAATTTCATACCTTCTCATCTTTAAAGAGTTTCAATAGTCTATTTCATGATAGTTTGTACTATCAACTGTCTGAAGGTACAAAACTTTTAAGGAGACTTTCAATAGATTATTTAAAATTTACATAGTTTTCTTCTTTTTTTTTTATTCTTCTTTTTTTCTTTTTTTTTTTTACACAGACAAAGACTAAGTGATGAGATGTTAGTAAACTCCAGGCGACGGTTACATTTGAAGAAAAAAAAAGCGATGGGTTTGGAAATTCAAGATTATAATTATATACATTATCATCTGATATCAAAACTGGCCTGATGCTGAAAGTGCTACTGATGAACATACTGACATCTGTATCGTCTGTTCATGTATGATGTAACAATTATTCGGTATTAACTCCTCTGTTTTCAGTAATGTCTAACAATTCAAAAGTTCAACGTAATATGTAGAAAGGTTATAGGAATTCTGAACAAGATTTAATTCCCAATGAATGATACCTAGCCTGGGTTTCTTCTTGAAACAGCCTATCATTTTCTTCGTGATGCACATGCTACTTTTGTTTTGCTTAATAGCAAATCGGGATTACCGAAAACAAAACTGGGAATAGTCTTTGTGTTTTTGGAATAACAACTGAATCGTGACAATGCACAATATTTCAACAATTTAGTATTTATCTGTTTCTACTGATCTGAAATAAGGATACTTGATGAAACTATGAGACACCAGATATAAATGAAAACCAAATTTGAGCAGGTTACTTTGTAAGTATTTAAAGATATCATGCGACACAAATTTCATGGGAAAAATTTGTTTCATAGTAAATTCATCAATGAGCAATGAACTTCTCTTACTAAACAATTGTTATTTAACTATTGGGAATGATATAATAAAAAACAATGACATCAACAATGGAAATGTTTTTCTGCCTTTCAAATATCAATTAATTTCCATGTTTCAAAGTCTTGAATCGTAAGAAATGCTCAAAAACCTATTGGCACTATTTTGATTTCGCCCATTGAGATTGGCTGAAAGGCGGTGTAGAGGCAAAATCTGCATGATCACTAGAAGGCTCTCAAGCAAGCTTGACGCCTTAAAAAATACAATTGTAATAATGCTTAATTTTACTTAACATTACATCTGTATTTCACCAAATATGATACACACTTATTTTTTCAAGATTTTTGTGAGGGAGGTGCTTATTACTTTTTTTCTCGGTTTTTCTATCAGGTGAAATTCGACAGTACCTACACATACATAATTTAGACACTGCGCACTTTTTAGCCTTGTTTACCAATTTAAGACATCAAATTGTAGAAAATTTCATACTTCCAATCTGTAACTAATCAAATTATTGTGAAACAATCAATTGAAATTCTTTGGAGCTCAACACTCATTGTGCAATTTAAGTTCCACAATATTATGAGATTGTGATCATGACCAGCACGTGCTTTACAAAATCATTGTGTACACATGCTTTATAACTTGATTTTGTCTAACAGTATCATAGCCCTCAAATTAGATGTTGTAATCTTTCTCTCTGTGGCTTTCTGCATGATTTCTTTGCAGAAAACAACAGATGCATGCAGTGAAATTCCAGAGTACCATCTCCGAAAGTTTACAGCACCAATGAAATTACTGACTTTGATCATAATCATTTTTACAATTACAGAAGGGGGTCAATATATTGCACCTTTAACAAATTTTATTCTTATACCATTGACTATTTTTGAAATTGATTCAGTGTTTAAAGAAAGAAAATATCGGGTCTGTTAAAATTTTTGTGCTACAAAATCTTGTGTTTTGCTGAAATTAGCATTATCTCTCAGAGATATTCAGTTTAAATACAGTATATTCAGCAAATATATGGTAAAGCGTGATAAGTAATGTGATACAGTTAACTAGATTATTTATACGACTACAAAAATAATCTGAATTTGACACCACAACTGTTTGAAGATAACATACTGCGTTCTCTGTCTCACTAACATCAATGTGTACATGAACATTCTGACAGATCAGTCACATGACTTAGGCTATTACACATTTCAATGAGGTCTTGACAGGGAGTACGACTTGGTCATGATAGACATACTCATACCATTATCATATATCTACCATGCTTTTTCAACCAACATAAGCAAAATATTTATTTTCTTTACAATAAAACATTTACCTAAAAATCATAGCACTATTTGTTTCAAGTTTACAAAATTATTTTTTGTAGTTGATATATTTATACATACAAAATTATTTTTTGTAGTTGATATATTTGTACATACAAAATTATTTTTTGTAGTTGATATATTTATACATACAAAATTATTTTTTGTAGTTGATATATTTATACATACTAAATTATTTTTTGTAGTTGATATATTTATACATACAAAATTATTTTTTGTAGTTGATATATTTATACATACTAAATTATTTTTTGTAGTTGATATATTTATACATACAAAATTATTTTTTGTAGTTGATATATTTATACATACAAAATTATTTTTTGTAGTTGATATATTTATACATACTAAATTATTTTTTGTAGTTGATATATTTATACATACAAAATTATTTTTTGTAGTTGATATATTTATACATACAAAATTATTTTTTGTAGTTGATATATTTATACATACAAAATTATTTTTTGTAGTTGATATATTTATACATACAAAATTATTTTTTGTAGTTGATATATTTATACATACTAATTTGTTTTTTGTAGTTGATATATTTATACATATAAAATTATTTTTTGTAGTTGATATATTTATACATACAAAATTATTTTTTGTAGTTGATATATTTATACATACTAAATTATTTTTTGTAGTTGATATATTTATACATACAAAATTATTTTTTGTAGTTGATATATTTATACATACTAATTTATTTTTTGTAGTTGATATATTTATACATACTAATTTATTTTTTGTAGTTGATATATTTATACATACTAAATTATTTTTTGTAGTTGATATATTTATACATACAAAATTATTTTTTGTAGTTGATATATTTATACATACAAAATTATTTTTTGTAGTTGATATATTTATACATACTAAATTATTTTTTGTAGTTGATATATTTATACATACTAAATTATTTTTTGTAGTTGATATATTTATACATACAAAATTATTTTTTGTAGTTGATATATTTATACATACTAAATTATTTTTTGTAGTTTATACATACTAAATTATTTTTTGTAGTTAATATATTTATACATACAAAATTATTTTTTGTAGTTGATATATTTATACATACTAAATTATTTTTTGTAGTTGATATATTTATACATACTAAATTATTTTTTGTAGTTGATATATTTATACATACAAAATTATTTTTTGTAGTTGATATATTTATACATACTAAATTATTTTTTGTAGTTGATATATTTATACATACTAAATTATTTTTTGTAGTTGATATATTTATACATACTAATTTATTTTTTGTAGTTGATATATTTATACATACTAATTTGCATACATCAAGTATTCATGACCACTATTCATAGTTTCTTTAAACGTATTGAGGCGACTCATTTAAATTACTTTGTTATAAAAATGTCAACATATGGTGTGTCTTCAAAATTTGATGGAGTTGTTAAACCTGCCACTGTCAGAGACACATGCACAAATCTAGAGAGGAAGGCAGACTGGAATTTACTACTTATAAATCATCATGATAAATGAGAAACAATGTACACCAAGTAATGAGATCAGAACCTATACATAAAGTATTCTCAGAGTAATACATATTGAAATGATTGCTTGAAATCTTTCTTTTCATTCATAATTTTCATACTACTAGTACTGGTGGCTGATGATGTAGATTTATTCATATTTGATTAACAGTAGGTTGCAATTCAACAGATTTACATGTACATCATTTACTAATGGAGTGGGTGCAGAGGAGTTGAATATTTAGTTTATCACACATTGAGAAGGAAAGTATATTTTAGTCTATTTCTCTTCCTACAAGTTTAACCCCTCTGGGGAAAATCCTTGTTACATTAAAATCCTGTAAACTCTGCTTTGTTACATTAAAATCCTGTAAACACTGCTTTGTTACATTAACATCCTGTAAACTCTGCTTTGTTACATTAAAATCCTGTAAACACTGCTTTGTTAAATTAAAATCCTGTAAACTCTGCTTTGTTACATTAACAGCCTGTAGTACAGCATAAATCAACATACCCTAAATAATCACCACAGTTAAATTTACAGGTGACTGAAAATGTCCTTTAATATGCAATATCTTCAATAATTTAAGAAAAACGATAAACAATTATGCCATTCATAAATAAACAATTTTATTCTTAACAACACATGCAGCAGAATATCACAAATTTCTTTTTTTCTTTTGTTAGATGAATGCACTACATTGCATATTCACAGTACTTGGGAATATTTTAGGGAACTGTTTGTGTTCCCTTGCCTGCCTGCGCTGTAACTTTAATTAGGACAATCTATCCTAAGGAGAGAGTCCATCCTAAGGAGAGTGTCCATCCTATGGAGAGTGTCCATCCCAAGGAGAGTGTCCATCCCAAGGAGAGTGTCCATCCTATGGAGAGTGTCCATCCCAAGGAGAGTGTCCATCCTATGGAGAGTGTCCTAAGGAGAGTGTCCATCCTATGGAGAGTGTCCAGCATCAAGGATTTACTCCCTGCTGATTCCACATGTATGAATTGATTGATGGCTTTATCCTTCTCTGGCAGAACACAGCTCTAGCAGAGAGGCAGATCAGTATCCCCTACAGTATCACAATAAGGCATTATGGCACGTTCTCTTGGAGAGGTGGTTGCTGTTTTTCTGGATGTCTATATAGCCAAGGAAAAAAACAAACAAAAAATAAATAGTAATAAATTGTGTTTAGATGCCAATTTCACATATTTTTATTATGCACATGGTAAAAATAATATCATCATGGAGTACACAATTTTTTTGTTTCTTTTTTTTTTTTAACTTCAAATGATGTACACAATCCATTGTACTGTATATTTACAGTGTACATGCCTCTCCCCTAAAAAAATGAAGAAAACACCCACACCCACCCACACTGAGAGAGAGAGAGAGAGAGAGAGAGAGAGAGAGAGAGAGAGAGAGAGAGAGAGAGAGAGAGAGAGAGAGAGAGAGAGAATTTACTTTACTTACATATACAGTTTATTTTCATATAATTTATTTACCAATAGTACTTGGAACCTTCACTTTTTTACAGCATAATCTCCCCTCTTTTGCTTTGAGAATGCTAACATGTGTTGTAAATGCCACTGTGACTGCCTGAGGTGTGTTGTGATCTTGTTGGAATGAGGTTCAGCCAAACTGAAAATAAGTGACACAAAAATTTAATGGCTTACATATAACATGAAACAGTGCAACTTGGGATAATTTAGACCAAGTAAATGACAACATCTTTTCACAGGACTAAACTCCCATTTTATAAGTAAATGACAACATCTTTTCACAGGACTAAACTCTCATTTTATAAGGACAATTCCAAAATACCTGTGATTCTCACTTATAAATGCCAAGCATGTAGCTATATTCAAGTCCTGGGCTTGACAGAGCCATGATATAAGCAGAGCTGGAGTCTACAATGCAGACAATCCACCTAAGACAGGACTGAAGATGTTGCTGATGCTTTTAGACTAGCCACATTTTACATTTTTGGTGCCAAGCGTATGTTAAAGTAGGCTATAATTTACAGCTGTGTTATAGAATATATTTCTTTATGGCAAACTTTCAATATCTTGGCCTTGTATACATTAAATCATATACTTATAAGCTAATGTGAAATTGAACCTTTCTTAACCTTTCTGCTTCCCTCTTCTGGAACACACATCTTGGTCTCTTCAGGTGCTGCTCAAAGGAGAATCTAGCTGGCGTTTTTCACCTACCAAGGTGACATGGGTGTGAGGACCTCTGCTTAAATGGTTGGTAATGCATCCCTCTCTAGTTTTTTTCTTGTAATTTACACCCATTGAATCCATTATCCTGAATTATGATAGCACTCTTTTTGAAGTGGAAGGAAAGCAACATGGAATGTTTGGTAGGGCCCTCCAATTCTTATGGGTGACTTTCTATGAAGTCCTCTTTGAAGAACAACCCCCAGCAAATTGTTGTCTACCGCTTCTTGTCGGCAATGCCATAGAAAACTCCCCCGACTCTTCGGCCTTGTCCGCAAGAAGTATCAGTATCTCGGTATTTACAAAGCTAATCAGTAAAACTATTATTTAAAACTGTTTACTACTACAAAGTCTAAATAACTGTAACATATACTGGACAAAAAAAGTTCAGGATCATGATTTCAGAATTATTTTATTTATAACAAAACCAAATAAATTATGTTAAATATATACTTAAAATGTTCAACGACAATCGAACAATACATTTTAAACCTGTTTTTACAAATTCATCAATACGTTAAGCAGCCAGAGCAACCATTGTCAGGTAACCCCCCAAAACAGTTTGAAAATCGGTATGAGCAACAATAACAAATTTCATTACAAATGATTGAATCTTTATAAAGGCAATATCAATAGGGTGCATGTCCACCCTGAGCCTGTATAACGGCACGACAATGCCTCTGCATACTTCTGATGAGCCTGCGGAACGCAATTTGTGGCAACCTTGCCCATTCCTGCTGTAAAGCTAACGTAAGCTCCTGGCAGTTTGTCAGAAGTACAGGGTGTCTGGAAACACCTTGCTGCAATATGTCCCAGGCATGTTCTATTGGATTTAAATCTGGAGAACAACTCGGCCAATCCATACGTTCAATTGTCTCTGTAGCAAGATAGTCTGTCACTATACGTGCTCTGTGGGGACGAGCATTATGATCCATTAACACAAAGTCGTTGCCTATAGCTCACGCAGAACGTGACTCGTCTGTGAAAAGAACAGGTGTCCAATGACGCAGTTGCCAGTTTATGTGATTTTGAGCCCAATTGAGTCGTGCTACACGATGTCTTCTCCTCAAAATGGGACGAACAGCAGGTCGATGAGCCCGAAGGTTAGCAGCATGAAGTCTCTGTCTGAGAGTTTGTGGTGTTATGCGCACCCCACTTGCTGCATGAAAGTCAGTATTGAGTTGGACAGCACTCTGAAACCTGTGTCTACGAGCCATAAGTGACATATAGCGATCCTGGCGAGCGGTTGTGGACCTTGGACGACCTGATCTCGGTCTCTCAGAAACATTACCTGTCTGCCTAAAACGATTCCACAACCTTGAAATCACACTTTGGGACACATTAAAATGTCTAGAGACAGTTCTCTGGACTTCGCCAGCTTGAAGCATACCTACTGCCTGACCAGCTTCCAGAGCAGTTAAATGGCGCCTCATGGCTTTTAATGTCAATAATTGTTCACCTAAGAGTCGATTAGAGCAATAAATACCCACAATAAAATGAAAATCACAATTTTTCAATTTCAATATACACAGCACACTTTGATTTTGAACCCTTGCTTGTGTTTGGGCGAAAGAAATCGTGCATGTATGACGTCCATATGAAACCAGGTAAATCTATTGTGTTAAGGACACATTGGAGAAACTATACATGTTAAAATTTGTCAAAATAATTATTTGGTTAATAAAAATTTTTGAGGTCAAAATTATGATCCTTAACTTTTTTTGTCCAGTATATATACACACTAAACCTACAATCAAATATTATGAACAAGACAAAATTCAACAGCTGATCTACACTGAATTCCTTCTTCCAATATGATGTCACAGCAATTTGGCGCCAGAACCCGACCTTTTCAAAAATATATTCAGGTGTGACTAGGAGATTTTCACTAATATCTCTGTAAATTCAATTCATATCTTTATCAAATTTTCAACAATTTTTTTTATTTAAAGAGATGTTTATTCTACCAAAAAATTGAATTTCGTTGCATAGGCTCTTTGAATACCTTTTTAATTAATTAGAATGAAACTTCACATATTGATAAATTAAATGATTTTGCATAAAATAATATGCAAGTCTTGACTTGCTTGATAGAGAGTGACAATATGTATGTATTTTTTGATTGACCCTTGTACTACACACATTGACAATAACACCCTTCCTCTTAATTAATGGAAACAGCCATGCAAAGTCTTTCTGCAGATAAACTTAAAATATATTTCTAATATGAGTCTTGACATATTCAATTTCTCTTATAAAAATTTCCCTAACATTGCAACTCCATAACTCAGATAATTGTTCCCACAATACAATGATTTTCTTTGATGTGCTAATTCATAACATATTATCAAAATTTGCAGATTTCCATCATTTAAATAAAGTATAAAATTAAATTAATATTTAAAAATAATTTTAAGATTGTCGTGTCAATAACTTTAATTTCTTAAACACCTTTCAATAACAATTTTGCAAAATTACTCATTGTTTTATAATGCTACAAATTTTATGGTCAAGATAATATAATAGCTAAGTTGTTTAAAGGAAGTTAAAACCTTCAAAACTTCACTAATGACAGCTACTGACAGCAATGGGTCACCTGAGTGACTAAAGAAACTATAAAATTAAATACCTCGACTACAATCAGCAGTGTATAGTCCTGTATGGTGTGTCCTACTTGTGGCATCCTTCGTAATGCGTATGTTAAATCGGGAATACTCTTCACTATTTTATTACCAACAACAAATGTTCTTTTGTCCACATCTCTGAAATAAACAAATCTGATTGGTCCGTTTGAAGTCATCATTTTTTTAACACTAATATTGACTAGTTACTTGACTTCGCAAGCACCACACCACTAAAGTTGATGACAATGTGAAATGTATAAAGCAAAAATACAGTTATGCAGTTTGGAATTGCCACCCACCTCATTACCACTGGAAAAATTTAATTGACAAAATTATTTACATATTTTTTTTTATTGTTCCATAAGTGAAAAGTTTAAAAAAAAAATTCCGCTCGTCATATTACTCCTCTTTTTAACGTTGGGTTTGACATCCACATTGATTTACCTAGTCTGTACTTTTCTTGTCTTTTTCCATTATATCTCAGCTAAAGAAATTTGCCATAACTTTGTAAAATGCCTTGATACCATACTAAAAATTTCTTTCATTTCAATTTATATATAAAGTATGATGAATAGATAACATCTGCAGTGATGACATAAGGTTTCAGGGACACAGATAGCCTAAAACTAAATGATTGATTGATTAAATATTGTTAAACATCCCATTCGAGAATCTTTCACTCATATGGAGACATCACCATTGCCGGTGAAGGGCTGCAAATTAAGGCCTATGCTTGGCGATTATGGCCTTTGAGCAGGGAGAGATCTTTACTGTGCCACACCTGCTGTGACACAGGACCTCGGTTTTTGCGGTCTCATCTGAAGAACTGCCCCATTTAGTCGCCTCTTACGACAAGCAAGGGGTACTGAGGATCTATTCTAACAAACCAGATCCCCACAGGGTAAAACTAAATGACAAGATTATATAATCAACATACATATTCTTATATTTATACATACTTTTGTTCCAGAAAGAACAGCCCCCCAAACATTACACAAAAATGTTGGTAACAAGTTTCAGAAGGTTTGCTTTTCTCAGAGCTAGTTCTTCTTGCACGTTTCCTTTTTCTTGCTTTCCTTTTGACGATCTCCTTGGCTTCTTTAATGTCGTCATCATCTTCACTTGGATACAGGGTCCTTTTGATTAATGACATTGTTGTGAGCAAAAAGCTTTCAACTGCTAAGAGCCATTTTCTATCAAACCTTTACAAAAAAACAAAAAAAAGAAAGAAATTCTTCATAATATCCTGTCTCTGAAACAATTCTGAAAATTAAAATTATAGCTTATGTTTTCTTCAGTTTTTCTCTCCCTTTAAAACTAGGAACTTGAACCCTATCTATCAAGACCTCTCTCTGTGGGGTTATTGTAGGACTTAAAACTTCAAAAGTCTGTACACTAGCTTTAGTAGATTGCTTCTATAGGTTAATTTTACAACTTGTAGTCTCCATCTTGTTTCCATAAGATTTTTTTCTCTATTACATATTTTTCTATTTAAAAGGGGCATGGTCACAATTTGGGCTAAAAATTTTCAAATTTTATTTTTCGAATTTTAATGGTAAAATTGCTTCACTAAGGTCTTTCCACTGGTCAACTGAAATTTTAGTTGTCAAGTTGCAAGCAAGAATAGAGCTCACTTTGTTTTGTTATCCATTAGTGCCTATCCCAAGTTTTTTTATCTGATTTACGGACAAGGGACCTAATTCATTTCTACAATCGACATTTTCAAGAAAATGTTTGATGAGTTGGGGTTACTATAGACAAGAGGCCCTGGGCATTAACAGTCACCCGAGCAGCATAGCCCATACAGGGAGTCCCATATTTCCATATAAGCCTCGATCAGTATGGAGTCTTCTGTGCACATGTTTATGATCTTTCAAAATATGTACAATTCCTATTTAATTATAGAAGAAGGATCAAAGGCCTGAAGGGCCACAAAGGCATCATGTGCAATATCATATACATTGTAGGGTTCTCAATCAATTCAGAGGGCAGGTAAATTAGATAACGCAAGAGACGAAATGTTTGAGTGCCACAGGCTACATTTCCTCATATTTAAGTTCATAAATAAAGCATTACAATCATTTGTAAAATGTCAGCAAACTATGTTTATTTACATAAAAAGAAATAAAGAAGAGAGCTTGGGCTGAAGTTGCTTATCCTAACAAGTTCATACATGTACCCTCCTCTTGCTAGATAATATCCCCTCAAGACTAGTTACTTTACAAAGGCTATAATAAATAAATTGAAATTGCAGATGAAAAATGCTGAAAAAAATATAACTGCTTCAGAGTGAGACTACTTGTTTACAGAAGTTTATCTTCTGTTCATGTATGATGTAACAATTATACAGTATTAACTCTCTGTTTTCAATAATGTCTAACAATTCAAAAGTTCAATGTAATATGTCGAAAGGTTATTGGAATTCTGAACAAGATTCAATTCCCAATGAATGCTACCTAGCCATATATATGATATTGTGCAACACAAATTTTGCAGGAAAATCTGTTTCGTAGTAAATCCATCCGCGAATAATGAACTTTTCTTGCCAAACAATCGCTATTTAACCATTGAACAAAGATACAATAATAAACAACAGCATCAACAATGGAAATGATATTGTGCCTTTCAAACATAAATTAAATTCATTGTTTCAAAGTCTTGAATCATAAGAACGTTCAATACCAATAGGCACTATTTGATTCCGCCCATTGAGATGGGAAAGGTGGTCTATAGGCAAAATTTTGCATGATAGCTAGAAGGCTCTCGAGCAAGCTCAATGCCTTAAAAATGGAAGTTTGAAGCATGTAAATCATAATTCCCTAATTATTTTTATACATTTTCATTATGTGGCTATATTGTCCTTACCCTAGGGCTTGAACCCCTAACCCAGGAGCCACAGATTTGATAATTTAGGTGGAGAGCCTCATTTAGTTTTACTAAAATATATATAGTAGTAAAGCAGAAGATTTTCTAAGATTTAATACATTTTCACTATATGACCATATTGGCTGCATGCAAGGGCTTGAACCCCTGACCTAAGAGCCAAGAATTTCACAATTTAGGTAGAGAGCTTCATGGACATCATAATCATGCATTTAGTTTCATTCAAATATATACAGGAGTAGAGAACAAGATTTTTTTTTTTAAAGATTTAATACATTTTCACTATATGGCCACATTGGCTCCACCCTAGAGCCTGAAGCCGACCCTGGAGTAATTAATTTCACAATTCGATAGAGAGCTTCATGGATATCACTATCACATATTAGTTTCATTCAAAGACATATGGGAGTAGAGAAGAAGATTTTTTAAGATTTGATATTTTCACTATAAGACTACATTGGCTTCGCCCTGAACACCTGGCCTAGGAGCCATTCATTTCATGGACATCATTATCATGCTTATAGTTGTTTTTTTTTTCAAATGGGTCCTTCTCAGCTAAGATAAACAAGAGGCCCACAAGCCTTCACAGTTACATTTAGTTTTTCATTGTTTTGGCCCCACCTTCATACCAAACCCCCTACCCCTGTGAAGACGAAATTTACAATTCTGGTAAAGGGCTACCTGCTCATTCTAAATATCCCTATAGTTTCAATTTGGGATCAATAACATTAAAGAAGATGGTTTTTAAATGTTTTACACATACATACCAAATACAACATTTGGCCTCGTCCTGGGGTTAGAACCTCTACTCCGGGGATCATGAAATTTATAATTTTGGTAGAGGCCTTCCTCCTGTACATTACTATGCATTTAGTTTCTCTTACAAATGTGCAGTTCTAGAGAAGATTTTTGAAAATTGGTCACTTTTTGGCAGTTTTGGCCTCACCCCTAAGACTCCAGGGGGACAGGAGTCCTGAAATTTACAATTTATGCCCATCTTGTCCCAAAGATGTTTCATATCAAATCTAGAAAAAAAATAGGAATGGTAGTTAGAAAGAAGAAGTTAAAAATGTTCAATTGTTGCCATACAAGACGACAGATGCAGACCAATTGCAATAGGTCATCCGA
This sequence comes from Ostrea denselamellosa, assembly GCA_024699665.1. Lineage (NCBI taxonomy): Eukaryota > Metazoa > Mollusca > Bivalvia > Ostreida > Ostreidae > Ostrea > Ostrea denselamellosa. Next base: position 18,059,501 of record JAMZEH010000017.1, read on the forward strand.
ATTTACTCAGTGAATAGGTCACCCGAATTTACTCAGTGAATAGGTCACCCGAATTTACTCAGGTGAATAGGTCACCCGAATTTACTCAGGTGAATAGGTCACCCGAATTTACTCAGTGAATAGGTCACCCGAATTTACTCAGTGAATAGGTCACCCGAATTTACTCAGGTGAATAGGTCACCCGAATTTACTCTGGTGAATAGGTCACCCGAATTTACTCTGGTGAATAGGTCACCCGAATTTACTCAGTGAATAGGTCACCCGAATTTACTCTGGTGAATAGGTCACCCGAATTTACTCTGGTAACCTAAACAAAGTGAAAGGGGATAATTTTTCTGCCATTATTTGTTACATTTTAGAACCCATATTTTTGAGATGTTGTGATAGTTTTGCTCTAGCTTTATATGGTGAGTTGATTACATTGAAGATTGGTATATGTATAAAAATAAGAGCCCCAAGGATCACACTGCTCACCTGAGTCATCTCAGCAAATATTAAAGGTTTTTCGCTATATATTTGCATGTAAAACTTTGATCTCCTATTGTGGCCCAACCCTACCCCAGGGGCCATGATTTTAACAAACTTACATCTACACTATGTCAGAAAGCTCTCATGTAAATTTGAACTTTTCTGGTTAGTGGTTATTGAGAAGATTTTTAAAGATTTTTTCCTATATTTTTGCATATAAAACTTTGATTCCCTATAGTGGCCCCACTGTATCCCTGAGGGGATGGGGCATGATTTTAAAAACAAGAGGCCTATGATCCACATCGCTCACCTGATTGATTGATTATATATTGTTTAATGTCTTGCTTGAGAATTTTTCACTCATATGGAGATGTCACCATTAGCGGTGAAGGACTGAAGAATTTAAGCCTATGCTCGGCACTTATGACCCATGAGCAGAGAGGGATCTTTATCGTGCCACACCTATTGTGACATGGGCCCTTGGTTTTTGTGGTCTCATCCGAAGGACTGCCCAATTTAGTCGCCTCTTAAGACAAGCAAGGGGGTATTGAGGATCTATTCTAACAACCTGGATCCCCACAGAGCCTATATTAAAGAATTTCCCTATGTCACCTAATGTGGCCCCAACCTACCCCTGGGGACTACAATTTAACAAATTTGAATCTACACATGTCAGAAGATTTTTAAAGATTTTTTTCTATATTTTCACATTTAAAACTTTGAATCCCTATTGTGGCTCCACCCTACCCCTGAGGATCATGATTTTATCAAACTTCAATCTGCACTATGTCAAGAAGCTTCCATGTAAAATGGAATTTTACTGACACAGTGGTTCTTAAGAAGATTTTTAAATGTCTCAACCCTACTTTCGCATTTTTGTGATTATCTCCCCTTTGAAGGGGTATGGCTCTTCATTTGAACAAACTTAATCCCCTTCACCCACGGATGATTTATCCCAAGTTTGACTGAAATTAGCCCAGTGGTTCTAGAGAAGATTTTTAAAATTTTCAGTAAATTTTTACTATTTCACTATTATCTTCCCTTTGAGAATGATGTTTTCCTGCATTTCAGCAAACTTAAGTCCCCTTCCCCAAAGAATTCTTTTTGCCAAGTTTGGTTGAAATTGGCCCACTGGTTCTGGAGAAGACGTTGAAAATATGACAGTTTACAGACAGACAGACAGATACAGATGTCAGGCGATCAGAAAAGCTAACTTGAGCTTTCAGCTCAGAGGAGCTTAAAACTTGAATCTGTACTAAGTCAGGAAGCTTCCATGTAAACTGGAAGTTTTCTGGAACAGTGGTTCTTGAGAACAAGATTTTTAAATTTTTCGCATTTTTGTGATTATCTCTCCTTGAAGAGTGCATGTCCCTTTATTTAAAAAAACTTGAATTCCCTATACCCAATGATGATTTCCTTAGAAATACCAGAATTCCTGGGAATTAGCAGTATTTTCCACTGTACAAATTATGAGCATTTCCCAGTTTTTCATCAATTCTGTACTGAATAATTTTTGTACAGTTATTCAAATCATCTTTTTTAGCATAATTAGCACTTCAGCACTTACATATTAGTGTGATCCAAATCTCTGTCCGCTTTTTTGACCCTTTCTACGTCAGATGTTACATCTCTTAAATAGCCCTCTTCTTGACGGACCTTATCCTGGATTTTGCTATTGCGAAAATTCCAGATGTCATCAAAGTCCCAAGAGATCGTCAAATTCTCCTTGGTAAGACTGCTAAACCTTTTAACAGTTTTTCCAAAGTCTGGAAGTTTGGGATAATTTTTCAAAATGTCAATTTTAACAGTCTGCATTAATTCCTCGAGAGACTCAGGATTTTCATTGTAGAAAATGTTGATGCTTTTCAAATCTTCATAATGCCACTGATTGGCCAGAAATTTTCCTTCACTCCCATCTGATAATCTTCCTTCCGAATAACTTCCGTCAGTGTCGTCTTCCGTAGTGCTCGTGGTTATCCATTCTTTTGATGAAGATGACCTTACAAATGACTTCCTTTCAGCAGGGTCCTCTTTCAATTGCATACATGTTGTCTCACTTTCTTCAACCTTTAAACAATAACACAAATGTTACATATATACACAGTATATACATATCAAACTACCTGTGGTCAGCAAGCATTGCAGAAAGCATTCATGTTGTGTATTTTTTTCTGCAATGATCGCTGCCTTCACTGCCTGCATGAAAAAACCCCCAAAAAGCATTTTACTATTTACATCTACCTCTGAATAATTTAATTTTACTTGTAACACACAATTTGATTGGGTGAGCACACTGAAAAAATTTAGTTTATATTGTATAATGCAACTTGGTATGTGGAGACGCCCCCTTGACAACAAAGACGGTACAGTTTAGCTCTGTTCGGTTGTAAAGCTTCTATGAATGGAAACCAAGACACCAACGGAATTAAAAGTGCAACAACATAAAAAAAAACATGTTTAAGTACATATCTTTTTTTTATGATGTCAAACAAGATGTATAATTTCTTACAAGTAACATTACACAAACATTTGGCCTAATTAAGGATAAAAAATTCTATACAAATTCTGACACAATGATATCATATGCAAAATAATGGTATATATCAAGTATTTGCAAAGTTTCATCATATATTTTCGAGCACCAAGTTTCAACTGTCCATAGTACATGGTCTGCTGCAAGGATATGAGTACCCGAACAGAAAATTTGCTCGTCCATGCAATGCCCCATCTAGGAGACTAACTGAGAAGCATTTTCCTGCCGTCAACCCCAAAATGACTCTGGCTGGAAGACATTCCAGTTGTGACTGTGAAGTTTGTTCCAACCAAGAGGAGAAGTGTCAATACCAAACACAATACATTTGCAAAACTTGTGATGTTCCTCTGCGTATCTACCCCTGTTTTGAGAGGTATCACGGCCTCCAAGACTACAAAGTGGTTTGCAACCTTACATTGCATAAATAAATGATAAACAAAGTGAAATTCAGTTGAAAAGTTGATTATTTGAACAGTTAATCAATCATTTTTGCTAACGAACTTTTTTACCTGTGTTACACCTGAGTTATACTTACCTTAACAACGAATAAAACAAAAAATGTTTATGGCAATAATAACTTTATTCATATATCTAAACATAAATAAAAAATTATTAAAATAAATCAACACACTAAAAAGATATGAATTTTCAAAAAAATAACTATGAAATATGATAATCTTTACATAATTACTGAGTGCCTGGGTCTATGGGAGATAACTTTGGTACTCAGCAGGCAATGAGTTACATGATTTTAACTAGTTATATTATGATTCCATTTTCCACATCAGCAAATTTCATGAAGTCTTTTAAATGAGACAATAATCACTATTATAATTTTGGTTTCACCTTGGAACCATTACATCCTTACCTCATAGTATCGTGAAATTTACAAATTTGGTAAAAGACTACTTTCTACTTGTAAATATCTATTTATATAGTTTCAATTTGGTATGTACAGCATTACAGAAGAGAGTATTAAATGTATTACACATATACACTATATATACCAAGTTTGGCCCCACCCTAGAATCAGAACCTCTACCTCAGGGAAATCCACAACTTGGCCTTCCTGCTCAATATCACTATGTATTTACAGTCTGGGCAATAAATGCTAGACCGATGCCCGATTCCTTGTAAAACCTCTGTTGGACAAGTAGATTTTTTCCTGCACTGGCCAGGTCGGACTAGTATAAATTTTTCTTTAAAAGAAATACATAATTTCCATGCACACTGTAAACAACAGAGAAAAGTATTTTAAGAATAGGTTAAGATCAGATGCTTTTCATGAAAACACTCTTATCATTCACCTTTGTTAATTGTTTATAAATCAAACAAGAGGCCTACAGGCCTTAATGGTCACCTGATTATCATAGCCCATACATAGGCCTGTCTGGGAGTTTCATATTTGCTTTTAAGCCTCATTCTGGAGTCTTTTGTTCACAGCTTTATGATCTTTCTAAATATGATTGATTGATTGTTGCTTTCCACCACACTCAATAATTTTTCAGTTATCTGGTGGCGTCCAGTTTTTATTGGTGGAAGAGAGAACCCAGATACAATGTACCTGGGAAGAGACCACTGGCCTTCCGAAAGTAAACTGGCAAACTTTCTCACACATATCGGCACAAGCGACATTCGAACCTGCGCCGAATAGAGGCGAGAGGCCTTGTGATTTTGAGCGTTCTAAATATGCATACAATTCCTATTTTAGGTATTTCCTAGGACTGCCTATTCACTGGTCAGTGGTCACAACAGGGCTCCTTAACAGATAATATAAATTAAAATATATTACCTTACTTCCTGCAGTGGATAAAGAAGATTCATTTTGTTCTTCACTTTCAAGTTTCCTTTTCTTTTTACCAGTATTTTTCAACTCTGGTTTCACAAATGCTGCCATAACTCTACAACAAGGAATAAACTTTGGTAATTAAAGGGCAAGGTGTGACCTACATGAGGCCACCATCATCATATTATATCAAAATCGTAAGTTCATGAATGATTGATTATATATTGTTTAATGTCCCGCTCGAGAATCTTTCACTCACATGGAGACGTCACCATTGCATAAGTTCAACATTCAAATTAGATGTGAGCTCATATCAGGTTCCTCAGATACTGTACCTGATGCTATATTTCGTTTCCAGTAGCAAAAATTCAGAAAATTGGCAGCATATGCGGATTACTATCCATGGGAATTTTGGAACCACTTGAAAATGAGGTAGAAAAACTATTAGATGCAACAGTGGCTCCTAACACATAAGCTGTTTATCAGAAGGTTCTTGACTTATTTTTACAATTCATCAGGTTGTATTACATCCCAGATATTTGGCCTCCCTCGGTGAACCAATTACCAATTATCCTTCAAGGGTACATCATATTCAATGGCCAAAATTTATTTAGCAGGCCCTTCAGCTTCAAATTATGCAATCTTATTGACCAGTGTTAATTTTTCAAAGTAAAAAAAAATTACTACTCAGATTTAAGGAACTTGGACACAAAAAAAAGACACTAAAAGTCCCATAACATTCCCACTGTTAACAAAAATTGCAGCTTCTTTGCAACATGTTTGTAATAATTATTACAAGCAGATCCTATTTCCACTGTGTATACTTTTGCATACTTTGCCTTACTTAGGGTAGATGAGTCAAAACTTGGTAATTTTATATTTACAAATATGATACAAACAGCTTTGATTAAGTTCCTTACAACTAAACAAAAAGTTTATCCTTGTGCATAATATGGTAGTATCTGTTTATGGTTGTCTAAAATCATTGCCCTTCCCCTTTCAACCTCTCCACCACATACTGTTGTTACAATTACCCAACTGGACAGTGTCATGCCATAAGTGTTTCACGTTTACATAACATTGACAAAATAATAAACCTATCTTTCAAACTAATTCCTCGTATCTCTCTTATTATGTGTCATTCTCTAGTATTATTTGGACGATAGAAAATAGAAATTGTGTATGTCATTTTGAATTTCCCAATGGTGCGTGGGGCTATTTTCAGATATAGTAGCAGATGAAATCAAACATGGCTTCAAATCGTTGTGAAATGTCACCGGTCCTAAAGGAGCAGTTTGCACATCTTCATAAAAGTAGAAAAAAAATCTGAAATTGTCGAAATTACTAGATATGACTGCTCTACAGTTTTCAAGTTTTTGAGAGATTTGCTGTTCAAAAAAGTGTAGCAAATAACTCTCAAAGTGAAAAACCAACACTTATGAGTGATCAGTCAGATCAAGTCTTGAACAGGTTGGTTTGGAAGGATCACAGAGAGAGTCTGAGTGATTGAACTTCAGAACTAAATAGATCTATACCTTACCCATTGTCTGTTCAGTGCAGATTACAGTTTTGGAAATATAATCACCGAGAAGTTGCCAAGACTCTTACAATCTCAAAAGTAAACAGAGTAAAGTGTGTTAAATGGTGTCATTATAATAAAAACTGATCTGTTGTGTTAGGAACAGACCATAAAGTTGATGTCTGGAGAAAGGCAGATGAAAAATGCCAGAGTGCCTTGGTTTATGTTCAGTCCAATATGGAAGAGTTCGCCCATCTGTGCCGTTTTGGGGCTGAATCTGATATTCAGAAGTGGGCTTACTAACACCAATAGATAGAAATTTAAACACAGATAAGTACATCACACTTTTGGACAATAATATGTGGCAAGTTATTGACAAACACTTTTGTAACAACCCCTGGGTGTTTCAGGATGACAATTGTCCAGCCCATTTGTCAGCTATGGCTAAAAAGCCTGGAAAGAACAAAACAGTATCAGCTGCTTAGACTGGCCAACCCAATCACCAGACCTAAACCTCATAAAAGATTGTGGAGATTTATAAAAATTAAACTTGCAAGGGAGCAGCACAACATGAAATCAAAACAAGAACTTGTTGCTGCTGTCCTGCAGATCTGGAGTTCCCTTACCTCAGTATATATACAGGGTTTATATCAATCCTTACCAAACAGATTAAATGCTGTAACTAAAGCTAAAGGCCATGCCACCAAATACTAAAAATGTCGGAAGTTTGTAATCACCTGTATTACGGTAAGTTGATGTTTTGTTACATTGAATTGTAGTACTGAGTGAACATGACATATTGCAAACGTGAAACACTTATGGTATTAAACTGTATATTGTATTCATATGCATTTTGGTGGATTTTTATTTCAAACCTCATTGTTGTTATTTGTCATGCTATTACGACGGTATGCAGTGCTTTGTCGAATTTGTAATATTGTTGTTGATTACTTGTTGCAATTAATATTGCGTTGCATTAAAAGACATGATGTCTTGTTCACCAAACCACCACCTTTGTATGGCAGATGGATTGCCGTACCTATGATTCGCGTCCTGCAATCCACACGGCAACTTCTGTTTACCAGCCATGGTTGCCAGCAACATGTGGTTCCTAGTTTTCATACATGCATTGTAAACACCAAATGCTATACTGAGGATCTATGCTTACCCATTGACAATTTGTTCTATTATATTCATATTGCATGTGTATGTTCAAACATAGCAATTTACAATAACCTTAATAAAGCCATGACAGATGCTGCCATCCATTGTAGTAGTTTATTTTTTCAAGATAATCATATTTATCGCTATCTGCGATAAGTGTTATTTACCACAGAAGGATAGTCCACGTGGCATGACTTTAATCAAAACCAACATCCCCAAACACAATAACTCTCTATCAATAGGCCAAGTACTAGAAGGTCCATAAGTAGATGATGTAGGTATTGCACGTGCTGCTATAGATCCATTGACAGCTTCCATTATTGAACACCCACCCCCATCCATTATACATACTTTGTACATCTCTGAATTTATGTTTCTTTCTTTGGCTTAAATTAGCATCTAGTTAATATCATATTGTGCTTCGTATAATCAAAATTAATAATATATTTATAAAACATATTTATACAAACTTAGGATGATCTTAGGACAAGGGTTAAGCTGTCCTAAAGATAGGACAAATTTTTGGCAGTTTCAATTTAGGAAAGCTTTGAGAACAGACCTATGACTAAGACATACTTAGAATATGTCTTACTCCTAAGATAGCTTCATGAACATGCCTGCTGTATTCAAAGCATATCAAAAACTAAGATTTCAAATAAAATGATTTAATAAAGTAAAAGTTTTACCTACCTAACCAACCTTATTTTTGGGGGAGTGATATAGGAAACACACAATTATATTTTACTTTGGCATCAGCACTTACCCATTGACAATTTGTTTTATTATATCTATACTGCACTTTACGAATCAAATGTGTATTTTCAAACAATGAAATTTAAATAACCTTAATAAAACCATGAGAGATGCTGCCATCAATATTGATAAAAAAAAAAGAAAAAGTTTGTAAATAATGTTTTGCATTTACAAGTTATTTGTACTGTTCAGACACTCCAATAACATGTTTGTTTACCATCAAACGTTTTCGATACACAAAATGGTCGTCATCGCCCTTGTGAAGAATGCTGGACAACTCGCCCCGAAGACAACTCGCCCTCATGACAGCTCGCCCCCAAGACAGCTTGCCCTCAAGACAACTCGCCCCCAAGGCCACTTAATCTTATACACAGATTGAAGTACATGGGTATTAAACTTTTCATAATTTAATCTAAAGGAGAACTTTATTTGCCAATCTTCAAGAATTAAAATTGAGAAAATTAGGAGTTATGGGGGTATCACTACGATATAAACAGTGAAAATTGCATAATTAGTGTGGGGCCTCCATGGCCGAGTGGTTAAAGCATTGCGCTGAAAATCACAAGGCTTCTCACCTCTAGTCGGTGCAGGATCGAATCCCGTTTGCGCTGATATATGTGAGAAAGTTTGCCAGTTTACTTTCAGAAGGTCGGTGGTCTCTTCCCGGATACACGGTATCTGGGTTCTCTCCTCCACCTACAAAAACTGGATGCCACCAGATAACTGAAAAATTGTTGAGTGTGGTGGAAAACAAACAAACAATCAATCATAATTAGTGTACATATAAAGTGGGAATGATTCTGTAAGGCCTAATTATCTTGACTTCAATTAAAGAGTTTGTCAACGACTTATAAAATACCAGTTTAAGAAATTTATAACAATGAGTATCTTTACGCAGCCGCTTCAAAGATACCTCGCGTCAATAAAGGATCTATTTCGGGTTGGAGGATTAAGAAATTCATAACGATGAGCATCTTTAAACAGCCGCTTCAAAGTAGTATTAACTATGATACCTCGGGCGAATAAAGGATGTAGTTCGGCTTGGACGAAGGAGAAGATTGATAATTACCCTACATAAGGTGAGAAGCTCAGCCGCTGCTCTTCCCCTAGTTTTTCCTGCTATAAATGTATATTAAGCACCAAAGTGATGATTAGTTTACTTAACCCAAGCCAGCTTGGGGAAATCAAATTTTTGTCGTGCAAAAAAAGAGACAAGTGTGTATGTGTGTGGGCGAGTTGTCTCAGGGGCAAGTTGTCTTGTGGGCAAGTTGTCCTGAAGAAAGGGCGAGTTGTCTTGGGGCCGGGTTGTCTTGGGGGCGAGTTGTCCTGACACCCTTGTGAATACACTTATCCAGTCTGTAGGAACGCTTTGCTCTTTTTAAAGTGTATAACACAACATCACTAGTTAACCCCCACCCCCATTAATCCTGTGCTGTTAGATATCATAGTTTCCGATATTCATACTAACTGACTATACAAAGTATTTTGAAATGCTTACCTTCTCTCCTACACTTTGTTTAACTTACGCGAAACAAATGGTTATTGTGAACACAACCTTACAACAATATTAACAACCACTTCGCATTAAAACATACAAAATTTGTTTATCAAATATACCGAAGATGTGGATATCAAGCCTAAATATAACTTCCAAATTTTTATACTTGCAAACCTTAAGCAATTTGCGTCGCGTAGATTTACCCCAGGTTAGGCAAGGGATAGTTTCGTACGAACCACATGGTCAAAGTTTAAAATAAGGGGAGAATCTTGGTTATTTGAGGTGTATAAATTGCTTGGTTAAAAAGGGGCAATTTTTCAACAACAAAAAATTTGAGATCGTCCCTCACGCTTTTAAAGGGTATGATATGTAAGTTGTACGTGTTTTATTCTGAAATGTCTGAAAATTCCCTTGCATGCGAAACATTTTTTAGCAAATTTGAAAATCCATCCTAAAATTAAATCAGAGGTGTGCCCATTACCTGCTTGACATAAAACTATCCTCTGCCACTTTAAAAAAAAATATAATTCTTTTTTAATATTAAAAAATTGTTAGATTTATTAAAATACATTTATCTATAATTTTTTTATTAAAATCATTATTTATATCAGAATCAGCAGATGGGTTAGAAAACTGTCTTGACTCATTGGAAATTAAGTTGTGACTGGAAGTTAGAAGTTAATCCACACAAAACTAAAGCTATGATATTGTTTTAGAAATTGAGTTATTGAACAATGAGGTATATAAAGAATATATTATTGATTTTGTTGATGAATATAAATATTTGGGTTGGTCCTAAAAAAAAATATAATAGTAAATTTGAAATGTGCATGTGAGAATTTAACACGTAAAAGGCATATCTTACGATCAAATCAAAACTAGCTAACAAACAATCTAAGTCTCTCTGGAAATGTTCAGTTTAAAGATTATGAATCATGCATTATCCCAAGTTTGAATTGTGCTTCGGAAATTTGGATAACTGGTTTTAAACAACTGACAAAAGACTTTGACAAAACTCCATTTGAAAAAATTCAGAATATTCTGAATTCTTTTATTTTTTCTTAAAAGACATATTAGGGGTTCATAATAAATCTTCTAATTTAGCAGTTAGAGTATAGAATTTAGCGTTTGAACCATTAACAACATCAAATATTCTTCGTATACAATTTTGTCAACAAGTCTTTCCATTTCCTGCCAGTTTTTTTTTATCTATACTAATATGCATGTTGTAAAAGCAAGTTTGCGTTCTTTATGATCTGAAACAATTTTCTGTAATCTGTGATAATATCTATACAATAATTTATCTATTCTGAAAATGATGGGAAGAGCGCTGATAAAGTATCTATAAAATATGATTTTGAAAATAATTTGAAAAAGTAGTTGGAGAATATGGTTTTCAGAGACATGGAAAATATCAAAGAAAAAGGAAATGGAAAATTATGCATTCTACAGACAATTAATAAGTTCACAAAATCTAAACAACCTGGAAATTCAACAATACTTAAATTATTCCATTTCCAAAACATTTCATTCTTTTCTTACTCAATTAAGAATAAGTGCTCATAAATTACAGATAGGGTTTAATTGGCAGATATTGTAATCCAAGATGAACATCATTTTGTTTTTTATTGGTATGTCCTCTTTATACCCAACTATGAAGTTAATATTGTACACTTTTTACAATGTAGCAATACATGTATGTTTTTTAAAATTTTTAATCTAGCAGATGCTAAATCTACAAGAAATATTAGTAATTTCATATGTGATCGTTTAACATCAGAAACACTATACGTATTACTTGCACCACGTGTTTTTTGTTTGTTTTTGTGTGTGTGTATGTGTGTGGGTTTTTTTTTTGGTTTTTTTGTTTGGTTTTTTTTTGTTGTTTTTTCCTTTTCTTTCTATTTTTTTTTTTTTTTTTTGTCAATAAATAAATATGCTTAAACTTATGAAATATAGGATGAAGTGTAATATGTTCAATGTGTGTAAAATTAGAAAGTGACTGAATTTATAATCTTCCCTTTTTTTTCTTTATGCAATTCCATTGTATAATGGGTAATAGGCAATCAGAGAAAAAATTCCTGGAAAGGTTGAGTGATGGTCTGATTAGGGTAATAGGGTGGTGGAAATGCGGAACAACGGAGTCAGCAATGTTACATTTTGTCATCAAACAAATAATATCTGATCCAAGAAAGGAAATTCTTTTTATTTTGTATCGAAAATTCTATTAATCATTTATTTCATGAATGAAGGAATAAATGAATGTAACTACATAACGAATAGTACACAATCACTGTAAGTAGTCACTTACAATTATTTAGTGATGCTTCAACTAGTTCATTATTATTTGATTAAATAGATCACTGGGGCATCAGTCCTGATTCAGAGAAAATAATTGTTTTGTTTTTGTTTTTGATATTTTTTATTTGACTTTCACCTTATAGCATATTTACAAAACATTCGTGCAGCATACACAATGACTCAGTCTTACAGTAGTTGATATTAGAAGAAATGGTGTTAATTTTTTTTTTATATAGAAGAATAGAGAATGGGTTAGAGATAGGAATTAGAAGGAACAAGAGATACAGATGTTTGAGAGTTAGTAGACAGAGGGAGAAATGGGTTTATACTTGTGATGAATGTTCAATTTTTTCAATAGCGTGTTTCAAATATATGTTAAATTCGTGGTATTTACAATTTTTGAGTAAAATATATTTTTCAATATATAGTTGACTGACTAAATTCTTTTTAAGGCTCTCAAAACTCAACCTCTTTGAGGGAGTAAATTTGTTTGCATAGATATAGTGTTTAATTGTCAGAATCATAAGGTTTAATTAAATTTATTTTGCCAAACAGAATTGAATTCCTGCTCGAATTTATGTCAATATCTAAAGTAAATTTTAACCAATGTTCTATCTCAATCCAAAGTTCGTTTATTAAATAACATTCTGAAAACAAATGATCCAGTGTTTCTGGCAACTGATTGCAATAAGAGCATAAGGGCGAGTCAATTATGCCGCATTTGTTTAAATAGTAGTTTGTTGTGGATAATCTGTAAAGCGTTTGAAATTGAAACCACTGAAGCTTTGTTTTGGAAGTTGTTTTAAATGGAAGCATGTAAGCATGTTCCCCTCTTGCTCACTAAAGTTGATACCATTTTCAATCCATTTTTTTCCAGAGAAAATAAATTTTATCAAACTTCTTTGATATTTTGATACAAATTTTTCTTAAAGATATAATAATTCATATCTATATTACTCAATCTTGAAAGAAATTTATATATATAACCACTGATGACAAAAAATATTGGTTAACAGCACAAACTTGGGAGTTGAACTTTGTTCAGTGCAAACACAGATCAGTGGCTTTGTTTGAATCATACAAAGAGGGTTATGTGTGCAGCGATTAACTCGTGATTCGTCAGTAGAAATACCCCCTATCAAATATTCCATGTATCACTGTTGATAAATTACATCAAATGATGAAAATTATATTCAAATCAAATTAATCTTCAAATATGAAGTGGAAACAATTGTTCAGATTGGTGTATCTTGCATAAAAAAAAAAATAGTGCAACTGACGAGGCTGTTAAAGAAATGCATTAGACACAATGGTGTAAAACTGCGTTACATCGTTGGATGCGTATAAAGAGATAAGGCATGTGTGAACTGGTCAACGATTGTGTGTTTTTGTTGCATTTCTCTAGTGGTGCCAAAAAATGACAATTTCTTACTGCTGCTGCATAACAGTAATTCTTTTGAGCTGTACTGTATTTGACAACATACATGCTAACTTCTGTTCTGGCTCTTACCTATAATGTCATCTATGGATCGAACTTCACAACCCACTTTATCCTTCTGTGCTTGATGTGCTGCACTGCATCTTTCCGAGCCTCCTGAACACCCAAGCCTCCTGAACAGATGTTACCTGCAAAAAGTTCTCACAGTGACGACTGCATTCTTTGAATGTCAATAACAGATCCAGGAAAGCTCCTATATCTCAGGGAGCTACCATTTGGTTTAATTTACAAGAGATATATTTTTACCTAATACTCAGGTGACCAACAAGGCCTGTGGGCCTGAATATCTAAGCTAATTTCTAATACACATATAAAACAAAATGTATTCTTGAAACTTAAATGCTTTTGAAAGTGCCTCTACTGATAATAGGCTTTACATAATGTAATATATGTAACGTTAAATGAAATGACTAATTTAGACCTGTCGTAGAGTCATAACCCTGGGGTTGTGAAATTCACAATTTTGGTACATCCTTATCTCCTTTTCTTAGCTAAAAATGTATTTAGTTTGTATACCATATCAGCAAACTCAAATGATAAAGAAAATAACCACTAGGATATTGTGGTTCCACCCTGGAATCAAAACTGTTTCTCCCCTGGGATCAGGAAATTTACAATTTTTGGTAAAGGACTATTTGCTCCTTCTAAATACATGCATCTATTTAGTTTCAATTTAGTATCAATAGCATTAAAGAAGATATTAAATGTATTTAAAGAGTGTATCCATCATTTTTTGAAATGGCCTCGAAAACCCGATACACATATACATTATATATACCAAGTCTGGTCCTGTCTGGAGTCAAAATCGCAACCCAGAGAATCATGAAAACAATTTGGGTAGAGGTTTTCCTGCTCTATATCACTATGCATGTAGCTAGTTTTTCTTAACGAGCAGATGTACAGAAAAAGATTTTTGAAAATTGGTCAATTTTTGCCAGTTTTTGCCCCACTTCCAAAGCTCCAGGTTTGCATGAGTCTTGACGTTTACAATTTATGTCCCTTTGTCCCAAAAATTCTTCATACCAAATATGAAAATAATGGGAGGATTATCAAGAAGAAGTTAAATATGTTCAATTGTTAACACAAATAATCACTGACTATTTTAGCCCCACCCTAATACCAAAACCCCCTAGCCTGGGATCAGGAAATTTACAATTTTGGTAAAGGTTATCTGCTCATTCTAAATATCTATTTAGTTTCAATTTTGTATCAATAGCATTAAAGGTGTCTTTTAAATGTTTTACACATAATGCCCTGGAATCAGAACCTCAACCTTGAGGATCATGAAATTTATCATTTTGGTGGAGGCCTTCCTGTTATACATTGCTATGCCTTTAGTTTTTCTTACACATGTGCGGTTGTAGATAAGAAGATTTTTTAAAATTAGTTAATATTTGTCAGTTTTTGTCCCACTCTTAAGGCCCCAGGAATGAAGGAGTCTTGAAATTTGCAACTTATGTCCCTTTTGTCCCAAAGATGCTTCATACCAAATTTGAAAAGAATTGGAATGGCAGTTGTCAAGAAAAAGTTAAAAATTGTCAATTTTTCAGGGGCGATTGTTTAATTGAGAATTTTTTTCACTCATATTGGGATGTCACCAGCTGTAGGTGAGGTGCCATAAATTTAGACCTATTTTTAGCGCTCAGGGCCATAGCAGTCTGGGTTCTTTAATGTGCAAAAGCCTACTGTGACACAGGACCTTTGTTTATAAGATCCTCTCTGAAAGACCTGTGATTCTCACCTCTAAATGCTGAGCATCTGGCAAAGGAACAATCACTACCTATGTACAAGTCTTAGGTTTGATATGGCCATGGCACAAGCAGAGCTCAAACTCACAACCTCCCAGATTTTCACAAAGCTGCAGATGTTCAAAAAGGGCATAAAAGTTTTTGTAAAAAGATTTTAGGTGTAAATAATAAAACCTGTAATAAAATTAGTTTACTTCGAACTTGGTAGATCTCCTCCAGAATTCAAAAGGATACTCGGAATATTTAAGTATTGGATGAAATTAAAACAGTCAAATAACTGTATCTTAAAAAGCACGCCATGATGAAGGAGTTTTCTATAATGATGTTTAGTTTGTTAACATTCAAAGAGAACACGCAAATTTGGGTTTGTCTTCTGTTTAGGATGTCTCAAATGTATTGACTTTTAACCTATGTTTAGTAAAATCCTCTATATGTCATATCTTTCAAATGTTCTGTTTTCATATTCAACACATGCATTTCTTACGATACCATGTTTGTCAACTTTGTGACCTTGACCTTTGCCATTGATTTGAGAAATTTCAAAAATTTTAACCTTGATCATATCCTTTACGCCATAAGAGGTAGCGCTTTCATATTTGGTATGTATATTCCTTGTGGCAAGACCTTTCCATTGACTGTTTTGTAGAAAAAAACAAAGAAACAAACAAAACAAAAAACAACTCTTAATAATAATCTTTAACCTACTTTTAGAAAAATCCTTTGCAAGCAATATCTTTCAAATGGTACAAGGTTCTGATTTTACATGCATTTCTTGTGAGATGATTTTAATGATACCAGGTTTGTGACTCACAATTTGGGATAATGGCATCGAAGTAATCCCTCGCTGCACACCGAACATTGCAGAAAGACAAAGAGTATATGTGAAAATAACTTTATTGTTGTGCTCACCTATTTCGGTACTAATATCCACACACATACGCATATACATGCACACATACATTAAATACAAAAAATAATAAATATACACACAATACATGTGTACCCAACCAAAGCTAAATGTTTAGTTATGTAAGTAAACCAGCAGACTTGTGTCTCTTTGAATGTGAAATCCCTCAGGATGGCGAAAATGCATTGATCCAATGAGTTACTGTGCTTTACACAGACACATCTATTGGTTGTCCTCGTACACACTACGACACTATAACTCACTCAACGTCTCAGTAGCCGTCAATGTATTATGGATCTATTGGTTGTCCTCGTACACACTACGACACTATAAGTCACTCAATGTCTCTGTAGCCATCAATGTATTATGGATCTATTGGTTGTCCTCGTACACACTACAAGTCACTCAATGTCTCTGTAGCCGTCAATGTATTATGCATCTATTGGTTGTCTTCGTACACACTACGACACTATAAGTCACTCAATGTCTCTGTAGCTGACAATGTATTATGCATCTATTGGTTGTCCTCGTACACACTACAAGTCACTCAATGTCTCTGTAGCCGTCAATGTATTATGCATCTATTGGTTGTCCTCGTACACACTACGACACTATAACTCACTCAATGTCTCTGTAGCTGACAATGTATTATGCATCTATTGGTTGTCCTCGTACACACTACAAGTCACTCAATGTCTCTGTAGCCGTCAATGTATTATGCATCTATTGGTTGTCCTCGTACACACTACGACACTATAACTCACTCAACGTCTCTGTAGCCGACAATGTATTATGCATCTATTGGTTGTCCTCGTACACACTACGACATTATAACTCACTCAATGTCTCTGTAGCTGACAACGTATTATGCATATAGGCTGTTCTCCAACGCTGTCCACCTCACACCACAGAACGCCATAATATAGAAGTTTTAGCACCTGCTCGAGGCACACACACACACACACACACACACACATGACTGGTCACCTATAATAACACGGTAACAGTCAGGATTTTCACATATTCACTATATACATGGAAATGCAAATAAAACTGGCTGAAAAAAATGACAAAATTTCTCTAACTTGAGCAACAATAAACAGTTCACACTCACTACTGTCGAAATGCTCAAAATTGCTAGGTTTTCATTTTCCACAAAGAAAAACCATTCGAACACCTGTACAACATACAATGCAGGCCCAGAAAACCACACAGGTAAAACTCACGACCACACAGGTAAAACTCGCAACCACACAGGTAAAACTCACGACCACACAGGTAAAACTCATGACCACACAGGTCTTTCATATTTACACTTTTGGAAGGACACACCTTCACACTTCCACGGCCTGGTCAAAACTAACACGTAAGCACTCACAAGCAGTCAAACAGCAGTGACCAGCTACCCGTGACGACTGAACACAAACAATGGAACGCCACAACAATAATGATAAACTCAAATTGTGACAGTGACCTTGATTTTTTACTTAGTTTTGGAATTTGTATACACCATAAGAGGTACACCTTTCATATTTGGTATGACTTTTCCATTGACTTTAAAATATTTGACCTAATGACCTTTCCACTGTGTTGTCATCTGGGGATATCAGTGTTTCACAAACACATCTTGTTATCTTTTGAAAGATTTCTTCTTTAATTTGTTTATACAGTATACAAACTAATTGTATATTTAGGAAAAGCTGAGAGGGATGTACCAAAATGTAAACTTGGCAAACACAGGGTTTTGATTCATTTCCAAAATAGTCATATAGTATTGATATAACATACTCATAAATTCTTTCATCAGTATGGGCATTTTTGGGGGAGCATTTGTGCATTGAAAACACATCTTGTTCTTTACTGCTTTTGAATATTAGATGCAAAAAACAGGAAAATTGTTATAAACTTCATAGCTGATGGTAGCTTTAAGTAATACTTAGGTGACTAATTAGGCCTGAAGGACTCTTGTTCAAACTGTTTACACATGCTTTACTAAAAAAGACTTTTCAAATCATTTATATGACTTACTAAATTATAGAAATGACTTTTATAAATCATAGAAACAATCACTTTTTAAATTGTAGAGACATTTTTTTTTTATTAAACTAGATTAGAATGGCACAATTATGCCACTGTAGAAAAATATGATTACAAGTTTGCAATTTAGTAAATGTAACAATTTGTTTAGATCAATATTTGTTTTAAAATCAGTAGATGTACAGTGAGCTACTGATAACAATTCTCCATTTGATGTAACTATAATTCAGCAGTTGGTGCTATGCAAGCCAAACTATCTTTCCAGGTACATCATCGAATACATGGCCTAGTCAATTCAGCAGTTGGTGCTATGCAAGCCAAACTATCTTTCCAGGTACATCATCGAATACATGGCCTAGTCAAAAATGCATAGATCTGCAAGTTTTCATTCAATTACTAAGAAATAAGAAATGACTATTAATAATATCAATTTAATATTCTCAAATTAATTTTTAGTCCAATGTTGGAGAAATCAAATGTTATATTCACCTCAAAGCAAAGGTATGTGTTTGTGAATAAAAGTTCTGTTTCTTCTAGTTTGTTAGATATGTTTCAATAACTCTGAAACTCTTAGGGGAATGTTTTAATTTTCCTACATTATTTATTCTTTATAGACTGAATTCAGTGGGAAAATATCATGATCAAAAGTATAAAGGACCTGTAAGGAAATCTTGCTTTATTCATTGAGATTTAATGTATGCATTCCTTTTTAGCAGTTTATAAAAGCTGGTGCAGTTGGGGTTAATGCACTACTTGGCATAATCATGAGTCAGCACATCCTTTATGTATGACAATGGATATATAGATAATTTTATATCTAAGACAAACATAAACTAGTACTTATTGTAACGGGGACCATTACATGTGTTCCACAAAGTAGGACGTGGTATTAATTGTATTACGACAAGTGATTTCGACCATTACAAGGTCTCAATATATAACTAATTTAAAACATTCACTCCATTTGATTGATTGATTATATATTGTTTAACGTCCCGCTTGAGAATATTTCACTCATATGGCGACGTCAACTCCATTTGATAGTCAAACCATTTCAGAAAGCCCCGATCTAAATACAGTGCATGCACGTGCTGATGATTAATTTGACCATGTTGATACGTTGGAAGTCTAAATATACGACTACAACAAAAATTACAGCAAAACATTCCAATGAAAAATGAGAAACTAACAGCAAGTAGAAGTTACACAGACCACAAATAATGCACCTGCATACGTGTGTGTTTCTGCTCACCCGATGATCTTACATTGTAGGATTTTGTACTCTCTACTTCTGACCTCAATATCGTTAAAAATACCTCATTGGTAAACGAGATATATGTATGTGAAAATTAGCCAATCAAATTTCAGCGCACGTGTGTGCGTGTGCGCTTCAGTGATTCTGACAACACCATTGAGTAGAGAGTTGCAATATATATCAGCAACATAAATTTCAAATACAATTCATTGAAATTCAACAATGTTATAGACTGATACTTGAATTTAGACAAAAAAATAACAATGCACGCGCACTCACATGCACACGCATTCGACGATGGAATTTTTGTTGACACCATTCAATAGGCATTTGACTCTTAAATCCACAACTCAAATTTCAACTTTTTCTTCGAATGTTTTGGACATATTAGTACCCCAAAAATGAAAGAAACAATGCACGTACATGATACTGAGACACAGCATTGTTGTTAATGTCATTCAATAGGTATTTGACAGAGATACCTACAATATAAATTTCATGTCATTTGCATCATTTATAACAAAGTTATGATGATTTGAATATCGGCCAATCAGAATTTAGTGCACGTGTATGCGTGTGCGTGGAAGTGATTTTGACAACACTACTGAGTAGAGAGTTCCCTTGTATATCTGCAACATAAATTTCAAAACCTTCAAATCTAAAAATGTTATGGAGCAGTACTTGAATTTAGACATCAAAAATGAAAATACATGCAGCTCACGTGCACGCAAATTCAACAATGGAATTTATGTTCAGACCACTCAATAGGCATTTGAATCATAAATCCACAACTCAAATTTCAGTTCATTTTAACTTTTGATTCAAAAGTTATAGCCATTTTATTACCCCAAAAAGCAATGCATGTGCAAAGAAGCAACATTAATGTTGATAGCTAATGATAGGCATTTGATAGATATACTTACAGTATAAATTTCATATCATTTGCCTCTTTGTAAGGAAGTTATGGCAATTTGAAAATCAGCCAATCAGAATTTATCACACATGCATGCACGTGTACAAAAGTCAATTTGCTATGCTTATGTGTTCAGAAACCAACATACATTCACAACCTAAGTTTGAAAAGATTTTAACAACAAAAAAAAGCGAAAGTTATGGTCATTCAACGAATTGAAACTGCTAAAGATAATGCACGTGCATGTGTGTTTGCTAGTTTTATATCATCAATCTGCAGATATTTGGGACATCTACCTATGCTGTGAATATGACCTCATTCCCATCAATGACACAAGGAATATAGGCAATCAAATTGAAGCACATATGTATGCACATACAAAATTGTAATGTCGACTATAGAAATGTAAGGACATGCAGATTTACACATGTAAAGCTTGAGCACTTGATCATGTGAAAATCATTTGACATGCAGATTTACACATGTAAAGCTTGAGCACTTGATCATGTGAAAATCATTTGACATGCAGATTTACACATGTAAAGCTTGAGCACTTGATCATGTGAAAATCACTTGACATGCAGATTTACACATGTAAAGCTTGAGCACTTGATCATTTGAAAATCATTTGACATGCAGATTTACACATGTAAAGCTTGAGCACTTGATCATGTGAAAATCACTTGACATGCAGATTTACACATGTAAAGCTTGAGCACTTGATCATGTGAAAATCACTTGACATGCAGATTTACACATGTAAAGCTTGAGCACTTGATCATGTGAAAATCATTTGACATGCAGATTTACACATGTAAAGCTTGAGCACTTGATCATGTGAAAATCACTTGACATGCAGATTTACACATGTAAAGCTTGAGCACTTGATCATGTGAAAATCACTTGACATGCAGATTTACACATGTAAAGCTTGAGCACTTGATCATGTGAAAATCATTTGACATGCAGATTTACACATGTAAAGCTTGAGCACTTGATCATGTGAAAATCACTTGACATGCAGATTTACACATGTAAAGCTTGAGCACTTGATCATGTGAAAATCACTTGACATGCAGATTTACACATGTAAAGCTTGAGCACTTGATCATGTGAATAACAATACCGTACTTTGACATTTTCTCAGAGATACAACTGGAGACATGTGCACCATGACATACATCATATAGTGTGAAATCTGACATTTTGTAATTACGCTGTGTTGTGGCCCAATCTTACCCCCAGTGCCCTTGAATTGAACAAACTTCAATTTCAACCAGCACCTGTTGTTGTTGAAATGAATATTTTAAAACGTTGTTTCCCTATATATTCCATCATAAAACTTAGATCATCTATTGTAGCCCCACCTTTATGGAAGGTATTGTGTTAAAAAATCAAAGCATGCAAGCTTGTTAGTCCATACATGCATTCATGTTAATTTTGCAGTTCAGCTATGTATGTGTGTAACTCTGGGAGTGTAAGTTGCATTTCTCAGAAAAATTAATCATGATAAAGTAAATACTATTAAAGCTAAAACACCTTACAAATTTTACAACATACAACTGGTCTGAAATTACAAATTAGCTTGGTAGACTATATTTTCCATCTACCATAGCTAGGGCCAATTAAGTAAAACAAATCAAAATGCATATATCTTTTTAATTACAATATGTATGGAATTTGTCAGAAATTTGAATGAACTTTATTTCTATTGCACACAAGAATGATACAGAGTATCACACGCATAGCATGGTTTTTTTGAAGGGGGGGGGGGGGGTGGGGGGTGGGGGTAGGGAAGAGTACAAGTCATCTAAAATTCTTCACAATCAAATGGAAAAACAACAATGGGGCACCCCCCACCAACCCCCCCAAAAAACCCCATAAATTATGTTCTCTATTCAAAACTAACAGCCTTAAAAGGAGGGGGGCTGTATCCTTGAATTACTACAATGTACATGATGCAAGAGGTGGAATCTGCCAATACATCTTACAATGCATGTAAAAATATTGGAAAATCAACTTTAGTAAAATTAAAAGAGTGCTGGTTTAACATGCCTGAGAATAAGATAGACAAAATCAAGGATATCCAATGTGATCATCCAGCAAAACAACTTCCTGGAGACTAATAGCATGCTTGCATGTGTATGCATCACATATATTCACATTTTTTAAATTGGTTCTAGATTTATTTTTTTCAATGGGTAGATGGGGGGAGGGGGAAGTGGGTGTACATAAGATCTATACATGCTATATACACTCTGGTGCCTGTGCACTAATACTGCACCATGCACAGGAAAAACGGCATGGAAGATAATAGCAGTGATGTCGCTATGTCGATCTGCATGGCAGTGATGTCATTATGTCGATCTGTATAGCAGTGATGTCACTATGTTGATCTGTATGGCAGTGATGTCACTATGTCGATCTGTATGGCAGTGATGTCGCTATGTTGATCTGCATGGCAGTGATGTCACTATGTTGATCTGTATGGCAGTGATGTCGCTATGTCGATCTGCATGGCAGTGATGTCACTATGTCGATCTGTATGGCAGTGATGTCGCTATGTCGATCTGTATGGCAGTGATGTCGCTATGTCGATCTGTATGGCAGTGATGTCGCTATGTCGATCTGTATGGCAGTGATGTCACTATGTTGATCTGTATGGCAGTGATGTCGCTATGTCAATCTGTATGGCAGTGATGTCCCTATGTCGATCTGTATGGCAGTGATGTCACTATGTCAATCTGTATGGCAGTGATGTCACTATGTCGATCTGTATGGCAGTGATGTCACTATGTCGATCTGTATGGCAGTGATGTCACTATGTCGATCTGTATGGCAGTGATGTCACTATGTCGATCTGTATGGCAGTGATGTCGCTATGTCGATCTGTATGGCAGTGATGTCACTATGTCGATCTGTATGGCAGTGATGTCGCTATGTCAATCTGTATGGCAGTGATGTCACTATGTCAATCTGTATGGCAGTGATGTCACTATGTTGATCTGTATGGCAGTGATGTCACTATGTCAATCTGTATGGCAGTGATGTCACTATGTCAATCTGTATGGCAGTGATGTCGCTATGTCGATCTGTATGGCAGTGATGTCACTATGTCAATCTGTATGGCAGTGATGTCACTATGTCAATCTGTATGGCAGTGATGTCACTATGTCGATCTGTATGGCAGTGATGTCGCTATGTCGATCTGCATGGCAGTGATGTCACTATGTCGATCTGTATGGCAGTGATGTCGCTATGTCGATCTGCATGGCAGTGATGTCGCTATGTCGATCTGCATGGCAGTGATGTCGCTATGTCGATCTGTATGGCAGTGATGTCACTATGTCGATCTGTATGGCAGTGATGTCACTATGTCGATCTGTATGGCAGTGATGTCGCTATGTCGATCTGTATGGCAGTGATGTCGCTATGTCGATCTGTATGGCAGTGATGTCGCTATGTCGATCTGTATGGCAGTGATGTCGCTATGTCGATCTGTATGGCAGTGATGTCGCTATGTCAATCTGTATGGCAGTGATGTCGCTATGTCGATCTGTATGGCAGTGATGTCACTATGTCAATCTGTATGGCAGTGATGTCGCTATGTCAATCTGTATGGCAGTGATGTCGCTATGTCAATCTGTATGGCAGTGATGTCGCTATGTCGATCTGTATGGCAGTGATGTCGCTATGTCGATCTGTATGGCAGTGATATCACTATGTCGATCTGTATGGCAGTGATGTCGCTATGTCGATCTGTATGGCAGTGATGTCACTATGTCGATCTGTATGGCAGTGATGTCGCTATGTCGATCTGTATGGCAGTGATGTCGCTATGTCGATCTGTATGGCAGTGATGTCGCTATGTCGATCTGTATGGCAGTGATGTCGCTATGTCGATCTGTATGGCAGTGATGTCGCTATGTCGATCTGTATGGCAGTGATGTCGCTATGTCGATCTGTATGGCAGTGATGTCGCTATGTCGATCTGTATGGCAGTGATGTCACTATGTCGATCTGTATGGCAGTGATGTCACTATGTCGATCTGTATGGCAGTGATGTCACTATGTCGATCTGTATGGCAGTGATGTCACTATGTCGATCTGTATGGCAGTGATGTCACTATGTCGATCTGTATGGCAGTGATGTCACTATGTCGATCTGTATGGCAGTGATGTCACTATGTCGATCTGTATGGCAGTGATGTCACTATGTCGATCTGTATGGCAGTGATGTCACTATGTCGATCTGTATGGCAGTGATGTCACTATGTCGATCTGTATGGCAGTGATGTCGCTATGTCAATCTGCATGGCAGTGATGTCGCTATGTCAATCTGTATGGCAGTGATGTCGCTATGTCGATCTGTATGGCAGTGATGTCACTATGTTGATCTGTATGGCAGTGATGTCACTATGTCGATCTGTATGGCAGTGATGTCACTATGTCGATCTGTATGGCAGTGATGTCACTATGTTGATCTGTATGGCAGTGATGTCGCTATGTCGATCTGTATGGCAGTGATGTTGCTATGTCAATCTGTATGGCAGTGATGTCGCTATGTCGATCTGTATGGCAGTGATGTCGCTATGTCGATCTGTATGGCAGTGATGTTGCTATGTCGATCTGTATGGCAGTGATGTCACTATGTCGATCTGTATGGCAGTGATGTCGCTATGTCAATCTGCATGGCAGTGATGTCGCTCTGTATGGCAGTGATGTCGCTATGTCAATCTGCATGGAGTGGGCCAATTCTGACAACCATTTTAAAATCTACCTCAACAGTGTAAAATATTTGTACTAACATTATGGATGGTTTAATCCACATATAATCTCAAATGAATAAAAGTTACATGTCTGTGCACATCAAGAAATTATATGATTATCATTAGATGTTGGTGTAAAATTCTCAGTAACCTAATGAGTGTTGTACAATACCCTAATTTTGCTTTTCCTTGATTATCTACCCTATGAAGAGAACACTGGGCACTTAAAACATATTAATGCCTGCACAGGCGGAAGTATGAGATGAGTGCACAAAAAAGAAAAAATGGAAAGCCCTTCTATGCATAGTGCAGTAAGAATATTAAATGGAATTCATAAAACACTTTTCAGATTTGATACCAAATAATAAATACACGATCAGTCATTGAGGTCTTGATATTGTCACATCTTAGAATAAAATAGTCCCTATATTTGGTTAAAAATTTCATGATACATTGTATATAAATGATCAATCAAACTGAATTATTAATATGCTGATATTAATGATACAAGCACATATTTAATTGTATAAAACCTCTTACGTATTTAAAATAAAAATTCTGGTCATCCCAGGCCAGCAACTTGGACATTAAAAAAAAAATAAAAAAAAAATTAAAAAAAAATTTATTTATATTAGCCATCATTAGAAATATTTTCTGATATTTAACAAAACCGAAGCAGGTGTAAATATTTCTTGATGAGTTCATCCAGACCAGGACTTGAACCTAGATAAACCATAATAAATTATGGCCGCTTTTCCTTAAGCTATCTGGATCTAATTCAAGAAATTACAACCCACCTTAAAATATAGTATAGAATGTTTTTAAATTATACTTTAATTATACCCTATAAAAATCATGTGTTTTAGTGTCACTTCTGTATGTCATCAGTTGACTACTAATTTTAATTGAATAATGATATGAAAATATAAAATGATGTTTATTTAAATCATTCATGCTAAAATTAAGCTTACTTGTGGGTGGTTTTTTTTTTGGGGGGGGGGGGGGGGGCACGCAGTATATGACTTTAATGATAAATCTATTATAAAAAAAAAAAAATGATTGATTGCAAATTTACATGTAAATAAAATGAATATCTGAAAGTAAATAATAATAAAAAAAATCTCATCAACATTATCTCATCATCTTTATTTTAATATGCCCTGAAACTGATGTTTTATACTTATTTAGCATATGTATTGTATCTTATGTTTATATCATTTTATTTCAATGTTTTATTTAATTGTTTTATGTACTGTAAAGCACCTTTGAGCATACAAATGTATGAAAAGGGTGCTATATAAATATGGTATTATTATTATTATTATTAAAACAATATGTATTGCATATACAATTATGTCATTAGATAGATAGATTTATTCAGGTAAAATCAATGTATGACACAGGGTGATGTAAATAGACATGTGAAACTTCAAGGCACAATGAAATATAAATACATGTATCCATATCTAGTATGGTCTTAAAATAGCATGTAATTACTAAGACTAGAAGTTTAAATATAATAAATATACAGATACATCACAGTATCATGCATTGATTAAGCACCTAAGGATAACCCATGAAAACACATTTGCTTACCTCCAATGGGGTCCTTATTGTCATAGTAGAATAAGATATTTAAACACATATAAATAAAAACAGGATGTAGGCAAGATTTTGGCTAATATGTATAATCAAGGCATCTCATATAGGTATGGCAGGTATAAAAATAACCCTGTATCAAGTTTTAAAAGGTAAAACATCAAAAGTATACAAAGGAACTCTCTTCACAACATTTCAAATCCTCCATCAGATGTTTCTTTACAGACTGTTTAAAAGATTCCTTAGTTTGTAATTGCTTGATATTAACTGGCAAATCATTCCAATCCTTGATGCCATTGTAATTAACATTTGTTAATCATTACAATTCTGACTGTTATAATTATTTGATACAAACAGAAAAAATCCTACAAATGCTAGTACCTACAATGAATATGCAGTGTAAAAATCTGGTCAATCCATAAGCAGTTGGATTTCCCATGATATATTGTCAGTGTAAAAATCTGGTCAATCCATAAGCAGTTGGATTTCCCATGATATATTGTCAGTGTACAAAATCTAGTCAATCCATAAGCAGTTGGATTTCCCATGATATATTGTCAGTGTACAAAATCTAGTCAATCCATAAGCAGTTGGATTTCCCATGATATATTGTCAGTGTACAAAATCTAGTCAATCCATAAGCAGTTGGATTTCCCATGATATATTGTTAGATCCTCATTATATAAATTTAAGATTCCTTTCCTGTTCTGGATGCTGTTTATTACCATTCATTTTACAGCTTATTTATTCAATTTTTTTCTCCCATTTTCCCTGATGGACAATAGTTTAAAAATTTTCAGTAAATCTTGGATATACCTGTAAACAAAAAATATTTCCTAAACTATGTCCCTAAGAAAGAAATTTGATTCAAAATTGTCAAATGTTCAGGATTATTAAGTTGTTAAGCAACCGTTATCCAATCTACAGCGCAGAACAAAAGTCAACGAGGATCAACAGAAAAATGGATAAGCAATCAGATTCCACATTGTAAAGTCTTCATAATTATCTATGCTTCAACGCACACAGGGAAGTGGACTGTTAACAACACAAAAGAAATTCTCTTTTCATGAAAATTCTTAAAATGAGGTAGCATTGTTATGAACTCTAATAAGATCAGTGTTCTGGTTAACTATAGTTCAAGGTATAAGCATGTTCAAAAATTATTATGCAACCTTTTAGCTTACCACTGCACTTCCAAAAATTGAAATGTCACACATTTCGATTTTGATTTTCTAAGTCCTTAGTAACCGCTCCAAGATACCTTCGCGTAAGCTCCCGCCTGCAGGTCAGAGGACCACGCTCAAAGTTGTCCCGTCCGCTTACTCGGTGCTTTAGGGTCTGCCATTGTACGTTGTCGGACATCCGCAAGAGTTTAAAGAAAACGGGTATATATATTTGTTTTGATCCTGCTTTGAGACAAGAATGAATATACTTTATGCTAGTAGAGGCATATTAATTTTCGCAATTACTTTTTATATACCTCTAAATGAATGAATTCACTCCTATGTTACTAAAAACTGTACGAGTCTGATTTAAATCTACAACATTTACATAAGGCATAACGGAACAAGATACAGTGGCGGACCCTGGAATTCTTTCCGACCCCCTGGAACGCCCCTATGGATCCGCCACTGGTACATGTTATCCATGTATAAAGCCTACTCACCCAATCAGTTGAAATTCTATAGATCTACAGTGTGTTCTGAGCTAGGCCTTAGATCCACAAATCAGGCATGTGAAGCGTAAAATTATGCACCTTGTACAACTTGCAACTCCACATGCTCCCCAACGCTGGTACCCGCTTGAACAATGTTATAACACAGTTAATAATTATTATTCGTCCATTTTAGAGAACGTTAATCGCACAACCTCCCGTAATGGCGATTTAGATGTTGGCATATTTAAAATGAGGTCAAGTGTGCGTCATATTAAGTTAGCATGTTCAATAAAAGACGTCACATTAGCGCCACAGTAGGAGTGGATCGAAGTGTTTTTCAGAAAATAAACTTCTATCAAAGTTTATTTTTCAGACACTAATGTGATTACTAAGGCCAAACCAAGATTGTTAAACATTAAACCGTATCAAACCATTTGGATCCTTTCATCATGATTACGATAAGAAAAGGGGGAGGTGCGTTGCGCTAACTAGAACATAATTTATCCCGCAAATGAAAAATATTATTCATTAATTAACAGATATGTAATTTAACAGTCAGACTAGTTAACATCTTATAAAATTTTTTATTTAATTATGGGGTTCTACACATTGGGAATAAATTGAATTAATATTGTCAACATATATATAATTATATATAGCGAAGTCTTGTATGTACAAACAATAATCCCAGTAATGAAAAATATCAACACGTTAATAGGAGGTGGCCCAGCAGAACAGTCAATGACACCCCTGGCAGAGGCTGTAGGAAACGTCATTGGGACCGACAACGTCTGCATCTCGGGGATTCCCGGAGCTATCGACACTACGCTCATGATGCTGGATGCAGTGTCAGAGTCAAGTCCGAGTACAAGTGTGAGGTACATGTAGTTATATCTGTATAAAATGTGTTAGACACACAACACTTATCAGCTATACATATATGTGTTCCCTTGAAAATGGGGGGTTGGGGGGGGGGGGGGGTTGGACACATGTTAAAGTAGGAAAATCTGCATTTTTACTGAAAATGAGATCTTTAAGTATTTTCCCTTGAAAAAATGTGAACAAACAATGGGAAATATTGTACTACTTTAATTTCTTTTTAAAGCCCACAAGTAGCAGACACCCAGTTATTCACTCGCGAGTGCGGGGACGGGCCACAGCCGTTTCGGATTCAGGATCTGCAAGTTGTTGCTGCAGTTCCAGAGTGCCAGAGGTGTTCGCAGATCAGTGACTTGCAACAAAAGAAACTAGAATTAAAAATTGAGAATTTGATTTTACAGAATGAACTGCTGGTTATGAAACGAAAGAAAATGGAGAATGAATTATGATTTATGAATCACAATTAACAATTCATTTTCTTCTCTATCTACTTCATTAGACTTCCTATTTACAATCGTTATTATTATTTGAGAATATTAAAAGTAGTTGGTTTATCCCCATTGTTAGAAATTAGAATGTTCACTCATCTTTAGAAATACAGATTACTGGTATATGTATAAAATGTTTTGAATGTACATGTTTAACATTACAATGAAATATAATTTCACGATGTACGAGTTTTGTTTGTTTTTTAAATGTTCATTGAATTCCATTTACATATTTAAATGGTGAATATTTTGTAGTAAAGTTAAGATACTTTAATTCCAGATTATGCTTCTTGTATCAAGAATTTCATTATATAGGCGTGCTAGCAAAAGAATATGCAACTCGCCAATTTTTGAATTTGGAAATGGCATTCTCTATTAAATCATGGATATATTTATATCATATACTAAGTATCTGACCTGACTTAGTGTCACAATTATATCATATGTATGTCACCAACAATCGAAATGTGTGCAGATTGGATGCACAACCATTCGATTCTTAGGGTGGAGGCGGGGCAGTTTATTTTGTTTACTCTGTTCTCTGGACCGGATTTTCGTTTTCATGGTTGGGAGGTTATAATTAATTTTTGTTTGTTTGACGTCCCGTCGAGAATATTTCACTCGTATTGAGACGTCACCAGCTGTAGGTGAAGTACTACAAATTTAGGCCTATGCTTGGCGCTCAGAACCGTAGCAGTGAGGGTTCTTTAACGTGCCAACGCCCATCGTGACCTTCGTTTTTAGGGTCATATCCGAAAGACCCGTGATTCTCACTTCTAAATGCCGAGCGTTTGGCGAAGGAGCAATCACTAACTATTTTTCGTCTTAGATTTGACGCGGCCATGGCACAAGCGGGGCTCGAACTCACGACCTCCCGGCTCTAACCACTGAGCTACGATGTTACTTTGATGATCATGATAACATTGGGAAGAGTTTAAGGATCTGGATTGGGAAAGGGGGGGATGGGGTGATGTAACATGTCGGAAGTAGATCTTTTGGGTGTGCATTCCCCTTCGTAAAAATCAAATGGTTGCTTCCTAAATTTATTAAAATACCTATCTACGTAAATTGCGTCAACACAACGTGATTTCTATAAGCACGACCATCAGCGTTTTGAATCTCAGCAGCCATATGATCGTTGGCGTTGGCATTCATGTGATCATCGTCATCTTCCTCATCTGCATATGGTTCAGGAATGTTGAACATCTTAGCAATGTTGTGTAGGATCCCACATGCATGCAGTGATGATTTTGCTGACCTTAACAGGACAGTAGTATAAGGCGTCTATATGGGGAGGTCAAAGGTCAAGTGCACTGTCCTATATGGGGAGGTCAACGGAGTGCAGTCCTATATGGGGAGGTCAACGGCACTGGTCAAGTGCACTGTCCTAACGCGGTTAAGTGGCGGGGGTGCACGGTCTTATCTTATATGGTTTTATACGAGGGTTTACGGTATACGCCTGAAGCTGTTTCCAATCAGTATCGATCGACTGACGTCATAATAGAACGAAACGTCAGCTACTGTATTAAAATAATCCAATGTAAAATCCTGAGTTAAAACTCCAATGTAAAATCCTGAGTTAAAAATCCAATGTAAAATCCTGAGTGATAATCCTAAAGAAAAAAAAAGACAGAGGTTTAAGTTTCAACATTTATTTAAAACCAATAAAACAATGAACAACATGAGAATCAGTTCAAAGTCTGTCCATAATCACAGTGTTTTAGTGCGGCTCAATTTTCGCTTCTTTTTAGGAGGTTCTTCAGGGTTGAAGATTTCTGGAATGGGATAATCTCTGATAAGCGGAGGTTTACTGGTACGAGGTGTACTGGTCAAAGGTTTGCTAGTCGAAGGTTGACGGGCCGGAGGTTTACTGGTCGAAGGTTTACTGGCAGGTGGTTCTGGGTTAGATTTGTCTGCTAACGGATAGTCTCTTTTAACAGGGGGTTTACTTCCAGGCACCGGAGCCATGAAATCACTAAGTTCCGCATCTGGGCAGTCTATAATCCAATGCCCTAATTGCCCACACTTGTAACAGGGGTCTTTATCTTTGGTTTTTTTCTCAGTCGGTGGCGCCCAGCGAACATGTTTCTTTTTGTCTAACTCCTCTAATTTTTAAAAAAGAATTCCTGTATGATTGACAATCTCATTGTGTAACACATTAATGCGAGTCACAATGCCGTCCAAGGTAGTCGAGATCAAGCTAAAATCTTCTTTGGTCATGGGCTGAGGGTTGTATAATCCCAACTCTAATCCTGTGACATCCTGAGTGTCTGGAAAATTAAATCCATAGCCAGGCTCTGGTTCCTGATGAATTCCTAAGTCATTATTAATGATATTTCCTAAGCTTTTCGAAGCCATCTCAACCAAATGTAATTGTTTCTGGGCCATCTCTAAAATCAGAATGATCTCAAATACCCCCCGCACTCGCTTTATATACCTAGCTTTGTGGGTAAATCCAACGTCTGTCTAGACGCTACGTGTTAAAAAAATCTGCTGAGTCAAGGTAGACCCTACGGTTCTTTACGTGTTAATAAAATCTGTTTACGTGTTAAAATCGGTTGGCTCACTGCCAGCTACCTATACCTCGCTTAACGCCAGCTGCGTACGTCTAAAAAAAGCAGTTCATGACGTCACAATAGTCTGCATTCCAATCTGTACATGAAAGGGGGGCGGGGCTTAACCACTTATGTTTTTTATGTATGTCTCTAAGTATCTATATCTATCTCACTCTCTCTCTCTCATAAAACAATCTTCCTCAGAAAAAACTTTCCCTGAAGACGCCTGACATGGTTCTTTATCCCCGCCTATGTTTTAGAGAAGTCTCAGTTATCTAACTAAACTAAAATAAATATTTTTTAACGTCAGGTCGAATCCTTGACCTTCCCCACCCCCTCTTCAAATCCTCTTATTTTTTGCTGAAGGCCTTACCCTCCTCTATGAGGCTAAGGGTGATATCCCCACTCACCCCCGGGATCATATTCTGAGCTGTTTCTGTATTTATATGATTACTAAACAGTCTAAAAACCGTCAACTTCTAAGATCTAAAAACACAAATCCGTCATTTTGACGTTCGCCATCTTAACTGAGTCTGGGAGGCTAGGGATGTTTTCTTTTACGGCCGAGCTTTGACGTTATATACTAACGCCCAGCGCTAGTCGCGTTACTGGTTACCCAGCACAAAAGAAGATGGCGGATCGTTACCCCATACAGTATGTGATCATGCAGGGATTTCAGATGCGCCTCCCGTTAGCCACCTTCATTCAGCGCAATGGGCAGTGGGTACGGCAGCAGACCACCACCCTGGCTACCTTTAACCCCATTGATGGGGAGTTAATGCAGGATTTAGTCAATCACAGCCGCCAGCGGGAGGAGGAGCGAAGGGCGCGACGGCAGACCCCTATGGGCCAACGGCCCATACGACGAAGACGGGCCCCACCACCACCCACACAGGCAGCGACAGACCCTCCTTTCGAGATAGAGATGGAGCCCACCCCCCTTACCAGTAGTAGCAGTGAGTCGGACGCGCCGCCGGCGTATACGCCAGCCTCACCACCCGGGACCCCACCTAGGCAACCCTCCACCAGCCAGGCAGGACCCAGTAGGCCCGCCATTATACGAATAGCACCACCTTCACCCCTCCGGCCCCAGCAGGCAGACCAGCAGGTGCCACCCACCCTCCCGCGAAGGAGCCAACCTGGGGATTACGCTGCCCCATGCGTAAAATCACCTGCCCCGTGTGCCTGCAAGAGTCAGTTAACAGCAGTATCCTATGCATTGGGTGTGGGCAAAGACCCGCCTGCACCCAGTGTGTAGTTTTTATAGAGGCGGGGAGACATACGCGGGGACGGTGCCCCCTGTGCAGATTCACAGCACTCTAAAGAAAAACCCAACGGCCCTTTTCAGGGCCACCATCTCTTTTGAAAAGACACTGAGTATTACAACCTAAGAAACATATTTATTTATATTTATTTTATATTTATTTTTATTATATTTATATTTATTTTATATTTTTATATTATTATATTTATTTTTATTTTTATTTTTTATAATTTATTTTTATTATTTATATTTATTTATATTTATTTTTATATTTATATTTATTTTTAATATTTATTTTATTTTTATTTTTATATTTATTTTTATATTTATTTTTATTATATTTATTTTTATTTTTATATTTATTTATATATTTTTATAATTTATATTTATTTGTATTTTTATATTTATATTATTTTTATATTTTTATATTTATTTATAATAAAAGACCAAAACACCCAGAATACATTTTTTCATGTTTAATCACAATCAACACTTGTTTTTGATAATGATGAGCAAAATCATGAATGAATTGTTCATAATGAGGCCAATAACCTCCCGCTAAGCCACAACCAATGTTCCAAGGAAACGCAATAGTCTGGTAAGGTAAAGTTCCTAACGTATGTAAACATTGTTGAAACCATAATTCTCGTTGTTCCCGATCATCCGCATACACAGGGAGACGCTGAGTGCCACGCCCATAATCCCATTGCGCAAAAAAACAAATCACATCGGGTTGATTAACCATAATCTTTAAAGTGCCTGGAATTCCTCGATCAGCAGGTATAGCTAAATTTCTATGTCCTACCGGTCTCCGAGTCGCATACACATTAGCCCCAGGAAAATGGTCAGCAATACTTTGACTTAATCCATGAGGTTTCACTGTTAAACAATTACACTGATGTACAATCGCTTCTACCGTCACCTGAAGTAAATCGCCGTGCACATAAGTCACACTCATGATGTACTAATTTCCCACAGGAGATGTACAAATCTCACACTGACAATCTTGATACTGTTCTTCTTCAGGAGTTAAAGTACAAATGGAGCATTTACACCACAGCCAAGGTTCACGAGTATTCCTACAGATGATATACGGTGTAGGGTAAAACGGCTTTTTTACTTTTTTTTTTTATAATGAAGCGTTCTTTATTTAACATATTTTCTTTTCGGCAATGATAACACGTACATTTCCAATAAGGTTCTAAACTATACCCACAGACCACAATGTCATTCACAAATTCATAACGTTCGGGCATAATGTACAAATGTCACACGCACAATCTTGATAACGTCCTTCTTCTTCGGGGGTCGGAGAACAATAAGAACACGTACAGTCTAACCAACGTTTTTGACTATACCGACAGATGATATACACCATGGGATGAAATGATTCCGGGGTCCAACGTTGTTTCACCAATGTATTTTCTTTTTTACAATGAAAACACCAACACTGGAACCAAGGTTCTCGAGTATATGCACAGATCAATTTCCCCTTAAAAAACATATATCTTTCCGACATAAACGTATTGTCTTTTTTACAATGAAAACACCAACACTGCACCCAAGGTTTTTGACTATACGCACAGATCAATCTCCCCTCTAAACACATGTACCGTTGAGCCATTATGAATTCTATAAAAATGGCGTGCACGTGCTTTGTCTACATAATAGGTTAAAATTAGATGTTTGATACTAAAATTAAATTTTATGGACTATAAAATCGCTTGCACGTGCCTTGTCTAGACAAGAGGTTTAAAATTAGATGTTTGATACTAAAATTAAAATTGTATTAACTCTATAAAATCGCTTGCACGTGCTTTGTCTACCTAAGAGGTTTAAAATTAGATCTTTGATACTAAAATTAAATTGACTCTATAAAAATCGCTTGCATCTGGCCTGTCTAGACAGGAGGTTTAAAATCAGATCTTTGATACTAAAATTAAATTGACTCTATAAAAATCGCTTGCATCTGGCCTGTCTAGACAGGAGGTTTAAAATTAGATGTTTGATACTAAAATTAAATTTTCCAGACAGCTAGTTCTGACGCCACAATCAACCATGACGTCACCTTCCTATATAAGCCGCGCCTCCCTCGAGTGCGCTTCACTGGTAATCCAGCAGCAGCATGGGCGATCTAAGCAGACCGCCCATTGTCAACCATCATTTCCCTCAATCCGAGGACTGGGATGCGGAAATCGCCAAAGACCCTCGGCCCCCTGGACACTTAGTGTTCCAGGGGGATTCGGTGCAGTTTACCCTGCAGGAGCCAAAAAAGAAGAAAAAGAAAAAGAAGAAGAGCCGTGGGAGTCGGCAACCCGACCCCCTAATAGCCGAGGCCTGCTGGCGCATTGAGGGGCGCCACTTACAAGAACCCCAGTGGGTTTTTTTTTAAAGAGTTTTTTCCCTAAAAAAAACTCAGCCCTTTTCAGGGCTACCAAATTGTATGAAAAGATCCTAAATATCACAACGTAAGAAACGTATTTTTTTTTTTTATTGTGAACAACAATCATTTACATAATGATCGCGTTGTAAGGCGGTACCATGCCAAGGTAAAATCCAATCTCGGACTGTTTTTCGCCCTCGATGCCGTTGATGTAAATAATACACGCAATATTGTCCACACACATCCGTGTTCCAATCTTGATAACAATGCGTATTATACTGCCATTGAACTCCATGGCGCTGAATAAACTTTGTAATGTCTGGATGGGTGGGGGGTAATCCGTAAGAATCAAAATATTCAATGATAGGGCTATTCAAATACACACAGACCCAATGAGCTCCGGGTTGATCATGAGGGTCCGTATTAATGACCACTGCTTTTTGAGAAGGTAACATCTCAGGTAATACATCTCTAGGATACACTCCGCCAAACGAACGCCCTAAATCTCGAGATAAGACATCCCGCAATTGTTGAGTATCCATGTTAGTAATCAATAGCTACTTCTCGCTGTTTGTTAATTTCTAACAAATTGTCAAACACCGCATACACCACACAATTTAAAGTCGTGGCGAGATTCACAGCAAATTGTACTTCCACTCTCAAGTTGCCTGTTTGTATGAGATGAAATTTATCGGCCTGAGCTTCTTGATCTTTAGTGAAATCCACACACCAGAGTGTGTAGCCCTTTTTATACTCTTCCAGGGTAATGTCCGGGGCCCAATCTTGACCTAATTTTCCTAACCCTTTATACAAGGATAAATATGATCGGAGATACTGATCGTCTGTAAAATTGGGTTCTAATGGCCGGGTTTCCATCATTTCGCCATTAATACTAATTTCTAATTTCTTGACTTGCTGATTTTGGAAATGAAAGGGATTTTTAGTGCTATCTCCATTAAAAGCCGCATTATCTACAAACCCTAAGACAATCAGTTTAGGCATCTGTCCTTGAAACAAGTGATCTGTGATTTTAGATTGAGTGCCAGTCGGAATGGTGAACGTTTTAACTTCCACGCGTCTTAAGGGATATTTGGCTGTCTGGGTATTTAATTGCTGATTGATGAGATTAATGATGGTGGGGGTAGGTTTTACTTTTCTCACCCATAAGACCATATTCTGAATGATCACTTTGCCACTACTGCCTGCATCGATCATCATGTAAAATTGAGGTCGAGCGCGATTAAATCGCAAACGCACATCGACCCCATTCGGCAAATATTTGTCTTGCTGACACAAATCCAGGTGTAAACGATCCATCAATACAATGACTTTACTGTTATTGATTTTTTCGTGACGTTTTCTTACTCCCGTATTCTTAGAATCGTCAGGGTAGACGGGGGTGGGGAGCATGGCATCAATAGTACAACGGTCAGCCACCACATCAAAAGTCTTAGCGGGTTGAGTCAGCGCTTCTAATTTGCATTCATCCATGTGACCCGCTGTGTCTTTTTCCCACAAAGTACATGCTTTCATCTGGGTTTTCAGAGTTTTAGGACTATAAGACAGTAATTTCTCTAAGTAAGCTTTGTACGGATACGTATCCGTGCCTGGCGAAATCACTTTGCCATTCAGACTAACATCAATTTCACTGAACAGGGAATGTAAGATATTATTAATAGGTGTGGCTGTAGAATTAGCCCCTGTCAGAGCGTCTCCGTTTTCTTTGGTAAATTTACACACCATCTGGAGATACGATTGAGATAAATCTAAATATTCATCACCTTGACCTTTAATCTCAAATTCAATAGGAGCCGTATCGGAATTGAGAGTACTGGAAATGGGATAATATTCCATCCATTTGGAATCTTCTAAAGTCACATTGGTGGGAGGTACTTTAAATAGTTCTAAACTATCTGTCCCGCAAGCGCAAGATTCTCTGTGCATCATTGTGTGATGTGTGACTGATCGTGGTAAGCGGTC
This sequence comes from Ostrea denselamellosa, assembly GCA_024699665.1. NCBI lineage: Eukaryota > Metazoa > Mollusca > Bivalvia > Ostreida > Ostreidae > Ostrea > Ostrea denselamellosa. Next base: position 18,097,455 of record JAMZEH010000017.1, read on the forward strand.
AAATGAATTCTCTTCTTTGGAAGGTCCCCTTTTTATACTTTTTTTTCAGTCGAAAATATCTACAGAGCGTTTTTTCTTTTTTCGCTTCACGGGGGCTCTAGAAAGTTTCTTACCCTGAACAGGGCCTCCTCGAGCTAAAATGCGCTGTTTTGCCATTCCCGCTGTATGCTTAGCGGCTCGTAGACCATGGGTTTTCAGAGCCTCTTTGAGAGATCGCTTATTTTCTAAAACATCTAACCCGGTCTTAGCTGCTGCGGTCAAGGCTTGTTTAGCCCCGGTTTTAAGTAAATCCGTGAAAAACCCTTTCCCTTTTTGTTTTCTTTTTTTTAGCTAAGGCAGGTCTCTTACGAGCTGGGGTTTTAAGAGCGTGTCGGGCTTGTTTCTTAAGTGCGTGGGTGCCATGGGTCTTGAGAGCTTGTTTCAGAGATCGTTTATTTTCTAAGACATCTAACCCTGTGCGAACTCCGACTTTCATGCCTTGGCGGGCTCCTCGTTTGGCTAGCCCTAGTAATGTACTGTCCCCTTGTCGTGACTTTAATTTTTGTTGCAGTTTAGGCATGGCCATACCGGCTGTCTCTTTCACCGCGCGTACCCCGTGGGTCTTGAGAGCCTCTGTGAGGGATCGTTTATTTTCTAAGACATCTAACCCGGTTTTAGCAGCCGCGGTTAATACACTCTTAGCCCCGGTTTTAAGTAAATCCGTGAAAAATCCTCGGCCTTGTTGTACGCCTTCTTGATGAAGACCTACGGCTGTATTATAAAACCCTTCTAATAAACCAGGTATAAAGAAAGTTCCCCCCGTTTGGGCGGGGAGTTTCCCTAATAACCCCCCTACCACTTCCCCTATCACAGGTGCGGCCGTCTTAAGCACCGTTTTTAACAACCCACCCCACCCGTAACCTCTCTGGCGTACTAAACCTCGATGATACTGCATCCTGTTAAGACTGAGCCCTGGGGTCAGTTAAACCCGCTTTTTATACTTTTTTCTCCCCCCTCTCTTTTTCTTTTTCCTACCACTCCCCCCTTGCACGGCTCCCGCAATAGCACTGGCAATGATAGGGAGGAGAATGGTAAAAATGCCATGCCCTTTCTGGCGCCGGAGTCCTCGATAGTACTTCATGCTTCAATAGACTTTACGAAAATGAAGTTTAAGCATGGATCTCCCATTTAAAAACCCTACAGGATCTCCTAAAGATGTCATGATGTGTATGTCGACAGTATCAAAATGTTTTTTACTCAGTTTCAAATATTCTGCTCGAATAGGTTCCCAGCGGGCTTGTTGGTTATCTTCCCGTTGCGTGTCACAAGGCACAACTCTCATTAATTTCAATTCATTAGACCCTACTATCTGAGGATCAATGATATCACAATAAACATACATCGATTTCAGATTGTCATATAAATCGATATTGGCGTTAGCCAGATAATTCTCATTAATCCATTTGGTCATAGGGTCCTGGGGCAGAATGAGGCTGTCACTGGTCATGCCTAGCTTGAAGGCTAACGTCTTAGGGAAACGAATGCAGAGAGGGGTTTCTCTTAATTTTTTCCCCTTAAATTGATACTCCACCCGATGATATTTAGTACAGTACACTAATTTCATTTTACCGATATTAGCCCCTAAGGTATTCCATAATTTACTCAGGGTTCTTTCTAAGCCTTCATTGATTTCTTCAATTAAACCTAAAGAGTTGGTGTAAGACCCGGGTCTAAAATGAATGCGAATAATTGTGGAGGGGAATAAACTATCTCCACCCTCATTGTAATGTTGCCACTGTGTTAAATTCCAAGGGATAAACACTTGTGTTTGAGCAAAAGTTAATTTCCCTAAAATCTCAGTGGTAAATCGACCCCATTTAAAAGTATTGGGATCTCGGATCAACGATACATAAGGCTCTGGAATGAGCACGTCTACATAAGCTTCGGTCTGTGCAATGTTTTGTAAGGAAGTCGAGTACATCATTTCGGTTAAGGCCACTTCCCAATCTCCATCTGTTAAATCCAAGGCTTGGGGTAACAACGTTTTAAATTGAGCTCCTGTATTTTTAGGAAACGAGGCCTGAGAGCCATCGCTAATGAGAGTCATGTAAAACCCTTCACGTCCAGCCATGATTCCTTAAATGAGGAGAATAACACTAAGTCACTTCTATTTATACTTTATTAAAACATACATTATAATACACAAAAGCTGAATTCCAATGTAAACAGTACGTGACGTCACAATTAGCGGCGAGACAAGTTTTCTGACACCATGGGGCGTCGCATCACTAAGTAATCTCGACTACCCCAACAATCTGCGATACTATATCCTTTTTTCATGGCCTCTTGAAAATCACGGAGACACTGTTGATCCTTGTCAAACCATTTACTTTTCATCCAAGTCCAATCTGGTTCGTGTTGGCGTGATTTTAATCCCCAACAAGCTCTGACATTCCACCGATATTCTGTGTAATTTCCTAGTCTGGTGATATAAGGGGCTAATCCATGGGGTACGTGTAAACGCTTGTACAAGTACACAGGTTTGTCACGCGATTTTTGCTCATCATAATCCATTAAACACAGTAACTTATCTGAAAACCACATACTTTTCTTCTGTCCCTCAATTTTCCAGGCGTACTCTCTGCTAGCCATGGCGAACTGTGGGGCTGGAAGCGGGTCGCTCTTGTTTTATACCCCCCGCATGCATCTGCGGACTAGGCATGACGTAACCCACCAGAGAACTCAACGTGACCATCCAGAAATCGCGATTGGAATCCCCTAAGGCTAACATGACCACTGACGTAATGATGATGGTTAAACACATGAATAATTGCGCAAAATACACAATTTCGGCTCGAGGCACTTTTTCGCCTAAGAATTTCCATTGGGTGAGGGTAGAATGAGATTCGCTTGTGGAATCCATGAATCAAAACTAGGGGGATATCCTTTCCACCGGACTTTGACTTCTGAAATGACTTTTTTACCTACGCGCCGCTTTTTATACCCTAAGATCTCTGCCACTTCATACACATCATCTTTTTTATACACTTGTTGTAATTCTTGAGGATAAAAGGTCCCTTCTAATTCTTCCCCGTGATCATCTTGAATTCTATAGAGGTTTTGTTTAGGTACTTTTCTCGAAATGGTAAACAGTTCTGTAGTCCAATTGGGTAAATACCCCTTGTCAAAAGTGCGTTTAGCTTTACTAATGCGTACACGATCTCCTACATGTAAGGGGGGTGGTGAGACTGTGGTCTGTTGTCCGTACAACGTTTTCCATACGTGTAAGACATTCTTCTTATTCACTTGAGCTGGCGTTCTCTGAATACTGCGATGATAGGAATGATTGTAACCATAGACTAAATCAGGTAACACATCGACATACCGTCGTGTTTTATGCCGTGTTAAATATTTCCACATCCGGGCTTTCAGAGTGCGTTGAAAACGTTCTACAATACTCGCTTTGATGTCTGTATTACGCGTGGTGAAAAAATGAATGTTTTTAAACGCTTGACGAAATTGTTTATTGGTAAATTCTTTGCCTTGATCCGATTGAATGCGGACAGGTCGCCGTCCGTCTCGGAAAATGGTTTGTAACCCTCGTATCATTTCAGACCCTGATTTTTGTTTTAAAGGCACCACCCAGGCATATTTAGATAACACATCAATGGCACACAATAAAAACGTATAGCCATCATTGTCTTTTTTCACAGTAGACACATCCGCTAAATCCAGTTGCCATTGTTCATCTATATCAGTCACTCGAGTTTGTTGTCTCTTAAATTTCCGACGTATGGGTTTATGTAAGGTATAAGTATCTTGTTCTTTCAGCCATTGACGAATCTGAGCTAGAGTAATCTTATGTCCTAATCGCCGCACGTGACGATATAAAGCTTGTACACCTCCATACCCTGTCTTAGGATTATAATACAAGTGTTGTAAGATCTGTTGTGTAGATTTCTTTAGGTGGGTAGGGATAACCATCCCGTGATATCTCGTGAAGTCTTTTTACCTTTTTTCTTGTATTTAGGGGTGGAGGCTTTTAGAGGGGTTTCATACACAGAATGATCTTTATCAAATACACCCTCATCTATCAATTTAGGAGTACTGATTTTTCCTGGTTGGTCCATGGCTTTTATAACATCGCGATTAGTGATATACCCTTTGGGCACATTGGTTTCTTTTAAGGCTGGAGTAAAGTGATGTAATCCTGTAGGCGGATCCCGATATTTCAGGGGTTTTTGTCTCTGAGATTCACCGACTAAATCTACGATATTAGAATCAGGTATTTTCTGTCCTCGATAACTGATTTCTCCTTCCCCATTCCAAGTCAACACTTTAGATTTCTTCAGGTGATTTAATAATAACTCCGCTTTCTTTTGACCTGGTTTACTGACACTATTAATAATCTGTTCTTCTAACTCAGGGGTCTCAGGCGCGGTCACGTCAGGGGGTGGCTGAGAGCGGGGTCGAGGAGGGGGTGGAGGTTGAGAAGTATTAGGGTGTCGAGCTTGTTGTAAATATTGGCGATAGCGGTGAAGTTCATGCCCATATAAAGCCACTTTTTCTTCCGTGGCTAAATCCTCGCGATGTTCAATGTTATCTAATTGATCCCGTAACCCTAGAGTGGATTGAAATTCAGGAGGTTTAGGTAATTTTCCTTTCAGTTCATTTAACATGGCTTCAGGCACTAACACCATCTTACGACTCATGATTTAAGCAGTAAGGCTCGTCGTTTTTTTTACAGGTTGAGGTTGCACAATGCGTCTCAAGATGTGTTTCAGAGGACAGAGTTGACGCTTCTGATGGGGGGGGGGGGGGGGGGGTGAGTGGAATCACGCCTTTTAATACATTGTACACGACCTCACAAATCTTTAAAATACAATCATTTGAACAATGTTTTAAGATCTCTCTCTTTAAGGTCATCGAATAATGAGGAGTGGCTAGCGTTTGTAAGAGACATGCATGAGGTCTTAATCGAGATTCACACTTCTTGGTGTGAGCCATGGTGCTGAAATGAAGGTCTGTGGACAGGTCTCCCCCTTTTTATAGCTTTTGTTTTTTTAATCGGGCTAGAAACTGACCCCGTCCTTTGTGCACGGTTTCTTCATGATGATCACGACTACTTTTTAAATTAAATTGTAGAGGACAATACCCACATTTATATTTTTCTTTCGGTGGGGCACTGGTTAAGGGGGTAAAACGTGACAGACCCCCAAAGGCTTGACTAAAGCTAGGTAAGGCGGTATCCGGAGTTCTGGAACTGCCTATAGGACCCCGCATAGCTCGCTCCATTTTCTTTTGAGCTAATCCTTGTTTCAGATCAGTTAAGGTTTTGGTTTTCTTAGACAGTTTAGACAAGGGTATTTTGACCATCAGTTTAGGGGTTTTCTTCACGGGGGGAAATTTAGCAAAGCGTAAGAGATGGGAAGGGACAGGTTTGCTTTTAGGCCCGGGGGTCTTACGGTGAATGATCAGTTTAGGCACTTTTTTCGATTTTTTAGGGGGACTTTTCTTTTTTCTTTTCTTAGCTAGGTTTAAGAGGGATGCTGGTAACACGCGTGTTTTCCTGGGGGGTTTCCTTTTTCGTTTTTGTCTTGTTTCCCATTTGAATAAATGACGAATGATGGTGCCCCCTAAGAACCCGGCACCCCCACGTTTTAAAATAGCTTGTTTACGCTGTTCCTCATCCGCATGCTTATCGGCAATGATAGCCAAATCCTGCCGATGTCCTTGGATAAATTTCTGAGTGAGTTTATTGATGGGTAAGATTCCCCTTAATAAATTTTTAGCGCCCATAGCAAACCAATTCAGTAACGCTTTACGTCCTAATTCAATGAGCTGGGAGCGCTGCCCTGGATCTCGTTCATGCTGTAAACGGCGTAAGGTTTTGACTAATTTACTCTTAGGTGTGGTCTACCCATGATGACAGGGGAGTGTCAACTGAAAGGGTGTAGGGTGAGGAACTATTATTTATACTCTAGGCATGTGCACGGCTAACGTGGAAAACAGTTGACTTCTTAATCTTAATTCGTCGGGGGTCTGAGGACTTAAATCGACCAGTAAATACCCGTGAGGCTTATTGGTGGCTTCCTCATACGCCCCCCGTAAATAAGGCATTTGTAATTGTCGGCTTAAGACTTCAATCTGAGATTTATCTCTGGGATTTTTAAACAAGACCAGATAATGCGCATTTAAACTGATGGTTCTATGTTGCACAGCTCGATTAAATAGATTTTGGGTGATGTAAATGACACTGGTATTACGATGATGGGCTTTACGGGTAAACCAATCTACAATAGATTCTATGGCTTTACCCCCCATCATATCATCAAAAATGAGTAAATGCCGAGTGCTGAGATCCGCCACTAATTTCTCATCATCGGAAGGGATATTATGAATAAAGGTCACAGACTCTTTTAAAGATTCATAAGCGGGTTGCCATTCTCGATAACACCATACTATTTTTTCAGGTGGGGGTGAGATCCAGTGTGTGTTATGTACCAGTTGTTTCACAAATTCTGTTTTACCAGATTTAGAGGGACCGGCCACCACCATGGTAAATTCATGTTTCAATTGAAACGGAGCTAGTGTCTCGTACGTATACATCTTGTGAAATGAGACAACTTTGTCTACAAATAGGACATTGTTCCAGTCCTGCCGCACACATAGCACAAGCACATAAATGTCCACACGGTAAAAAAGCAATTCTTAATTCTCGTTCTAAACAGATATGACATTTCTGAGTACACTGAGGATTGCCATCGGCGTTGAGGGTTAAATCACCCCAGTCTCGATCAGTGTCTTTGACTCTAGCATACGCGTTAAACACTTGTCGCACCCATTTGATACTTTTATTACTCAGCAGGTAGGCACAGTGGGGACTCCAATACGCATGTTCTATCCAGGGATTGTCTTGAGGTTCCCAGTGATTAAGACCTACGCCACAGTGAAAACAGCGCACCACATCCCCGAAGTCACGGTAATAGAATCCCGCTTCAGCAATAGTAGGTAACAACTGTTTTAAATGATCAGGGGCTTCTTTAAAGGACTGGTCTCGGTCCAGGACTCGAGCATAAGTGGTCACTATAGGATAGCGTAGTGATCCGCATTTCGTCATGGTGAGCGACTAAGGTTATGATTCTGATCCTTGTTTTTAATACCCATAGGGGAGAGTGTCATAATGACGTATACGTTGACGTTTATCATAGACCATTCGGTATTTTTTCACTAAGGGGAGAGTTCGCACCTGATGTTGACGTGTTCTTTGAATAAAGTGTGGGTAATACACTTGGACTTCCTCTTCCTGTCCTTTTAACATTTTTTCTAAAGTAGCCAGAGATACAATCTGAGAGGCTCGGTAATTCAGAGTCAATCCTTTGACTTTACACATGGATTGTCCCCCTTGGGTCTCGTAAGCATAATTTTTAGGCCCTCCCGACATGTATTTCACAATGCGGTCCCCATTTAATTCATCGGTCCACCCCCCTAAACTATTGAGGATAGTAGGATTAAATTGTCTCTCGTCGTGTTGATAAATGATACTGTCTGTATCAAAGTACAGGACACGATTTCCCAAGGGATATAAAGTCTCGTACAGATGTAAACGGGCATGAGCCGTGGTAAAACAAGCTAAGACCACGTTACCAAAAGGACAGTCTTCCAGAAATTCTTCTTTTTCTTTAAAATTAATTAACATCATATCTGTGTCAGGATGGTCTCGATTTTCTAACAGCTCGACTCCTTTAATGTCTAACGTGGCATCTCGTAATTTTTCCTGTAATTCTTCTTCTTCGGTGAGATATTGCGTTTTGGTTAACTGTAAGCGTTGAGCAAATTTTCCCCATAGACAATTCAAAAAGAGTTTAGCAATAGTACGGCGAATGGGATTTTTCTCAATATCAGGTAGACTCATCACAATCCCTTCCCGGCGCCGGATCTCATCCATGTAATCTTGTTTTTGTTGGTCGGTTTGACAATCCTTAGGAAATCCTGACGCTTCTTGTTTAATTTTTAAAAAGGTATCAATATACGATTGAAACAAGGTCTGACTACTCTGGGGAAAATGCCACACTTCATAAATGCGATCGAGGCGATAGCCGAGCTCTAGAGCTTTGTGTAATTCTAGGGTCACCCAGGTGCCTGTTAAACTGCGTTGTGCGTCATGGTGAGTGCAGCGATCGTCAGGTCCTAAGTCGCCATGTTCGGCACAGGTTCGACATAAGGGAAACAGTAATTTTCCTCCCGTCTTATAAGGTAACACAGGGTGATACAGACCTCGAGGGGGTAAAACACGACAATGAATCAGGCCAAAGTACTCTCTCACATCGGTGAAATGACTAGTAATCACTTGGGGGTGACCGATAGGAAACGGTTTGTATTTCAGTACGTAAGGATATAGGGAACACACATCCACATATCGCATATCCCCCTCCTCGCAATACAAGCGCGTGGCATTCGTTCGACCCCCGTATAAAGCATCTCGTGGATTTAAGGGGTCCTGAATATCTAAGGTGTGTAAATAGTCTTGTATAGGAGGATTCTGTTGCACTTGATGATCAAACTCGTGTTCCCAGATGCTGATCAATGTATAATTGCTTGGACATCCATTTCTGGCATTGGTGACATCGGCCCATTAAACTGCACACTGTGGTAGTGGTCTGGGGACTGTAGGGTTTTAAATGCGTCTGGTAACACGTCGCATTTCTGAACATGCCATGGCAATGAGGGCATTCCGTACAAGTACCGTCTGAGACACAGGGGGTCTCTGCTAAACAAAACGAACATCGATAAGGACAAACCGTACGATGCGCTTGGATGTGACTATAGCCCACATCACAGTCATATGGATTGTCTATGACTCCCGGCATGGATAAAATGGCATCGTAATGACCATTATCTAATAAAACGTTTAAACATGAACCGTTTCCCCGTCCTTTGTACAGAGGCTCTAATCGTAGTCGCTGTGTATTGACTTTGAATTGAAATATTTTCAATCGATATTCAGGGCTCAAGACATGTTGTAATTTGTCCCACTCGTGAGGCCCACATCGCTGATGAATATCACACCCCGCTTGTTGAATGAGAGACAGGGCTTGACGTTTTTGATCGAGCGTATGGTGATCTCCTTTTCTCATTCTTAACCATTTTTTCTCCCATTCGAGGTCTGGAGATTTTTGACTGTAGCAACGCGCCACGACAATGGCTCGAGGGAGACATAGGGAATCCTGGGGGTTGTGAATGCGCACGATCGCTCTCTTAGAGGTCTTGAATTTCTCCTTATCGAGGTAAAGATGTTTTGTCTTTTGACCACCACTCCCTTGAGGATATTTCACATGGAAAAAATCCAACTGAATTGACCCGTCCGTGATGATAAATTCTTTCTTGGATTGTTGTACGCTCTCGATTTTATTTAAAATTTTGTCCTCGTTGAGGTTTTTAGATTGAGTAAATTCTACCCAAATGTCAGAATCTAAAGAGGGGTGTCGAATATTGAGTCGTACATAATCATTGGGGTTACATTGCATTTTTTCTTTGACCTTTTTTAACATATCTCGAAATAAACGATGAATGAAATGGGTATTTTCTTTCTGGGGGAGAGGTTTAAAGCTCACATTGTAGACATTCTGTTGCACTTTGAATTTCCGTGATTGTCGAGAGCGATTTAATTGAACATGATAATACTCGGAAATGACTTTTTTCGGTCTACCTTGGCCCTGTTGTATTAATCGCTGCGCATTGTCTCGGCGGAGTTGTAATTCCCGTCCTCGTTGTAAATACAGTCGATGATTTAAATAGTTTAAGCGTTGTTCTATATATTTTTGTAAATCCATTCTTGGCTAAGACCTGGGACTAACTAATGACTATCTGAGAGGTGTTTAGATTTTATACTCATTGTGACGTCATGACCATTGTGATGTAAAAACATAACATCATTTTGTTTTCATCATTTTTATCTAAAGAACATTTTTCAAATACAAGTTAAAAGAACAATGTAAACAAACATTTTTTCATTGTTAAAGGCATAATGTCCATACATTAGTCCAACAAATATGAGTTTTTAAAACAGGGTCCAACACCTTTTCTACTTCCCGAATCCTACGCTGAAACCGACAACGATCTGCAGCGACACTCATCCAAGGACTTTTCCGATCTTCGTCAGGTAAGTGATACACTTTGTTTTGGTTTAAATTAAAAGTCACATATCTTCTATCGTGATGATTGGTTCTGTGGGGCTTTTGAGGAATTGATTCAAAGGGTAAGCCTGCGTCTCCATAGGTTCTGATGATTGTTTGTTTTGGTCGTTTATTATCTGGTACATGAGAGTCAGATATTCCACCCGCAGATTCTCGATGTCTCCTGCTTGGTGGGGTTTGGTTCTTTTCATCTCTTCCGCCATGATTTCCATAAGTATAAATCCTGTGCATGAGAGTTGATGTCCTATTAAATATCCACAGAATTCTTCAAAGTCCTGTACACTCATCCACAATAAATGGTCTTTTACGAAATATTCTAACACGCGATATATAACATTCTTTTTGGCGTCCCGAATATACTGAAAGGCCTGCTCACGAATTCGTTCGCTGTGGTTACTTTCAGCCATAATCATGAAATAATGAAAAAAGTTTAGAGGTCCGTCCTTTATAAATAACACAGACGTTCCAGATACGTTGAATGTGTGACGTAGGTTCACGCATGCGCAGTTTCATTTTCCCGGAAACAATCCTGGTGGTATTTTCATAAAGTTTCTGAGGAAAATTTCCGTAGGGTGAGCATTGGTCTCCTTAGGTTGTTCTGATGACTTTTTGTCGATTAATTCCTTGTACATGGTAGTTAGATATTTCACCCGATGATTCTCAATGTCTCCAGTTTGCTGGGGTTTGGTTCGTTTCATCTCGTCGGCTATGATTTCCATTAACATAAATCCAAACCATGAGAGTTCACTCCCCATTAAATATTGACAGAATTCTTCAAAGTCTTGTACGCTCATCCAAAATACTTCGCCTTTAAAGAAAAATTCCATGAAGCGATATATACCACTGTTTTTTATGTCCTCAATATATTTTAAGGCCTCCTCACGAATTGGATCGGTATGATTACTCTCAGCCATGATTATGAAATAATGAAAAAAGTTAAGCGGTCCGTCCTTTATAAGCCACACAGTCGTCCCAGATACGTCGGATCTGTGACGTATGTTCAGGCATGCGCAGTATCATTTCGTCTCCCATGAAATGTATTAACACTAAGGCCGTCGTGGCAGAATAATACTGCAATAAATACTGACAACAGTCTAAATACTGCTCCAAAGTTAGAGGAAATACCTTTGATCTTAATAAATCTTGTATAGGAGGTCCGTCTATAATGATCTGTTGAATCCGGTCAGATACATTCCGCGGAACTTCTTTGATCTGTAAAGTATTTAATATATCGGCAAGTTTTTGGGTTACATCCTTCACCTGTAAAGAGTCTAATTGATCAGTAAGCTGGTCCATGACTTTATTTATGACGAATCATATCCATGAATCCTCTTTGTAAATTGTCTATAATAATCACATTTATATTTTCCGTTTGTTCTGGATGAATTTTCTTCAGTTCCTTCCCATATAAGTATATCATAATAAGACGTCCTGGGTTGGTGTTAATCGCTAACGAAAGAGCAATTCTATGAAACGTGTCAATATTTCCAATTTCATGTATCACTGATTGCACATAAGTTTTAGCAGTTTTAAACCAGTCTGAATTTTCAACACGTTGTACAAAATCTCTAATATAATGAACACCGTCTATCTTAACCGATCCACCCATACTGACTGAGGGACTGATTATGCGATGAGTCAGGTATTTTGAACACGTAGTGTCTAGACAGACGTAAGAACTACGCGTGACGTTTGGTTCTATTATGACGTCAGTCGATCGATACTGATTGGAAACAGCTTCAGGCGTATACCGTAAACCCTCGTATAAAACCATATAAGATAAGACCGTGCACCCCCGCCACTTAACCGCGTTAGGACAGTGCACTTGACCTCCCTAGGACTGCAGTTGACCTCCCCATATAGGACTGCACTCCGTTGACCTCCCCATATAGGACAGTGCACTTGACCTTTGACCTCCCCATATAGACGCCTTATACTACTCAGGACTCTGTCGAATTTCCCCATGCAGTATATGAAACCGTCTCTTCGACTGCCCGATTGTCCGTTCAACAATCGTCCGAGTGCATTTGTGAGACCTTTCAAAGCAAAAACTTACACAAATGCTTGCACACACATATATAGAATATATAAAGGCATGATTTATATCACCTTCATGTAGATACCGGTACACCGAATGGGTTCCACCTTTAATTTTAATACAAATGACTTTTAACATTCAAAATCGAAAATATCTTTGAAATATTGTACTCGGGTAATAATATTTTTCCAGAAATATACTTAAAACTGAAATTAAAAATTTTGATTAATTATGTATGAGTGAAAAAAAAATCAGAAAACGTTCGCTTTACAACCCCCCCCCCCCCAAAAAAACGTCATTTAAAGCAAAAGGGTACTTAATCATCGAAATAAACAAAAATAACAAAACCTTTTCAGGGTACCTGTTGTATCTTGTCTGTGGTGCGCCAGTTGGATTGAGGAATGGTGTCAAAAGCCAGTCTTTCGATGGGTAACCACTGTCTCCAAACAGATGGCATTTCACAGGCAATAGGCGTTTCTCAAATACTTGCCAAAGCCCACTCTCCTTCAAAATTCTGGCGTCATGAGTTGCTCCAGGCCATGTTGACACTAGGTCGAACTAGTGGATGCGGTGGCTAGCATCACATACGATCTGCACGTTTATACTATGAAAGTTTTTCCTATTTATAAACTCTGGTTCATGCTCACTTGGAGCAATGATGCGTACATGGGTGCCATCAATCGCTCCAACTACCCCCGGGAATTGAGCTATTCCAAAAAAAGTCTGCTTGGTGTTTGCGGATAATGTAGGGTTTTATTGGGAAAGAAATGAATCATTTTACAATGTGTGGTTGCACAATTGCAGAGGTAACTCGTTGGATGATCCTGGATACCGTTGATTGGTAAATGCCAAAATGATCACCACTACACAACTGCATTTTGCCAGTAGCGTAATATCTCAATGCAACCATTACCTGAATATGTACTGGAACACTATAATTTCTGCTTGTATGTGGCGAAATATCATCTGCTATTAAATTTGTGATGAATTCAATACATTCATGGTTACATCTAAATTTTGCTTGTAATTCTGCGACAGAAGGCGTATCTAATGGGTCTAGACGTGGTTGAAAAGTCCTTTTCTTTCTAAGAATTGGGTTGGCTGCCATTTTGTTTTAATATGCTTATCATCTGCTTAAATATTTAAGTAACGTAAATACTATGCATATGCTTAAGAGTTAAGAAGTTTTATGCAACATACTTGGCATATGCTTAAAATTTTAGGCATGTACTTAAGGATTTAAGAATTTTTATGCATACGAATCCTGGTCTCTATCTTTATTAAGGGAAGAAACTTGGCAGACTGTCTAGAGACCAGACAAGGTGTGTGCAAAAGATGGGTTTTCTATCTTTTCTACTTTTTGAGAAATCCTAAAAATCTAGGCCGTCATTGGACTTTGGTCACTATGGGGCACAGGTTCAAACCCCCATAACTTCTTGAAACGACCGAGTAGGTGAACGCCGATTACACCTCTAGCTGCATCTCCCGACGCGCTATCAACCCCCACCCATGCCCGGGACCCCAGGTTCCGTTCAAGGCCCGATGTCACACATTTTTTTCAAAAACTTCAACGCGTTGCCGCTCGAGAATTATAACCGCTAGACCACCCAAAATGGGGTGCAAAATGTTCGTCTTGTCAAGACCTTTCCAATGATAATCATTGCTTGAAGGATGAATATTTTTGCGGTGTTGACTTGTATATGTGACACAAAAATGGCCGATTCCTTGTCGCGGCCACATTTCCGTCACCCAACGGCCATTTTTTGTCACATATACAACAAGAGGGAAGTGAATGGCCACCTCACAAATACGGCCACTATTCGTCATTTCTACAACTTTTATCAAAGTATCCGTCGTCACATATACGATTGCACTCAGTCGTTTTACAACATACTTCTGACATTGTGAAAATGGTCTCGTCACATATACGACTGCACTTAGGCAGTCTAGGGTTATTGTTTGATTGTTTTGCGTCCCGTCGAAAATTTGTCACTCATATTGAGACGTCACCAGCTGTAGGTGAAGTACCACAAATTTAGGCCTATGCTTAGCGCTCAGGGCCGTAGCAGTGAGAGGTCTTTAACGTGCCAACGGCCACCGTGACCTCCGTTTTAAAGGTCATATCCGAAAGACCCGTGATTTTCACTTCTAAATGCCGAGCGTTTGGCGAAGGAGCAATCACTGTTTTACATCCCGTCGAGTTGCGGTATCTCAGTGGTTAGAGCGTTCGCTTCGGAACTGGGAGGTCGTGAGTTCGAGCCCCGCTCGTGCCATAGCCACGTCAAACATAAGACGAAAAATAGGTAGTGATTGATCCTTCGCCAAACGCTCGGCATTTAGAAGTGAGAATCACGGGTCTTTCGGATATGACCTTAAAAATGGAGGTCCCGTGTCACGGTAGGCGTTGGCACGTTATAGAACCCTCACTGCTACGGCCCTGAGCGCTAAGCATAGGTCTATATATGTGGTACTTCACCTTCAACTGGTGACGTCTCAATATGAGTGACAAATTCTCAACGGGACGTTTGTTTGATTAATTGTTTGTTTGTTTTATGTCCCGTCGAGAATTTTTCACTCATATTGAGACGTCACCAGCTGTAGGTGAAGTACCACAAATTTAGGCCTATGCTTAGCGCTCAGAACCGTAGCAGTGAGGGTTCTTTAACGTGCCAACGCCCATCGTGACCTTCGTTTTTAGGGTCATATCCGAAAGACCCGTGATTCTCACTTCTAAATGCCGAGCGTTTGACGAAGGAGCAATCACTACCTATTTTTCGTCTTAGGTTTGACGCGGCCATGGCACAAGCGGGGCTCGAACTCACGACCTCCCGGCTCTAACCACTGAGCTACGATGTTACTTTGATGATCATGATAACATTGGGAAGAGTGTAAGGATCTGGATTGGGAAAGGGGGGGGGGATGGGGTGATGTAACATGTCGGAAGTAGATCTTTTGGGTGTGCACCCCCCTTCGTAAAAATCAAATGGTTGCTTCCTAAATTTATTAAAATACCTATCTAGGTAAAGTGCGTCAACACAACGTGATTTCTATAAGCACGACCATCAGCGTTTTGGATCTCAGCAACCATATGATCGTTGGCGTTGGCATTCATGTGACCATCGTCATCTTCCTCATCTTGTTTGTTTGTTTTTTTTACAGCCGCCTGAGCAATTTTTCAGCTACCCGGCGGCTGTCACCATTACCGGTGACAGGGCTGCAAATTTAGGCCTATGCTCGGCACTCAGGGCCTTTGAGCAGGGAGGGATCTTTATCGTGCCACACCTACTGCGACACGGGACCTCGGTTTATACGGTCACATCCGAAAGACCGGCACCCACGTCCCCCAGTGGGATTCGAACCCCCGACTCAAGGATCATCAGATCTTTGCGTCCGACGCTCTAACCACTGCGCCACGCGGGCGGCCTCATCTGCATATGGTTCAGGAATGTTGAACATCTTAGCAATGTTGTGTATGATCCCACATGCATGCAGTGATGATTTTGCTGACCTTAACAGGACTCTGTCGAATTTCCCCATGCAGTATATGAAACCGTCTCTTCGACTGCCCGATTGTCCGTTCAACAATCGTCCGAGTGCATTTGTGAGACCTTTCAAAGCAAAAACTTACACAAATGCTTGCACACACATATATAGAATATATAAAGGCATGATTTATATCATCTTCATGTAGATACCGGTACACCGAATGGGTTCCACCTTTAATTTTAATACAAATGACTTTTAACATTCAAAATCGAAAATATCTTTGAAATATTGTACTCGGGTAATAATATTTTTCCAGAAATATACTTAAAACTGAAATTAAAAATTTTGATTAATTATGTATGAGTGAAAAAAAAATCAGAAAACGTTCGCTTTACAACCCCCCCCCCCCCCCCAAAAAAAAAAAACGTCATTTAAAGCAAAAGGGTACTTAATCATCGAAATAAACAAAAATAACAAAACCTTTTCAGGGTACCTGTTGTATCTTGTCTGTGGTGCGCCAGTTGGATTGAGGAATGGTGTCAAAAGCCAGTCTTTCGATGGGTAACCACTGTCTCCAAACAGATGGCATTTCACAGGCAATAGGCGTTTCTCAAATACTTGCCAAAGCCCACTCTCCTTCAAAATTCTGGCGTCATGAGTTGCTCCAGGCCATGTTGACACTAGGTCGAACTAGTGGATGCGGTGGCTAGCATCACATACGATCTGCACGTTTATACTATGAAAGTTTTTCCTATTTATAAACTCTGGTTCATGCTCACTTGGAGCAATGATGCGTACATGGGTGCCATCAATCGCTCCAACTACCCCCGGGAATTGAGCTATTCCAAAAAAAGTCTGCTTGGTGTTTGCGGATAATGTAGGGTTTTATTGGGAAAGAAATGAATCATTTTACAATGTGTGGTTGCACAATTGCAGAGGTAACTCGTTGGATGATCCTGGATACCGTTGATTGGTAAATGCCAAAATGATCACCA
Source organism: Ostrea denselamellosa (assembly GCA_024699665.1). NCBI lineage: Eukaryota > Metazoa > Mollusca > Bivalvia > Ostreida > Ostreidae > Ostrea > Ostrea denselamellosa. The sequence continues at coordinate 18,114,149 of JAMZEH010000017.1, forward strand.
CTACACAACTGCATTTTGCCAGTAGCGTAATATCTCAATGCAACCATTACCTGAATATGTACTGGAACACTATAATTTCTGCTTGTATGTGGCGAAATATCATCTGCTATTAAATTTGTGATGAATTCAATACATTCATGGTTACATCTAAATTTTGCTTGTAATTCTGCGACAGAAGGCGTATCTAATGGGTCTAGACGTGGTTGAAAAGTCCTTTTCTTTCTAAGAATTGGGTTGGCTGCCATTTTGTTTTAATATGCTTATCATCTGCTTAAATATTTAAGTAACGTAAATACTATGCATATGCTTAAGAGTTAAGAAGTTTTATGCAACATACTTGGCATATGCTTAAAATTTTAGGCATGTACTTAAGGATTTAAGAATTTTTATGCATACGAATCCTGGTCTCTATCTTTATTAAGGGAAGAAACTTGGCAGACTGTCTAGAGACCAGACAAGGTGTGTGCAAAAGATGGGTTTTCTATCTTTTCTACTTTTTGAGAAATCCTAAAAATCTAGGCCGTCATTGGACTTTGGTCACTATGGGGCACAGGTTCAAACCCCCATAACTTCTTGAAACGACCGAGTAGGTGAACGCCGATTACACCTCTAGCTGCATCTCCCGACGCGCTATCAACCCCCACCCATGCCCGGGACCCCAGGTTCCGTTCAAGGCCCGATGTCACACATTTTTTTCAAAAACTTCAACGCGTTGCCGCTCGAGAATTATAACCGCTAGACCACCCAAAATGGGGTGCAAAATGTTCGTCTTGTCAAGACCTTTCCAATGATAATCATTGCTTGAAGGATGAATATTTTTGCGGTGTTGACTTGTATATGTGACACAAAAATGGCCGATTCCTTGTCGCGGCCACATTTCCGTCACCCAACGGCCATTTTTTGTCACATATACAACAAGAGGGAAGTGAATGGCCACCTCACAAATACGGCCACTATTCGTCATTTCTACAACTTTTATCAAAGTATCCGTCGTCACATATACGATTGCACTCAGTCGTTTTACAACATACTTCTGACATTGTGAAAATGGTCTCGTCACATATACGACTGCACTTAGGCAGTCTAGGGTTATTGTTTGATTGTTTTGCGTCCCGTCGAAAATTTGTCACTCATATTGAGACGTCACCAGCTGTAGGTGAAGTACCACAAATTTAGGCCTATGCTTAGCGCTCAGGGCCGTAGCAGTGAGAGGTCTTTAACGTGCCAACGGCCACCGTGACCTCCGTTTTAAAGGTCATATCCGAAAGACCCGTGATTTTCACTTCTAAATGCCGAGCGTTTGGCGAAGGAGCAATCACTGTTTTACATCCCGTCGAGTTGCGGTATCTCAGTGGTTAGAGCGTTCGCTTCGGAACTGGGAGGTCGTGAGTTCGAGCCCCGCTCGTGCCATAGCCACGTCAAACATAAGACGAAAAATAGGTAGTGATTGATCCTTCGCCAAACGCTCGGCATTTAGAAGTGAGAATCACGGGTCTTTCGGATATGACCTTAAAAATGGAGGTCCCGTGTCACGGTAGGCGTTGGCACGTTATAGAACCCTCACTGCTACGGCCCTGAGCGCTAAGCATAGGTCTATATATGTGGTACTTCACCTTCAACTGGTGACGTCTCAATATGAGTGACAAATTCTCAACGGGACGTTTGTTTGATTAATTGTTTGTTTGTTTTATGTCCCGTCGAGAATTTTTCACTCATATTGAGACGTCACCAGCTGTAGGTGAAGTACCACAAATTTAGGCCTATGCTTAGCGCTCAGAACCGTAGCAGTGAGGGTTCTTTAACGTGCCAACGCCCATCGTGACCTTCGTTTTTAGGGTCATATCCGAAAGACCCGTGATTCTCACTTCTAAATGCCGAGCGTTTGACGAAGGAGCAATCACTACCTATTTTTCGTCTTAGGTTTGACGCGGCCATGGCACAAGCGGGGCTCGAACTCACGACCTCCCGGCTCTAACCACTGAGCTACGATGTTACTTTGATGATCATGATAACATTGGGAAGAGTGTAAGGATCTGGATTGGGAAAGGGGGGGGGGATGGGGTGATGTAACATGTCGGAAGTAGATCTTTTGGGTGTGCACCCCCCTTCGTAAAAATCAAATGGTTGCTTCCTAAATTTATTAAAATACCTATCTAGGTAAAGTGCGTCAACACAACGTGATTTCTATAAGCACGACCATCAGCGTTTTGGATCTCAGCAACCATATGATCGTTGGCGTTGGCATTCATGTGACCATCGTCATCTTCCTCATCTTGTTTGTTTGTTTTTTTTACAGCCGCCTGAGCAATTTTTCAGCTACCCGGCGGCTGTCACCATTACCGGTGACAGGGCTGCAAATTTAGGCCTATGCTCGGCACTCAGGGCCTTTGAGCAGGGAGGGATCTTTATCGTGCCACACCTACTGCGACACGGGACCTCGGTTTATACGGTCACATCCGAAAGACCGGCACCCACGTCCCCCAGTGGGATTCGAACCCCCGACTCAAGGATCATCAGATCTTTGCGTCCGACGCTCTAACCACTGCGCCACGCGGGCGGCCTCATCTGCATATGGTTCAGGAATGTTGAACATCTTAGCAATGTTGTGTATGATCCCACATGCATGCAGTGATGATTTTGCTGACCTTAACAGGACTCTGTCGAATTTCCCCATGCAGTATATGAAACCGTCTCTTCGACTGCCCGATTGTCCGTTCAACAATCGTCCGAGTGCATTTGTGAGACCTTTCAAAGCAAAAACTTACACAAATGCTTGCACACACATATATAGAATATATAAAGGCATGATTTATATCATCTTCATGTAGATACCGGTACACCGAATGGGTTCCACCTTTAATTTTAATACAAATGACTTTTAACATTCAAAATCGAAAATATCTTTGAAATATTGTACTCGGGTAATAATATTTTTCCAGAAATATACTTAAAACTGAAATTAAAAATTTTGATTAATTATGTATGAGTGAAAAAAAAATCAGAAAACGTTCGCTTTACAACCCCCCCCCCCCCAAAAAAAAAAACGTCATTTAAAGCAAAAGGGTACTTAATCATCGAAATAAACAAAAATAACAAAACCTTTTCAGGGTACCTGTTGTATCTTGTCTGTGGTGCGCCAGTTGGATTGAGGAATGGTGTCAAAAGCCAGTCTTTCGATGGGTAACCACTGTCTCCAAACAGATGGCATTTCACAGGCAATAGGCGTTTCTCAAATACTTGCCAAAGCCCACTCTCCTTCAAAATTCTGGCGTCATGAGTTGCTCCAGGCCATGTTGACACTAGGTCGAACTAGTGGATGCGGTGGCTAGCATCACATACGATCTGCACGTTTATACTATGAAAGTTTTTCCTATTTATAAACTCTGGTTCATGCTCACTTGGAGCAATGATGCGTACATGGGTGCCATCAATCGCTCCAACTACCCCCGGGAATTGAGCTATTCCAAAAAAAGTCTGCTTGGTGTTTGCGGATAATGTAGGGTTTTATTGGGAAAGAAATGAATCATTTTACAATGTGTGGTTGCACAATTGCAGAGGTAACTCGTTGGATGATCCTGGATACCGTTGATTGGTAAATGCCAAAATGATCACCACTACACAACTGCATTTTGCCAGTAGCGTAATATCTCAATGCAACCATTACCTGAATATGTACTGGAACACTATAATTTCTGCTTGTATGTGGCGAAATATCATCTGCTATTAAATTTGTGATGAATTCAATACATTCATGGTTACATCTAAATTTTGCTTGTAATTCTGCGACAGAAGGCGTATCTAATGGGTCTAGACGTGGTTGAAAAGTCCTTTTCTTTCTAAGAATTGGGTTGGCTGCCATTTTGTTTTAATATGCTTATCATCTGCTTAAATATTTAAGTAACGTAAATACTATGCATATGCTTAAGAGTTAAGAAGTTTTATGCAACATACTTGGCATATGCTTAAAATTTTAGGCATGTACTTAAGGATTTAAGAATTTTTATGCATACGAATCCTGGTCTCTATCTTTATTAAGGGAAGAAACTTGGCAGACTGTCTAGAGACCAGACAAGGTGTGTGCAAAAGATGGGTTTTCTATCTTTTCTACTTTTTGAGAAATCCTAAAAATCTAGGCCGTCATTGGACTTTGGTCACTATGGGGCACAGGTTCAAACCCCCATAACTTCTTGAAACGACCGAGTAGGTGAACGCCGATTACACCTCTAGCTGCATCTCCCGACGCGCTATCAACCCCCACCCATGCCCGGGACCCCAGGTTCCGTTCAAGGCCCGATGTCACACATTTTTTTCAAAAACTTCAACGCGTTGCCGCTCGAGAATTATAACCGCTAGACCACCCAAAATGGGGTGCAAAATGTTCGTCTTGTCAAGACCTTTCCAATGATAATCATTGCTTGAAGGATGAATATTTTTGCGGTGTTGACTTGTATATGTGACACAAAAATGGCCGATTCCTTGTCGCGGCCACATTTCCGTCACCCAACGGCCATTTTTTGTCACATATACAACAAGAGGGAAGTGAATGGCCACCTCACAAATACGGCCACTATTCGTCATTTCTACAACTTTTATCAAAGTATCCGTCGTCACATATACGATTGCACTCAGTCGTTTTACAACATACTTCTGACATTGTGAAAATGGTCTCGTCACATATACGACTGCACTTAGGCAGTCTAGGGTTATTGTTTGATTGTTTTGCGTCCCGTCGAAAATTTGTCACTCATATTGAGACGTCACCAGCTGTAGGTGAAGTACCACAAATTTAGGCCTATGCTTAGCGCTCAGGGCCGTAGCAGTAAGGGTTCTTTAACGTGCTAACGGCCACCGTGGCACGGGACCTCCGTTTTAAAAAGGTCATATCCGAAAGACCCGTGATTTTCACTTCTAGTCCAGTCAACTTACGATTTCGCATGCAACTAATTGCAAAAGAAATAATTTTTTTTGCAAAGTATTCCTTAGTATCAGTAAAACAACATATAAAAAATCTAATTTTATCTAATGTGCAGAAATAATATATTTTGATGCATCAAATTTGCTGATAGCTCCCTTTGTTTTATGTCACCGCCGCGCTATCATAGCGTGCTTTCACCGAAATGGTGACGTATACATTATCATTACGTAGACATAGATCAAAGTCTTTGCTCGAATTTTATGACACATGTCCATACTAGCGTGTAAGCGCTTGAATCAATATAGCCTAGGTGTAATACTATAAATTTATTTACAAACGAGACGTTCTAAAGCTTCTCAAAAGCTTAGAAGAAAAAAAAACCAAGTTGGTAAAGCCACAACACGTGTCGTCATGTAGACGTATAGGCCTACTGGGTTCATTCAAAATTTGGGAAAGATGCCGTAAAGTAACGGAAAATAAAATTTTTTGAAACTAAATAGTCGCAGAGCATCATTTCTTCAAGGTAAAATTAATAAGTAAGAAAGTGAAAAGGCTTTTTTCTATACTGCACTGCTTATTTCTATTTTCTATGTAAGGACACCCATTCGCGTTACAAAGCCATCTTTCTCGTTATTGATTGGGGTACATGGGGCGCCTTTTAACGTCCCATCCGACGGAGTAAATCTTTCTAAAAGCTCATCCCGATGTTCACAGCAAGTTTATGGAAGGTTATGATGTACTGAGAAGAAATGAGAGGTATTGGGCGGGTCTGTCGTGTGATCTTGTCATTGAGCAGGCATTAATGAGAAGTGTGAAAACATCAGGTGGTTTAACGAGAGGTCGAGGAATGACAGAGGTACAGCGGTCGCAGTGGCTTTTGTCTATGCCTTCTTGTGCAGCAGTAAATGAGGCAATGCAGAATCTGACAGATGTTGGCTACCACACAAGTGAGCAGCACAAGGAATCTTCAACCTCTCGCCAAGAAAGGGACAAACAAGATATATTTAAAGTTATATCATACCTACGAGACCGTGACCCTTTTACTGAGAGCATCCCTCTTCGAAATATTGACACCGGTGTGAATGCAGACAATAATATCAACGCTCATAATGCATTAGCATGTGGACAAAAGATCATTGACTCTATGGTTGGTCAGAATATTTTTGATTTTTCTTTCAAAAAATCAGGGCAGGTGTTAACTATGTCATCTAAAACATCTATCACGGTTGAGGAAGGCAGAGTTGAGGTTGATCCCCAAGTGCTTTTTCAAAGACTAACGGCAATTTCATCTAGAGAATCTGTTGAAGATATTGCAAATATCTTCAAATATGAATTATCAACGCATCCATCATCGATCTTTGAACCCTCAGGACTTCCAAGAGCAGCAAGTAAGCCTCAAATTTCAGATGCAATTTGGAGTATGGGCGATTGTGCTGTATCAGAGAAGGAATTGCTTGATGTACATTTTGTTTTGGATGGCGGTTTTTTGCTACAGTGTATCCCATGGACAAAAGGCATGTCATTCAATGCTATATGTCAGTTGTATGTTGAGTATATTATTAGAAGATACACGAGACCAACTATTGTATTTGATGGATATTCCAGTGAACCCTCGACCAAAGACGTGACTCATCTTCGACGTTCAAAGGGCATCATCTCCCCTGATGTAACATTTACTTCAGATATGACCTTCAAATCTAAAAAAGAAATTTTTCTCACAAATAACAACAAGTCTCGTTTCATAAGTCTTCTTGCCCAAAGACTTCGGGAAAATGAATGCACGGTCATCCTTGCAGAGGAAGATGCAGATTGTCTCATCATTTCAACAGCTGTAGCATGTGCTCAGTCAACACAAGTCGTTGTCATTGGCGAAGACACTCATCTTCTTGTTCTCCTCTGCTACCATGCATCACTGGATGGATACAACATTTACTTCCGATCTGAACTTTCTAATAAGTGCAGGCAGTGGGACATACAAAAAACAAAGCGGATGCTTGGTATGCACAAGTGCAAAATTCTGCCAGTAGTACACGCAATCACGGGATGCGATACAACCTCCCGCCTATTTGGGATAGGAAAAGGTGTTGCTTTAAAGAAGCTTTCGAAAACAATGTTACAATGGCAATAGAGGAATTCTTAAAGCCTGGAAACTGTTGAAACGAGCGGCGAACAGATTATTGCTAGCCTATATGGGGGTTTATTGTGCGAAGGACTGGATCTTCTGAGACTGCGCTTATACATAAATAAGGCTATCACTAAGTGCGTTCAGGTACAGAGTCTCCCGCCAACATCTGATTCTGCGGCTCTGCATTCTAGAAGGTCATGCTATCAGTGTCAGCAGTGGATAAAACTAGATGGCACTGATCTGAACCCACTTGATTGGGGATGGACAGGCACTGATGATCGCAAATGCATGCTGCTTAAAAACACTTTGCCGCCTGCTCCCAATCGTCTTCTGAATATTATCCACTGTAATTGCAAGGTAAATTGTGACACAAAGAGGTGTACGTGCCGAAAACATGGCCTAGAATGTACTATTGGATGTGGCCATTGTAGAGGAACAAGTTGTTCCAATTCAACAAGGAACACGGAGGAAGAAGAAACAAACTGATTTCCATGGTCTGTTCACTCAAATTACCCCCCCCCCTTTCCAAAAAAGCCTCTTAAAGGTGAAATTATTACATGGAAATTTTACAATTTCTATTTCTTACAAAAATTTATAAATGCCAATTAAGAAACTGCATTCTTATTTGATAGGTAATGATGGAAAGCTTATTTCCAGTTTTTGTCGTTTTTCTCTGTTTTTGACCCCCCCAAAAATGGTATTTCCACTTCAACTGAAACATTAGATTTTTTATATGTTTTAGTACACATATTAGCGAGGTCAAAATCATTGAAAACAATTCTTTGGCAATTAGTTGCAAGTTTGACCCTTTTTTGGGCTAATTTGACAATTCTTTGGCAATTAGTTGCAAGTTTGACCCTTTTTTGGGCTAATTTGACTGGATTATTCTACATGCCGAGCGTTTGGCGAAGGAGCAATCACTGTTTTACATCCCGTCGAGTTGCGGTAGCTCGTGAGTTCGAGCCCCGCTTGTGCCATGGCCACGTCAAACCTAAGACGAAAAATAGGTAGTGATTGCTCCTTCGCCAAACGCTCGGCATTTAGAAGTGAGAATCACGGGTCTTTCGGATATGACCTTAAAAATGGAGGTCCCGTGTCACGGTAGGCGTTGGCACGTTATAGAACCCTCACTGCTACGGTCCTGAGCACTAAGCATAGGTCTATATTTGTAGTACTTCACCTTCAACTGGTGACGTCTCAATATGAGTGACAAATTCTCAACGGGACGTTTGTTTGATTGATTGTTTGTTTTATGTCCCGTCGAGAATTTTTCACTCATATTGAGACGTCACCAGCTAGGTGAAGTACCACAAATTTAGGCCTCTGCTTAGCGCTCAGAACCGTAGCAGTGAGAGTTCTTTAACGTGCCAACGCCCATCGTGACCTTCGTTTTTAGGGTCATATCCGAAAGACCCGTGATTCTCACTTCTAAATGTCGAGCGTTTGGCAAAGGAGCTATCACTACCTATTTTTTCGTCTTAGGTTTCACGCGGCTATGACACGAGCGGGGCTCGAACTCTCGACCTCCCGGTTACGAAGTGAACGCTTTGACATCCTTTCTCGTAGCACCAGTTTGCCCGTGGTGATGGACGGTAGCCTTTCGTATCACAGTGGTCGTCAACCAAGGTAGGTCTTTCTGGAGTTTTCGTACAGTTGCCACGGATGGTTTAACAAGTTAACCACGTCCGAGTGCTTCAGTTTCTTTCCACATTTGGATACAAATAAATAACGTTGATCAGCGTTTGAGGGTCTCCAAGGTCCGTGTGCCAACTACAGCAGCCACGTAAACTGCTGCGGAGTCGGAGCCAATGGGCACGACTTTCACTTTACGACTCGCAATACGTACGATGTGTACGTCACTTACTTTTTTTGGCGTCTGCCAGTTCAATCAGACGTAAATTGCAGATGTCACCAGCTCGTTTGGCATTGGAGAAACAAATCTCCAGGAAGAGGTGAATGAGTAGGCGACTGTAAATCGCGTTCGAGTATTCCCGAACGCCTTTCAGGACCTGAATTATCTCTTTCGCTGCCCTAGAACTAAAGTTGAATTGTAGAGCTCTTATATGATACCTTGCTGACTGCGAATATTGGTATTTGTAGTCTTAATCACTTGTACTTTGATAAAAAATTTAGTAAATTATTTATGTATGGTGTATATTGATGCCCGAGTTTAGCCCGACTTTTATCTGTACAAATTGTTTTTGACTGTTTTTATATTTATTGAGTAGGCGTTCCATGAATAGTCGTAGATGCGTTATTTTATTTATGGTACGACTTACTGGTGAACTACCTTGAGCATGTTGCACTAAAAACAAAATCGGGCTGTAATGGATCAGACGACAGTCGTATATTACAGTGTCCAAGAACTCGTGGGACTTCGCTCAGTGCCCAGGGAATTAAATTTACCAGACAAAGATCTGTTAACCAGATTAAAACAATTTGGAATTTTGAGATACAGGGGTAAACGCTCTGGTCGCTTAAGGAATCGAAATGACGAAAGTAAAAAAAAAAGGTGTGACCATAGTAATCTTGTACATCGAAACATTTGTAATGCGTTGAACAATTTGAGAGAAAAAGTTATTGCAGTTACGCTCAATTGTCGACCTTTAGTGAAAAAAGATGTTCTCATCAGGCAGCAATTACGAGAGGACAAAGTAGACTTTGCACTTGTTACTGATATTCCGACAACAAGAAGCATCAATTTGAAACTTGTGATTTAAATCAACGTGGTTTAAAAATTAGTGTAGCAAACCGGCAAAACAGAATCGGTGGTGGTATTGCACTAACATGTCGAACTGGTGTGAATATGCGCAAAATAAAATCTGGAGTGAATCATGGTTATGAATTCGGTATATGGAAACTAATTTTCAAGAATGTAGCGCTGAATGTAATTGGAATTTCTAGATCATTTATAGGCATTTAGAAGTGAGAATCACGGGTCTTTCTGATATGACCTTAAAAACGGAGGTCCCGTGTTTCGGTAGGCGTTGGCACGGTAAAGAACCCTCACTGCTACGGCTCTGAGCGCTAAACATGTGGTACTTCACCTACAGCTGGTGACGTCTCAGTATGAGTGAAAATTTCTCAACGGGACGTAAAACATAAAATCAATCAATCAATTGTAGTTTTTCCAACATGACGTCTTAATAGCCACTCGTATCGTTTAATATGCCAATGCTTTGAGGAGAAACTAAAGACAGCTTGTCTGAGCTCGCAACGTAATCTCTCCTGTAAGAAGTAGTCAGGGCTACTTCAGTTAGGCAGCAGAATTTAGTTTTACTCTTTCGTGAGCTACTTGTCCGAGACACCACGGAGAGGTATTCTGCTTGACTACTGCCGAATGCCAAAAAATGGTTACCTAGACATTCGGACTTAGAAAATTTTCGGACATTTTTTGGTCAAATGTGGGAAACACGCGTAACCCAGGGGAAAACTTCCGCGCAGCCCAGGGGCACCCCTAGGAGGTGTCAGGGGTTTTGAGGCCGTGGGGGGCCACGTAACCATTGTTGGCATTTTGCTTATTATTGGTCCTAGCGACCCCAGATTTCGGATACCCCCCGAAGTATGTTATGCCCGAATGCGTTTTTATGGTGTTTGCCGCTTACTCGGACCTTGGTTCTGCACAAAAATATCAAGTCCTGTAAAAGTGCATATATCGCTACCCCCGTCATCTGAGTAAAAATTTGCCTCCACACAAAAGTCCAATTCTTCGCGGGAAGACTCATACCTCCAACATTTATATGAGTTAAGTGACCAAACTTGCCAGAAAGTTGCTCTGTTCACTTATAGTCCAGTCAATTTACGGTTTCGCATGCAAATAATTGCAAAAGAAATAAATTTTTTTTGCAGAGTATTACTTAGTATCAGTAAAACAACATATAAAAAATCTAATTTTATCTAATGTGCAGAAATAATCTATTTTGATGCATCAAATTTGCTGATAGCTCCCTTTGTTTTATGTCACCGCCGCGCTATCATGGCGTGCTTTCACCGAAATGGTGACGTATACATTATCATTACGTAGACATTGATCAAAGTCTTTGCTCGAATTTTATGACATATGTTCATACAAGCGTGTAAGCGCTTGAATCAATATGGCCTAGGTGTAATACTAGAAATTTATTTACAAACAAGACGTTCTAAAGCTTCTCAAAAGTTTAGAAAAAAAACCAGGTTGGTAAAGCCACAACACGTGTCGTCATGTAGACGTATAGGCCTACTGGGTTCATTCAAAATTTGGGAAAGATGCCGTAAAGTAACGGAAAATAAAATTTTTTGAAACTAAATAGTCGCAGAGCATCATTTCTTCAAGGTAAAATTAATAAGTAAGAAAGTGAAAAGGCTTTTTTCTATACTGCACTGCTTATTTCTATTTTCTATTTAAGGACATCCATTCGCGTTACAAAGCCATCTTTCTCGTTATTGATGGGGGTACACGGGGCGGGGGCGCCTTTTAACGTCCCATCCGACGGAGTAAATCTTTCTCCCGAAGTGACGCTATTAGTTGCAACTTGAATGAGGTTTCTGTAATATGCAAAACTAATACGATACAAATTTAATTTAACCTTTTATGTTGTGTTAGTAGAAAATTTCTTCCATTTTAATTATATCTGTTCTAACCTTGTGTTGAATATGGAAAGATTACAAGACTGTGTAAATTGTGAATCGGGGGACAAGAATGGTCTAGTTTGTCTTCGTGGGAAGGGAAGCACAGGTATCAATACTGCTACTGAGAAAAGGGGTAGCAATCTTCGCACGCATCCTGGGCAATATGTGCACACCGAATGTAGGCATTTATTTACAAATGCGATTGAAATTAGCAAATATCTGAGGGAGAAAGAACAAAGCAAGCCAATTCCTCCTGCTGATAGTACACCAATTCTTAGATCAAAACAGACCTTTTCATTCCGTGACCACTGCCTCTTTTGTGGACAAACTACCAAACTTAATCAAAGTAAAAGAGGGCATGATGTTTTTCTTGTGCGAACATGATTTTCAGGCTTGTATAAAATCCGTCTGTTCTACAAGACAAGACGCTTGGGCAAACCAAATTTATGGTAGACTAGAAGCTGTAAATGATTTGCATGCTGCTGATGCCATCTATCATCAAACTAGTAACGTAAATTTTCGCACAGGCAAACACAGCTTCATCGCCATTTTTCATCAAAATTTCTTATAGATACGTTGAATTCCTTAGGATATTGTTCCTCATATTCGGAGATACAACGTTTTGATCCTCATATTCGGAGATACAACGTTTTGAAACAAGTGCAGCTATTTCACAAGGAACAGATATTCCAAGCTATGAAAATGGACAATTTCTGCAATTCGTTGCTGACAACGTGGGTCACAATGTCCGCACACTTGATGGGTATGGTACATTCCATGGCATGGGCATTATTGTAGCCTGGAAACTGTTGTAACGAGCGGCGAACAGATTATTGCACGAAGGACTGGATCTTCTGAGACTGCGCTTGTACACAAATAAGGCTATCTCTAACAATAAGTGCGTTCAGGTACAGAGTCGCCCGCCAACATCTGATTCTGCGGCTCTGCATTCTAGAAGGTCATACTATCAGTGTCAGCAGTGGAGAAAACTAGATGGCACTGATCTGAACCCACTTGATTGGGGATGGACAGTCACTGATGATAGCAAATGTATGCCGTTTAAAAACACTTTGCCGCGTGCTCCCAATCGTCTTCTGAATATTATCCACTGTAATAGCAAGGTAAATTGTGAGACAGAGGTGTACGTGCCGAAAACATGGTCTTAGAATGTACTATTGGATGTGGCCATTGTAGAGGAACAAGTTGTTCGAATTCAACAAGGAACAAGGAGGAAGAAGAAGAAACAAACTGATTTCCATGGTCTGTTCACTGAAATTACCCCCCCTTTCCAAAAAAGCCTCTTAAAGGTGAAATTATTACATGGAAATTTTACAATTTCAATTTCTTACAAAAATTTATAAATGCCAATCAAGAAACTGCATTCTTATTTGATAGGTAATGATGGAAAGCTAATTTCCAGTTTTTGTCGTTTTTTCTTGACCACTGACGAAGGCCAAGGAAATGTTACTTAGACATTCGGACTTAGAAAATTTTCGGGCATTTTTTGGTCAAATGTGGGAAACACGCCTAACCTGGGGGAAAAGTTCCTCACAGCCCAGGGGTACCCTTGGGAGGGGTCAGAGGTCGCTTACTCGGGGTTTTGAGGCCGTGGGGGGCCAGGTAACCGATTTTGGCTTTTTGCTTATTATGGGTCCTAGCGACCCCAGATTTCGGCTACCCCCCGAAGTATGTTGTGCCCGAAGGCGTTTTTATGGTGTTTGCCACTTACTCTGACCTCGATTCTGCCCAAAAATCATAAAAATATCAAGTCCTGTAAATGTGCATATATTACTACACCCATCATCTGACTAAAAATTTTGCCTCCACACAAAGGTACAATTATTTGTGCCAAGACTCATAACTTCAATATTTATATGAGTTAAGTGACCAAACTTACCAGAAAGTTGCTCTGTGGACTTAGCAACAGATCCCCCCTAGTCTCGGGGTTCAACTCCTCCTACTTTGGGAGAGATCGAATTTTTCTACCCTGGCGCTGGCAAATTTTGGCCCTCTGCAAATTTTCAAAGTCCCACCGCTTCTCCAAAACACCGAGTAATCTCACTTTCTATATACCGCTGGACTCGTCTCGTCAAGCGCTACCATGCCCGCAACATGTTTTGCCCCCTGGGGCACGGGAAATGACCCTCACGAAAAACCTGGCCGATGTTACCTAAGCATTATGAAAATTTCATTCCGGATTTTCTCGACCCCTATACTACCTACGATCGTTCCGATGAGTGCAAACGCTTCGTCTTGGCGAGACAAATCCAATGGTACCTGGTTTGACTCTCTAGCTTCAAAATTGAATTTTTGCCAACACTTTGAAATCTTAAGTAACATTTTCTTGGCCGAAAAAGTCCAAGGCCAAGAACATGTTACCTAAGCGCCAAGAACATGTTACCTAAGCATTCGGACTTAGTCTTTTCCAAAAGGCCAAGAACATGTTACTTGACCACTGACGACGGCCATTTTTTTGTCACATATACATTTTCGATTTTCTAAGTCCTACCGGTCCAGGGTACCCTCGCGTAAGCTCCCGCCTGCAGGTCAGAGGGGTGCTAAATGTCCCGAGGACCACGCCCAAAGTTGTCCCTTCCGCTTACTCGGCGGTTTAGGGTCTGCCATTGTATATGTGACAAAAAGTGGCTTTTCCCTTGTTATGAGGTAATGGGGCTCCAGTTTTTGGCTACCCCTCGAAGTATGTTGTGCACTGTTGTGTTTAAAGGGTTTCGTTCGCTTACTTGGGGGTCGAGTTAAGAGATACCGCCCCAATCCCCAAGATATGGTAAAGTGTCTGCCCAACTACCCCGCCATCTACACTAAAATTTTGGCCGCACACAAAAGGTAACGAAGCTTACTTTCTGGTCTATATCTTTGATATTTATTTGAGTTAAGGGACCAAACTTGGCAGAAAGTTTCTTTAGGGACCTGACAAGGTGTGTGGAAACGATGGGTTTTCTATCTTTTCTACTTTTTGAGAAATCCAAAAAATCTAGGCCGTCACTGGACTTTGGTCACTATGGGGCACAGGTTCCAACCCCCATAACTTCTTTAAAAGACCGAGTAAGCGAACACCGATTAGACCTCTAGCTGCATCTCTCGGAGCGCTATCGATCCCCACCCATGTCCGGGACCTCAGGTTCCGTTAAAGGCGTGACATTGTTAAAATGGCCGCTGTCACACAGTTTTTTCAAAACCTTCAACGCCTTGTCGCTCCACAACTATAATCGCTAGACAACCCAAAGTGGGGTGCAAAATGTTTGTCTCGTCAAGACCTTTCCAATGATACCCATTTGAATGAGATAGCTTGAAGGATGAATATTTTTTGACGTGTTGACTTATATGTGACAAAAAAATGGCCGCTTCAGTGTCGCGGCCACATTTTTGTCACATATACGGCCACTTTTTGTCACATATACAACAAGACGGAGGTGAATGGCCTCGTCACACACACGGCCACTTTTCGTCACATATACATTTGGACTTAGTCGTTTTTCAACATACTTCCGACATTGTCAAAATGGCCTCGTCACATATACATTTGGACTTAGTCGTTTTCCAACATACTTCCGACATTGTCAAAATGGCCTCGTCACATATACATTTGGACTTAGTCGTTTTCCAACATACTTCCGACATTGTCAAAATGGCCTCGTCACATATACATTTGGACTTAATTAAAAGTGTCCCCTGCATCAACCCTAACCCTAACCCTAACCCCGACGACGGACTTAGTCGTTTTTTGCCTCCTCAAGACTTGCAGTGGACAAATGAAAAAAGTCCCCCGCCCCGGCGTACCGGAGCAGAGGACAAGTTCAGAAAATAAACTAAGTCCGACACGGACTTGGTCGTTTTTAGCAACTTTTGAAGTGAAAATAAACTAAGTCCAACACGGACTTAGTCGTTTTTTGGCAACACGGACCCCCACAAGGGTAAAAGTCCCCCGCACCGGCGTACCGGTGCAGAGGACAAGTTCTCCCACAATGGCGTCTGAAGCGCCATTCTGGGATTGCAGGGAGCAATTTCTGTGCTTGCCTGAGCTCTCAACTTAATCTCTCCTCCAAGTAACCCCCCAGGGTTACGTAAATCAAGGCAGCAGAAATTTAGTTTCACTCGATGAGCTACTTGTCCGAGACACCACGGAGAGGTATTCTGCTATCGTCCCGGGTCCGGCGACGGTAGGGTCATCCCCCACCGCCGTCGGGATTACAGAAGACATAGTCTCCTGTAATCAGTTTTTCTCTGAACAATGTAGTAGTTCAGTGAAAAAGATATTGCATGTATTAGAAGAGTCTTTGAGGAAAGATTAAAGGCAACTTACCTGAGTTATCAACATAATCTTTCCTCTAGGAAGTGAGCTGTTGGGCATGTTCCCGACAAGATCGTACCGAAGGTCTTGCACGCGGGACCAGCCCTCTCACTTCCTCTCCAGTAGCCCGACGTGGTCCCTACTAATCATCGTTTACTCGCTATATCGATGCCTGTTTTCCAGCTTTTATATATGCTTCGTGCCAGCAGGTTTGAAACCAATTTAACGTCTAAATCGTTACTCGTATCGTACCAACGCTTAGAGGAGAAACTAAAGAAAGCTTGCCTGAGCTCTCAACATAATCCCTCCTCCAGGTAACCGTCCAGGGCTACTGAAGTGAGGCAACAGAATTTAGTTTCACTCTTTCGTGAGCTACTTGTCCGAGACACCACGGAGAGGTATTCTGCTATCGTCCCGGGTGTTTCCTTCCGTCTCTACCACATCTTGACAATGCACCGAATAATTTGTGGAAGGTTGCTTGCTATGAACATTGTATCTTATGTTTTCCAATTTTCAGACAATCGTGAGAGGCGTTTAGCAAGCCCACTTCTGGGGCCAGTACCCAGGCTGCGGCACGTGGAGCCGGCTTCTCTGTGCAGCCCACCCATACTACCCACCACCCCCAAAAACAAATCCTCCGTCACCCATTAAAAACCTACCTAAATAAATGACTTGGCTCTACAAAAATAAAGACCTACCCTCCCGGACAGCGCTAATGCTATCCATCAACCAACCCAAGACAGATCAGATTGGCGAGAAGAACAGCGCAACGACCTCGCCCCAATCCATCGGTCCCTATCCTATCGCCTACCCTTATCGATCCAGAGTAGAGATAAATCGAAATACTCCTCGTTAACCATGATACATTTTACAGCCCAACTTAACCAGCTACATTTGGCCGGATAGGAACGACCAAAGACCTCCAGGCTGCTGAAGGATTTGTGACGACATACCGTCCCTTGAGCGGTCTGCTGCCTTGACCACCCCTCACTCCGGCTGTCGCCTGAAAGACTGCGGATAATAAATAATTATATACATATGTACAGTAGTTTTTGTTAGGTTTTTGGTCCGTGTTAGCGGCTATATATATTTTTTTGTGTGCACAATTTTCGTATAACTCATTTTTTTATAAAAACATATATACATATTTACACATCGTTTTTTCTTACGTTTTTGGTCCGTGTTAGCGGCTATATATATTTTTTTGGTGCACATTTTTGCTACTATGTACAGTATTTACAAAAGGCTCCACCGAGACGCTAGCTTGCCGGGTGCACGGAAGGCTGCGAGCGAAGTTAGTTAGATGTCGCCTTCGCTTTGTGACCTGCTTTTGCTAGCCTTCCGGCGACCTTTCGTGACCTCGTACCGTATGCGTTCTGCAAGCACTTTGGTACTGAACGAACCGAGGATATCGTAATAATAAGGCTCGCGTTCCAGTATGGCCGACAAGTCTTTCTGGCATATCTTTAGAGAACTGTCCGAGACTCGTCTCTGTATGTAGCTGCGAAAGACGGCTACCAAAGCCTCCTCTTCTGCAGTGGTAAAGCGGCGCTTCCACTCCTTTTGAGGCTTCTTAGGGGGAGATAGCAAGGGCGGGTGTTCTACCTCTGATCCCTCCTCTCCCTCTGACACCTGAGTGGACGTAGATGGTGTGCCTTTCCTAGACGGAATCCTAGGGGGTGTGGGTGGTATAACTTCCCCCTCATCCGACTCTTCTGCCTCCGGAGGTGGCGTTGCCACTTCGGGCTCCTCTTCCGACGAGGAGCTTACAGGATCCCCGTCAGTCTGTCTCCAGAGCTGACGGACAACCTTTGAAGATGTGGCTACACGTAACCGCCCTTTCTCTAGATCGTAATACCGATCAGCGGTGGCCTTGTCGTGTGCCATGTGGACCGCGAGATTCGTTTCCTCCTCAGTCGTAGCACCAGCCTGCCTGTGGTGAGAGACGGTAGCCTTCCGTATCACTGTGGTTGTCAACCTAGGTAAGTCTTTCTGGAGTTCTTTACCATATAGTTGCCACTGATGGTTTAGCAAGTTGACCACGTCCGAGGGCTTCAGTTTCTTTCCACTTTTCGAGACAAATAAATAAAGAGGGTCAGCGTTTGAGGGTCTCCAAGGTCCGTTTGCCAACTTCAGCAGCCAACTAAACTGCTGAGGAGTCAGAGCCAATAGGCATGACTTTGACTTTACTTTGTGACTCGCAATACGTACGATGTGTACGTCGCCTACTTGTTTAGCGTCTGCCAGCTCCATCAGACGTAAATTGCACAGGTCACCTGCTCGTTTGGCATTGGAGAAACAAATCTCCAGGAAGAGGTGACTAAGTAGGCGACTGTAAATCGCATTGGAGTATTCCCGTACGCCTTTCAGGATCTGAGTGATCTCTTTTGCTGTCCTCGAACTGAAGTAACCCCTGACGTCGTCCACCTCGGGGATGTCTTCCTCGCCCACGGTCCGCGGGCGTTCTTCGGGAACCAACTGTCTCCTTTCTTTTGCCAAGTTGCACTTGACACGGTGCACGTAGGACGACAGTTGGAGGAAATCTTCCTTCGAGCTCCACGGCCTCACTAGGGACCAATCGCTGCCCAGGAAATCTACAAATTTACCTAGGGCATATCCATAATTGGCCAGGGTCCCTACGCTCAAGCCGTATTTTTTAAACACTCTGTCAAGGAGCCCGTCCCTATCCCCTATGGTGTTCAGCATCAGTAGCGTGTTTGGCACCACGGACACGCCTCCGCTCTTACAAACCATCTCCTCCAGTACTCGACGCACCTGCGACACAATGGCGATCGCCTGGTTCTCTACGGTGTTAGCCCCACCGCGACTGGTCAGCCAAGTCTTGAACTTGGACAGGAGAGTCTCTTTATAGCCGACATTTCTGCTTGGGCTCCCCACGGCAGCCGTGGCTGGAGTTGCTCGATTGAGCTCTGTCTTGTACTCCAGTCCTTCCAATTGGTGAACTACTTTTAAATGTCGGTCTAAGCGTACCAGTTTGGCCCCGCATAAGCGGCAGCACTTTTTCCGCGAGACTTCTTTCCCATCCTCGCCCGCCTCCTGGCCGACCGCGAGAGCCTTCTTTTTCCGCGCACAGATCTCGTCTATGCGCCAGTTGGGCAAATCTTTGTGGCAATGCACCATGTGCCTTCGCAGGTCGACAACCATGCCCTGACAGGTCTCAAATGGACACTCTTTTCGCTTTCGTTTGCGATCGGCTTCCCTCTCACACCGATGCACTTTAGGCTTGCCGGCGCCAGCTAATCCGCCCCACTTTTTCTTGCTGGCGTCGGATACGTCTCTCACCACTTGTGGTACGTCCTGCCCTGCGTCGTCACCATCATCGACGCTCATTCTCTCGCTTTCCGAGCCCTCGACATCCTCCACTTGAGGCACCCAATCTGGGTCGACCACGGAGTCCGCTGCGTGCGACTCTCCGCTCGACAGGTACTCTTCGCGTCGGTCAGCAGATGCATGAACGTCTGCCATGACTACCACCTTTGCCGGCGGACGCTCCACCCGAATCTCTTTAGGTACCCCTCGCCTTGCAGTCTCTTCAGCCTGTTCGGCGTCAGAGTACTCCATAACGACAGTACCGTCCGAGTAGGTCAGCGGCGTAGCCACCAGCAGAGGACTTTCGGAGAAGTCAGACTCCTCCTCGGTCGCTTCCACCGGCACCACGCCGATCATCCCCTCGGGCTTCATGACCTCCTCCGGTTCCAGCTCATCGTTGGCGCCCATTACTTTCTCTGCCGACTCGATGTCTGTCTCGACGGCGTCTTGACTAATAGCGTTGCCGTCTTCATCGAAGCGGACGTGCCTGCTCACGCCCGCAGATTGGGTGGGTTTGTCGAGAACCCAGATCTCTGTACCCTGGGCAGGGTCGTACCGCCGTTCCAGATGAGGCTGATGACCCACCGTGTCATCCAGATAGGTCGCCGTTATCGCAACCTGGAACTTTGACAGCAAAAGATCCAGATTGGACCCCTCCCGACCAAGACTAGACTGGCCTGCCCGCAATACTAGGCTTTGGGCATACCTCCCGCACACTATATCGCCATCCTCGCTATAACCATATCTGATATTCAGATACACCATTCTCTGGAGGCACTCTACCTTTTGCCCTTTCCTCCAGTGTCGGGATACCCAATGTCCATTGACTTGAAAGCTGCCTTTGGCGATCTTGTCCTTCTTCCTTTTCGAAACTTTAAGAAGGGGGGCTGCGTCCCCTTTGTAGCTGACATCGGGCACCCGGGGTATCTCTCTGAGGATGCGTTTGTCTGAGTATAGGTGCGGGCCTTTTACTTTGCCTTTGAGACGACCGTCTGAAGCGGCCGAATCGAGCTGTGGGCAGGCTGTCTCGAATTCACCTTGCATGTTTTTCGTCAATTCCAGGGTCACCGAACCTTGACCGCTGGATACCGTCAATTCCTCAAAAATATCAATACCTCCGTAGAACACTTCGGTATGAGTAGCTTGCTAAGAATCAATATGCGAAAATATTGATTTTGCGCTGTTTACAGACTTTTTGTTTCGCTTCTAAAAACCACTTGTTTAAAGAACTACTTATCCGCAACACCAATCGTAAAGGTAGTCTGTAATCGTCCGGTTTTCACCAGTAGGTTTGCATCGTTTGTGGTATAGATTATTCGCTATAACATTGTATCTTATGTTCTCCAGCTCGTAACTCAGTACGAACTTACACCAGCAATTTTTTGTTTGTTTTGGCCCACTCAATCTGCTCCATGGTCGAGAAGAACTCTCTTCCATTGGAGCGATCATTTAGCAGAATTTGGTTTCACACGATAAAACCACTTGTTCTATCGGCTACTCGTCCGAGACACCAATCGGAGAGGTATGCTGCTATCGTCCCGGGCGAGATGGCGCATGTAGCGCCACCCCGGACTACAGACAACATAGTTGTCTGTAGTCTAAGACGGTGGTCCGACATGTCGGCCCACCATATATACCTTCAAAATCAAATCATTTAAGGCATTATCAAGACGCAGTAGCGACGAGGAAATAAGAAAAGATAGAAGAGTGTCCTCTTTGCCGTCTACTTTTTTGCTTGTTGTTGCCTTCTGTTTGCTCCATGGTCGAGAAGAACTCTCTTCCATTGGAGCTATCATTTAGCAGAATTTGGTTTCACACGATAAAACCACTTGTTCTATCGGCTACTTGTCCGAGACACCAATCGGAGAGGTATGCTGCTATCGTCCCGGGTACATGTCAAGCCGCCCGCTCTGGCCCCTACCAACAGGGTCGAGCAAAGTGTTCGTGTCGTCCGCCCAGGCCCCTACCAACAGGGCGAGTAAAGTGTTCGGGACTCTGCAAAAATTGTATATGTGACACGGCCATTTCCACAATGTCAACATACTTGGCTCTCATAATTGTATATGTGACACGGCCATTTCCACAATGTCAACATACTTGGCTCTCATAATTGTATATGTGACACGGCCATTTCCACAATGTCAACATACCTGGCACTCATAACTGTATAGGTGACGACGGCCATTTCCACAATGTCAACATACTTAGCAGAGAGCTAGCTCCTTCCTCGAGCATGCTGTGGCACTTGGACGAGGACCACCAGCGCGCCCCGAGGTCTAGACTTTGTCATTTGCACGAGGAGCACCTGGCGCCTCGAGGTCTGGACTTACACATTTTCAAAAAGTCAAACATACTTGCCACGATTTCGGCCAAGAAAATGTTACCTAAGCATTCGGACTTAGAAAAATTTACCTAAGCATGGCAAACATACTTGGCACGATTTCGGCCAAAAAATGTTACCTAAGCATTGGAGGAGCAGAGAGCTAGCTCCTTCCTCGAGCTTACAGTGGCGCTTGGACGAGGGCCACCAGCGCGCCCCGACGTCTGGACGTCGATATTTGCACGAGGAGCACCTGGGCGCCCCGAGGTCTGGACTTAGACATTTTCAAAAAGTCAAACATACTTGCCACGATTTCGACCAAGGAAATGTTACCTAAGCATTCGGACTTAGTCGTTTTTCCCAAAGGCCAAGAAATGTTACCTAAGCATGGCAAACATACTTGGCACGATTTCGGCCAAGAAAATGTTACCTAAGCGCCAAGAAAATGTTACCTAAGCATTCGGACTTAGTCGTTTTTCCCAAAGGCCAAGAAATGTTACCTAAGCATGGCAAACATACTTGGCACGATTTCGGCCAAGAAAATGTTACCTAAGCGCCAAGAAAATGTTACCTAAGCATTCGGACTTAGTCGTTTTTCCCAAAGGCCAAGAAATGTTACCTAAGCATTCGGACTTAGTCGTTTTTCCCAAAGGCCAAGAAATGTTACCTAAGCATGGCAAACATACTTGGCACGATTTCGGCCAAGAAAATGTTACCTAAGCGCCAAGAAAATGTTACCTAAGCATTCGGACTTAGTCGTTTTTCCTAAAGGCCAAGAAATGTTACCTAAGCATGGCAAACATACTTGGCACGATTTCGGCCAAGAAAATGTTACTTAAGCATGGCAAACATACTTGCCACGATTTCGGCCAAGAAAATGTTACCTAAGCGCCAAGAAAATGTTACCTAAGCATTCGGACTTAGTCG
Organism: Ostrea denselamellosa; assembly: GCA_024699665.1. Classification (NCBI taxonomy): domain Eukaryota; kingdom Metazoa; phylum Mollusca; class Bivalvia; order Ostreida; family Ostreidae; genus Ostrea; species Ostrea denselamellosa. Next base: position 18,136,683 of record JAMZEH010000017.1, read on the forward strand.
TTTTTCCACAAAGGCCAAGAAAATGTTACCTAAGCATTCGGATTTTTTTCAATAAAAAAAATCCCCGACTTTGGCGTACCAAAGTCGAGGACGTATTAAATAAAAAAAGTCCCCGACTTTGGCGTACCAAAGTCGAGGACAAGATATATGAAATGACCGTCTGAAGCGGCCAAATCGGATGAGAGAACAGCCCCTACCAACAGGGCGGTTCTCATTCTAAACCCATCTCTTTGTCTGACATTTGTCGTTTACTTTGCTCGCTATAGACACAAGTACTTTGTATTTTTCCAGCTTGATATTTCGAAGTACCATTTAATTCCTCAGTGAGAAGCGTTCAGCAAGCCCACCCAGACATCCCAGCACCCAAAAACCACCACAAACTCAAGTTCAAATAATACCTAGCATAAATCATACTTGGGATACACAAACTCAAATTAGTCTACCCTCCCAGTCACCCCCGTGACAGATAGGGTGCAAGCATAGAAGCGCAACGAACTTGCTCCCCACCGTCCCCACAAAATGAGAACCTATCTCCTACCCTGATCCCTCTAAACTAGACCTTAGAAAATGATTAACCTCGACAACGTTTAACTACACCCCCCACCTTAACCTCTACATTTGGCCCCCAGACTTCTAACCTCGTAAGGGTGACCAAAGACCCCCAGTCACTAAGGACCAGAGGATTTTCGGCGACACGCCCAGCCTCAGGCGGTCTGCTGCCTCGACCACCCTCGCTCCGGTTGCCGCCGGGAAGACGTAGACAAGAGACAATAAATAACCAACTATGTACATATATACAATGCTTTTTTCTGACGTTTTTACCCTTGCGGCTGTATTTGCTTTTTTTTGGTTATTTTAACTATATGTACAATATGATCACAGAGGCGCTGACCTTGGATGGAGGCAGGTGTTTTGCAGTGATGCATCTTGCTGTTCATACCTGGGTGCTTACAACATCGGTCCAACGACCGACGACGCCAGGCGGTTTAGAGGGCGATGGAGCCTGTTCGGCTACAACAGCCCCAGGCGCCGCGAGGCGGCGATGCATTTCTGCCACAAAGAGCCCGAGTGCGATACCTATCAGGCGCCGCATAGATGAGATGGTGATGGTAGCTTAACCCTGTCTGAAGGCGAGGTACTGTCTGAGGATCAACGAATGTCACTTCTACCCTCTTACCTCGTACCTCCTTGTCTATATTTAAGGAGATGGAGCCTATCTCGGCTACAACTCCCAAAGCGCCGCGCAGACGGCGATACCACCGTCGAGGTGCAGACGGTGGAACAGAGTCTCGCCGGGACCGTGACGACCCGCTCGACAGGGATCAACGAGTTTCACCTCTACCCCTGCATGCGCAAGTCTCCAACAGCCCTGGACACCACCGAGGCGACATACGGCGGAAGCATTTGAGGACTGACTGCCCAAGGATCAACGACTTTCACCTCGCTCGCTGAAGCCAAATTACTTCGCTTCCTCTCTTTTTGAACCTCATAACGCACCCTCTCGGCCAGTACCCGGGGGTCGAAATGGCCGAGAACGGCTTGAAACCGTTGCTCGTTCTGCAATATGGCAATCAAGTCTTTACGTATTATTTTTAAGGTGGGATTACCGGCCCGATCCTTAATATATTGTCTGAAGACGACTTTGAGTGCCTCCTCTTCCTCCTTGCTGAAGCGGCGCTTCCAGACCTTCGGGGGTTCGGTAGGGAGTTTTACCGCCACTGGAACTCCCTCGCCTGCCGGTGAAGCAGCCCTCGAGCCCTTGGGAGTCGGAGGAATGATTTCCCCCTCCTCCACTTCACTTGTTGCCCCTGAAGGTGGACGCGACCTGGCGGGCTCCTCGTCCGAACCCGAGGACGAAGAGCTGACATGGCCCCCGTCGGTCTGACTCCAGAGCCGACGGAGAACCTTGGAATATTGCGACACTCTGTCTCTCCCTCTCTAGATCGTAATAACGATCTGCCGTAGACTTGTCGTGCGCCATATGCATGGGGAGATTGGTCTCTTCTTCCACGGTTGATCCAGCCTGCCTATGCAGAGACACAGTCGCTTTGCGTATCACCGTTGTCGTCAACCTGGGTAGTGTCTTCCCGATTTCTGTACTGTACAGAAGCCATTGACGGTTCAGGAGCGCTACGATGTCAGAGGGCGTTAGCTTCTTACCTGTTTTGCTAACAAACAGGTAGGGGCACGTCTCAGGGACTGTATTGGGGCGAAAAACAGTACTCAACTTGAAGAGCCAATATGCAAGCCTTCGACTTGACCTTGTGCCGGCGCACTCTTACGATTCTAACATCGGCTACTTGTCTCGCGTCTGCCAGCTCTTCCAGACGCAGGTTACACAGATCCCCAGCCCGTTTGGCGTACGAGAAGCAGATCTCGATGAAGAGGTGGCTGAGGAGTCTGGTGTAACATTCTAGATAACCCTCGCCAACGCCGTTGCTGTCGAGTACTGCCACGATTTCCCGTGCCGTTTTACTTCCGAAATACCCTCTGACATCCGCTACCTCGGGGATATCCTCCTCGCCAACCGTGCGAGGACGATCTTCCGGGATCAACTGCCGCCTCTCTTTGGAAAGATTGAGCTTTACCCTTTGCACGTAGGCGGCAATCTTAAGGAAGTCTTCCTTCGAACTCCAAGGTCTAACCAACGACCAATCGTGCCCAAGGAAGTCCACGAACTTCCCTGCTGCGATGGCATAATTTGCCGTGGTGCCCATACTTAACTGATACTTTTGCTCAATCTGCTCAAGGAGTCCATCCCTATCCCCAAGGGCCCGGAGCATCAGCAGCGTGTTCGGCTCAAGGAACACGCCTCTGCTTTGCCTGACCATCTCGTCGAGAATCCGACGCATCTGACTAACAATAGCGGTCGCCTGATTCTCCGGTTGAGCTGCACCTCCGCGGCTAGTCAGCCAAGTTTTGAACTTGGACAGGAGGCTGGCCTGATACGTCACTGCCCCTTCTTGGTCGACTGACTTGCGAGAACGACAAGCACGCCTTTTGGCAGCCTCCAAGTCATCTCCCTGTAACACGTGGATAAACTTGAGATGTCTGTCCACTCGAACGTAACCTCGACCGCAAATGGGGCAGTCAAACTTCCGACCCAGCGCATTCCCGTCCTCGTTCTCCCCAGTAGCCGACGGCGCCACTTTTTTCACACGACCTATCACTTGTTCAATTTCCCATTTGGGAAGTTGATCGCCGTGACACTGCAGATGCCTACGAAGGTTAACCACTTCGCCTGAACAACCCTCCATCGGGCAGCTCAAGCGCTTTCTCTTCTTCGCGCCGTCAGCCACAGCTTCAACCGGACGAAACCTGGGCCTTCCAGCGCTAGCAAGTCCGCCCCTTGATCTCTTGCTCTTAGCGACTGTTCTCTGCTTAGCGCCGTCACCATCATCGGCGCACTCGTCGTTGTCTGAACGCTCAACGACCTGGTCCCCGCTCTCTTCCTCAGAGCTCTGGCCCTCCTCGCCTGAGGGCACATGATCGGCGTCTGCGCCAGAGTCATCTGCCAGCGAAGACTCTGGGCCCGAGGACTCTTCAGACAACTCGGGGGGCGCGTGTATTTCGGCCATCACGACCCTCCTCTTTGCTGCGGGAGGGTCACCCGAGACAACTTCAGGGGCCGCACAGTCCACCCTGTCGGGCTTCATCAGCGGGTTCCCGTCAGCGTCAGTTAAAGGCTCAGCCACCAAACACCCAACCGGAGTCCAATCCGTGGAGCCCAGCTCCACTTCATCATCTCCCGACGGGACCTGTGACGAGCCAGAGACATACTCGGGCATTTCCTCACACAGTTCGGATTCCTGATCGCAGTGACCGTACGCATTATCCGGGTCATCGATAGCAATGTCCGCCGAGGCGTCAGCGGCATTGGCTTCCGAGTCGTCCTCCGAATCCTGGAACCTGGTGTGTTTCCCACTAACCGGTTCCTTTCGTAAGGACCAGGTATGTTTGCCCAGAGCAGGACAGACAACCCTTTCCAGCGCAGGCTGGATCCCTTCCACGTCGTCACTAAACGTGGCCGTTATCCTCACCTGAAACTTCGACAGCACTCGATCCAGAGAAGGTGCCTCCCTGCCAAGAACAGGCTCGCTCGCCGCACGCAACACAGCCCGTCGTATCACGTGAGCCATGCGTCCCACTCCCGACAACTCCATGCTCGGGTAACCGATGGGGCAACCGAGCCATTTGTAGGACTCGAGCGTCTCTACCTCTGGCTGGTTCTCGTTCCACGAATTTTGCGATACCCACCCGTCGTTTGGCTCAGTGGGGGCCTTGGCCTCGTCCTCCACTCTTTCGATTTCCAGCTGCGGATCTGGAGACGGGTCTAGAGTCGGGGTACCGAAGAGACAGAGCACTTCGTTGTCGTCGTAGAGACGCGGACGCTTTCTTTTGCCTGATCTCTCCGCGTCACGTGGGCGAGTTGCCTCTGTGATTCCAGTGTCGACGTCCATTTGGCTCTGAATGTCGGACACTTTTTAAAACTTTTGCTTAAATTTCCTCTTTTTATTAGGCAGGTCAATACTCCAGTAAAACACTTTGTATTGACACGCAGTTAGCAGGTTTAGCTTCACACGATAAAACCACTTGTTTTAAAGGCTACTAGTCGGAAACACCAATCGAAGAGGTACCTTGCTTTGTCCCGTTGAAATGCCTATGTCTGGCTATCAGGCATTACATTCCGTCAATTCCTCACTGTTTGAACAATAGAATAAGCCGTGGACACTTTGCGGACCGTCGAATGACTAAGTCCGAATGCTTAGGTAACATTTTCTTGGCCGAAATCGTGCCAAGTATGTTTGCCATGCTTAGGTAACATTTTCTTGGCCTTTTGCAAAAACGACTAAGTCCGAATGCTTAGGTAACATTTTCTTGGCCGAAATCGTGGCAAGTATGTTTGCCATGCTTAGGTAACATTTTCTTGGCCTTTGTCGAAAAACGACTAAGTCCGAATGCTTAGGTAATATTTTCTTGGCCGAAATCGTGCCAAGTATGTTTTCCATGCTTAGGTAACATTTTCTTGGCCTTTTGCAAAACGACTAAGTCCGAATGCTTAGGTAACATTTCTTGGCCGAAATCGTGCCAAGTATGTTTGCCATGCTTAGGTAACATTTTCTTGGCCTTTTGGAAAAAAGACTAAGTTCGAATGCTTAGGTAACATTTGTTTGGCCGAAATCGTGACAGTGCATTATAAACATACTTGGCGGAAGATGCTTAGGTAACACGGCCAAAATCATCGTGCAACATACTTCCATGCTTAGGTAACATTTTCTTGGCCTTTGACTTTCCAAGTATGTTGGCATGCTTAGGTAACATTTTTTGGCCGAATGTCTAAGTAACACACTTTGGCGCTTAGGTAAACTTTTTGGCCGTGTCATGCTTAAGTAACAAAAATTTGGCCGTTAAGTAACAAAATCTTGGCCGCCATCAGTGCTTCGGTAACCATTTTTTGGCATTTTGCGTGACAAGTATGTTTACCAATGCTTAGGTAACCATATTTTGGCATTTGGCGTGACAGGTCTGTTGGGCCCGCCGCGAAACGACTAAGTCGGAATGCTTAGGTAACCATTTTTTGTCCCTTAGGTAGTCACTTTTGTCCCTCAGGTAACCGTGCCAAAATCGGGCTGAAACATACTTGTCATGCTTAGGTAGCCAATTTTGTCCCTTAGGTAACCAAAATTTGGCATCCAATGTCCAAGGCCAGAAAAGTGCTACCTAAGACTTCCAAGTGTTGGCAAAAATTCAATTTTGAAGCTAGAGAGTCGAACCAGGTACCGTTGGATTTGTCTCGCCAAGACAAAGCGTTTGCACTCATCGGAACGTTCGTAGGTGGTATGGGGGTCGAGGTAATTCGGAATGAAAATTGAAAAATGCTTAGGTAACCCAGGCCAGATTTTGCGTGACGGTCATTTATCGTAGCCCTTGAGGAGACGAATCGAATGGTATATAGAGTGTCGGATTACTCCGTATTTTAAAAACGTTGTGGGACTTGGGAATTTTTCAAAGTGTCGAAATTTGCCAGCGCCAGAGTAGAAAAATTCGATTTCTCCCAAAGTAGGAGGAGTTGAACCCCGAGACTAGGGGGGATCTGTTGCTAAGTCCACAGATCAACTTTCTGGTAAGTTTGGTCACTTAACTCGTATAAATATTGGAGTTATGAGTCTTGGCGCAAAGAATTGCACCTTTGTGTGGAGGCAAAATTTTTAGTCAGATGATGGAGGTAGTGATATATGCACATTTACAGGACTTGATATTTTTATGATTTTGGGGCAGAATCGAGGTCAGAGTAAGTGGCAAACACCATAAAAACGCCTTCGGGCATCACATACTTCGGGGGTAAGCCGAAATCTGGGGTCGCTAGGACCCATAATAAGCAAATTGCCAAAAGTGGTTACCTGGCCCCCCACGGCCTCAAAACCCCGAGTAAGCGACTTCTGACACTCCCTAGGGGTACCCCTGGGCTGTGCGGAACTTTTCCCCCGGGTTACACGTGTTTCCCATATTTGACCCAAAAATGTCTGAAAGGTTTCTAAGTCCGAATGTCTAGGTAACCATTTTTTGGTATTCATCAGTAGTCAAGCATTGGAGGAGCAGGGAGCTAGCTCCTTCCTCCAGGTCCGATTTGCACTAGGACGAGCACCACCTGCGCGCCTCGAGGTCTGGACTTTGGCATTTTGAAAAACCCAACATACTGGTCACGCAGAATGCCAAAAAATGGTTACCTAAGCATTCGGACTTAGTCGTTTGACGACTTTTCAATAAATAAAAGTCCCCGACTTTGGCGTACCAAAGTCGAGGACGTGTTTAATAAAAAAACTCCCCGACTTTGGCGTACCAAAGTCGAGGACAAGATATATGAAATGACCGTCTGAAGCGGCCAAATCGGATGAGAGAACAACCCCTACCAACAGGGCGGTTCTCATTCTAAACCCATCTCTTTGTCTGACATTTGTCGTTTACTTTGCTCGCTATAGACACAAGTACTCTGTATTTTTCCAGCTTGATATTTCGAAGTACCATTCAATACCGTCAATTCCTCAGTGAGAAGCGTTCAGCAAGCCCACCAGGGGGCCAGTATCCAGGCTGCGGCACGTGGAGCCGGCCTCTCTCTGCAGCCCACCCAGACATCCCAGCACCCAAAAACCACCACCAACCCAAACCTACAAAACCTCAAGTTCAAATAATACCTAGCATAAATCATACCTAGGATACACAAACTCAAATTAGTCTACCCTACCAATCACCCCCCTGACAGATAGGGTGCAAGCATAGAAGCGCAACAAACTTGCTCCCAACCGTCCCCACAAAATGAGAACCTATCTCCTACCCTGATCCCTCTAAACTAGACCTTAGAAAATGATTAACCTCGATAACGTTTAACTACACCCCCCACCTTAACCTCTACATTTGGCCCCCAGACTTCTAACCTCGTAAGGGTGACCAAAGACCCCCAGTCACTAAGGACCGGAGGATTTTCGGCGACACGCCCAGGCTCAGGCGGTCTGCTGCCTCGACCACCCTCGCTCCGGTTGCCGCCGGGAAGACATCGATACGGGACAATAAATAACGCAATATGTACATATATAGACAAGACTTTTTTGTAACGTTGTCACCCTTGCGGCTTTATATGCTTTTTTTGGTTTGTTTAACTATATGTACAATACCATCACAGAGGCGCTGACTTTGCATGGAGGCAGGTGTTTTGCAGTGATGCATCTTGCTGTTCATACCTGGGTGCTTACAACATCGGTCCAACGACCGACAACGCCAGGCGGTTTAGAGGGCGATGGAGCCTGTTCGGCTACAACAGCCCCAGGCGCCGCGAGGCGGCGATGCATTTCTGCCACAAAGAGCCCGAGTGCGATACCTATGAGGCGCCGCATAGATGAGATGGTAGCTGAGGTACTGTCTGAGGATCAACGAATGTCACTTCTACCCTCCTACCTCGCACCTCCTTGTCTATATTTAAGGAGATGGAGCCTATCTCGGCTACAACTCCCAAAGCGCCGCGCAGACGGTGGAACAGAGTCTCGCCGGGACCGTGACGACCCGCTCGACAGGGATCAACGAGTTTCACCTCTACCCCTGCATACACAAGTCTCCAACAGCCCTGGACACCACCGAGGCGACATACGGCGGAAGCATTTGAGGACTGACTGCCCAAGGATCAACGAGTTTCACCTCTACCCCTGAAGCTCGCTCAAGCCAAATTACTTCGCTTCCTCTCTTTTTGAACCTCATAACGCACCCTCTCGGCCAGTACCCGGGGGTCGAAATGGCTTGAAACCGTTGCTCGTTCTGCAATATGGCAAACAAGTCTTTGCGTATTATTTTTAAGGTGGGATTGCCGGCCCGATCCTTAATATACTGTCTGAAGACGACCTTGAGTGCCTCTTCCTCCTTGCTGAAGCGGCGCTTCCAGACCTTCGGGGGTTTGGTAGGGAGTTTTACCGCCACTGGAACTCCCTCGCCTGCCGGTGAAGGAGCCGTGGGGAGTCGGAGGAATGATTTCCTCCTCCTCCTCCTCCACTTCATTTGTTGCCCCTGAAGGTGGACGCGACCTGGCGGGCTCCTCGTCCGAACCCGAGGACGAAGAGCTGCCATGGCCCCCGTCGGTCTGATTCCAGAGCCGACGGAGAATCTTGGAAGATAGCGACACTCTCAGTCTCCCCCTCTCTAGATCGTAGTAACGATCTGCCGTAGACTTGTCGTGCGCCATATGCATGGCGAGATTGGTTTCTTCTTCTACGGTGGATCCAGCCTGCCTATGCAAAGACACAGTCGCTTTACGTATCACCGTTGTGGTCAACCTTGGTAGCGTTTTCCCGATCTCTGTACTGTACAGATTCCATTGACGGTTCAGGAGCGATACGACGTCAGAGGGCGTTAGTTTCTTACCCGTTTTGCTAACAAACAGGTAGGGGCACGTCTCAGGGACTGTTTCGGGCCGAAAGACAGTACTCAACTTCAGTAGCCAATGATATACCTTGAAGGTCAGAGCCAATAGGCAAGCCTTCGACTTGACCTTGTGCCGGCGCACTCTTACGATCCTAACATCAGCTACTTGTCTCGCGTCTGCCAGCTCTTCCAGACGCAGGTTACACAGATCCCCAGCCCGTTTGGCGTTCGAGAAGCAGATCTCGATGAAGAGGTGGCTGAGGAGTCTGGTGTAACATTCCAGATAACCGTCGACAACGCCTTTGCTGTCGAGTACTGCCACGATTTCCCGTGCCGTCTTACTTCCGAAATACCCTCTGACATCCGCTACCTCGGGGATATCCTCCTCGCCAACCGTGCGAGGACGATCTTCCGGGACCAACTGCCGCCTCGCTTTGGAGAGATTGAGCTTTGACCCTTTGCACGTAGGCGGTAATCTGAAGGAAATCTTCCTTTGAACTCCAAGGTCTTACCAACGACCAATCGTGCCCAAGGAAGTCTACGAACTTCCCTGCTGCGATGGCATAATTAGTCGTGGTGCCCATACTCAACTTATATTTTTGCTCAATCTGATCTAGGAGTCCATCCCTATCCCCAAGGGCCCGGAGCAGCAGCAGCGTGTTCGGCTCGAGGAACACGCCTCTGCTTTGCCTGACCATCTCATCGAGAATCCGATGCATCTGCCTAACAGTAGCGGTCGCCTGATTGTCCGGTTGACTTGCACCTCCGCGGCTAGTCAGCCAAGTTTTGAACTTAGACAGGAGGCTGTCCTTGTACGTTACTGCCCCTTCGTCTGCCAACGACGCTTGGGAACGACGGGCACGCTCTTTATGAGCTTTCAGGTCGTCCCCACGTAACCCGTGGACATTATAGAGATGCTTGTCCACTCTTAGATAACTTCGTTTACAAATGGGGCAGTCGAACCTGCGCGACAGCTTGTCCACGTCCTCGTCCTCGACAGGAGCCGACTTACCCGCCACTTTCAGACGAGCTAACACTTGATCAATTTCCCAGTTGGGTAATTGATCGCCGTGGCACTGCAGGAGATGCCTACGCATGTTTACCACTGTACCTGAACAACCCTCCATCGGGCAGCTCAGGGGTCGTCTCTTCCGTGCGGCTATAGACACAGCTCCAACCAGATGAAACCTGGGTCTTCCAGCGCTAGCAAGTCCGCCCCTTGATCTCTTGCTCTTTACGACTGCTCTCTGCTTAGCGCCGTCACCATCATCGGCGCACTTGTCGTTGTCTGACCACTCAACGATCTGGTCTCCGCTCTCTTCCTCAGAGCTCTGGCCCTCCTCGCCTGAGGGCACATAGTCCGCATCTGTGCCAGCGAAGACTCGGCGCCCGAGAACTCTTCAGTCAACTCGGGGGGCGCGTGTACATCGGCCACCACGACCCTCCTCCTTGCTGCGGGATGGACACCCGAGACAACTTCAGGGGCCGCACCGTCCACCCTGTCGGGCTTCATCAGCGGGTTCCCGTCAGCGTCAGTCAAAGGCTCAGCCACCAAACACCCAACCGGAGTCCAATCCGTGGAGCCCAGCTCCACTTCATCATCTCCCGACGGGACCTGTGACGAGCCAGAGACATACTCGGGCATTTCCTCACACAGTTCGGATTCCTGATCGCAGTGACCGTACGCATTATCCGGGACATCGATAGCAATGTCCGCCGAGTCGTCGTCCTCCGAATCCTGGAACCTGGTGTGTTTGCCACTAACCGGTTCCTTTCGTAAGGACCAGATATTTTTGCCCAGAGCAGGACAGACAACCCTTTCCAGCGCAGGCTGGATCCCTTCCACGTCATCACTAAACGTGGTTAGTTAATGGGCCCCGCCGCTGTTACCTGTATGGGCAAAAATGATACCTCAGGGTATCATTTTATGTCATATAAGGTCACATGTGACTTTGAGGGCAGATATTGATACTGATCGGGCTCCAACTGAACCCGTCACGGGCATGTTTTGTGACCGCCCGAAAGTCACAAAGATGCCCATGTAGGAAAATTTGACCTCTCCGAGACGAAAATGAAAAGTCCGAACTGAGGTATTCTTTTTTCACTGACATGTTTTCTAAGTGTACTAGGATATTTCCTGTCGATTGATACCCACTTTTTGGAACACTTTTTTTTTCAAGAATTTTTCGTCAAGGACCCTTAAGGGAGTTGAAGGGGCTGGCCATGTCGGGGCTAGGACTCACTCTTAAGGGATATGTCTTGGGGCGCATGGGTCCGTGTATATGACACCCTTTTGTTTGAGACTCAACTCTGGCCCCAATGCTGCTAGAGGGTCCAAATTTGGGGCAGCCCCTCATCTAGGGGCCACGTTTAACCCCCTGGGCCCCTTGTTTCCAGACGCTTAAGGGGTTGTCGAAGGAGGGCTCAACATGTTCGACTTTTAATAGAGTCCCACAACATAGGGTCAGGCAAGACCCCTTATGTGTAAATAAGGGTCTGGCCCCTTACTTTAGCCCCACGGGACCGGTTGGGGCTGAAGAGGCCGGGACCTTAAAATAACTATGCCATTCCAAAATAGTGACTTTTTTCCACTTTTGACCCTTTTTGGGATCTACCCTTCTAGGGGCTGTCAGGCAACTCTCTTAGGGATGTGCCCCTTAAAAGACATGTTATTTTTCGGGATGGCCCTTTCTTATGATCCCTTAATGGGAGCAAGTGATCCTTACAGGTGAGAATAGGCCCGGTCCCACTCCATTGTCCATGGGGCCAACTTCTTGAGATAACATACCCATTCGGAAGATGTCACTTTTTTCAACTCCTGACCCTTATCAGGACTTTCCTTTCGAGATGTCGTCAGACAGACCCTTCAGGGATCAGAGTTCAAAAAATGGGGGTCGCAGGTACTTCCGGTCCCATGGTATGAAGTCTCAAAACATGCCCTTTTTGGCTTCTTGAAAAATTTCTAAGTCCGAAAGTTCAGAAATTTTTTAAGTCCATAAGGGCAGGGCTTGTGACTTAAGGGCAAATAGTGTTACTTTGAGGGCATATAATGTAACTAAGGGCTAATCATGTGACCTATAAAATTTCTAAGTCAATTAGGGCATGTAGTGACACCTTTAAGGGCAGAACTTGTGACTTAAGGGCAAATAGTGTTACTTCAAGGGCTATAAACGTGACTTCCGGGATAACTTTGCGACCCGTAAAAATGACAAAGTCCATAAGGGCTAGTCCTGTTACTTTGAGGGCTAACCCTGCTACCTAAAGGGCTAACCATGTTACTTAAAGGCTAACCCTGCTACCTAAAGGGCTAACCATGTTACTTAAAGGCTGACCCTAAGACCGTAAAAATTTCAAAGTCCATAAGGGTAGAGTAACAACCCTCCCGGTCGCAAGTTGCGAGGACGCCAAGTCCATAAGCCCCAGGAATGCGGCTTTCTAACCGCAACTCGGACATAAAGTAATAACAAAGACATAAGGCACATGCGATAATTATCTATTCAGAATACACACAACAATCCAAATGGTGTTCCCATCTCCCTGATGGTGTTCATCTCCATTCTCCCTACTCGGCAAGCTCGAAAGACTCCTCCCTGCAAAACACACACAAACAGTACACAGATGGAATCATAAATCAGGGTTAGGGTTAGGGTGAGGCTAGAAATAGACTTACTGTTTCCTCTTGAGGGTTCTCGAAGCGGTTCGGACCCGATCAGCGACTTTCTTGTCGGTCCCTGGGCCGAACCGCTTCCTCAGAGTCTCGAGGAGCTGGGATCCCTCCGCTGTCTCCCCCAACGTGGCGATGACCTCCCTCTGGCGGAGACAGACGGCTGAGATGTGGCGGTTACACAGACGGAGGAGAGCCGCCACCTCCTTCTTTGCGAATGAGCGCCTGCGGTGTCTTCCGATTTCCTACAAAAGAAGTGAACTCTCCTTGTGAAATTTGAAAGCGATAAATTCTCAGAACTCTAATCATAAGTATTAACAGAGTGTCCTACCCAATCAACTTCTCCGGGCCCTGGCGTCAATGGTCTCCTGGTCCGAGACACCTGAAAAGTCTTCCGACGCACCCGGCGTCAGCTCTCCGTCAGACTGTAAGAAAAGGTGTAAATGAGAAATGAAATAGCCAAAGACATTTTTATTCTAAACTGCTGTATTTGAAGATCGGAATTGAATTATATATTAAGATATTAGAAGAGACTTATCGGGAGGTCCCGGGCATGGTCGACGAATCCGGAGCGTCGGTTAGCTGCACTTCTTCTGTGGGCATCTGTAGAAAGGAATGACCAGAATAAGAATTAAATTACGAAAGAAGTTTCCGAGACAGACGATCACCCTATCAATGCGATGAAATACGTACCGATTTGGATGTCATGGACCGTCTTATCTCCTTGGCCACGGGGATCGCCGACTGCCGGGCCACGGCCAGATCATAATAGCGGTCGGCTGTCGCAGGTAGATGAGACATGTGCCTCGCGAGTGTCTCCCTGATGGCCGGGTTCTGTAGGCAAGTGGACCGTCGAATGGCATTTGCCGTGAAACGACTCCGAATGCTTAGGTAACCATTTTTGGCATTTTGCGTGACAAGTATGTTTTGTCATGCTTAGGTAACCATTTTTGGCATTTGCCGTGAAACGACTAAGTCCGAATGCTTAGGTACCCTGGAAATTACTAAAACCCAAAGTTGACACTTCACTTTCTGAATATAAAAAATCTGAAACAAATTCCGCTATTTTCAAACAAAAGTTATCTGAACTAAAACAATCTAAACATTCTACAACTGATATTTATACAGACGGTTCGAAAGACCAAAATAAAGTTGCTGCTGCTGCAGTAATCAATAACAATGTTTTCTCAGCACGACTCCCAAACGAAGCAACAATTTTTACCGCCGAAGCAAAGGCTATCCAGCTTGCGTTAGAGTACATTAAAATTTCTAAGGACAAATACTTCACTATATTCTCAGACTCCCTATCTTGTCTACAGTCTATAAGTAATATGAATATTGATCATCCATATATTTTAGACATTTTAAACCAGTATTATCTTCTAACTAAACAAAATAAAATAGTTGAGTTCTGCTGGATTCCTAGTCATATTGGTATCCATGGTAACAACCAAGCAGACAAAGAGGCAAAGAATGCACTACAAAACGATATTGTACATTTTAAAATTCCTTACACAGATTTGAAATATAACATAAAACTATATGTAAATGATCTTTGGCAAATATATTGGGATTTCTGTGACAGAAGTAAACTGTATTCTATTCAAAACAAAGTAAACAAATCGTGTAATATTGTAATGAAACGCCAGGACGAAGTTATTATTTCAAGAATTCGCATCGGACATTCCAAATTGACACACTCTTATTTATTAAACAGAGAACTTCAACCTCAATGTATATCTTGTGACTGTCCATTAACTATACAACACATTCTTTTGGAATGTAGTGATTTTACACCCAAACGAAATAGATTCTTTAATAATGTACAATCAATGCATCAACTTTTTACAAATATTGACTATCATCTTATTATAAAATATTTACAAGAATGCGACTTTTACAGAAAAATTTGATCCTTTACAATATAACCTATTCATATACACAAGGTGATATGTATTTTTACCTGTTTACGATTTTTAACTTTTAAGTCCGTCGGATGGGACGTTAAAGGGTGCCCCGTGTCAAGGATTACAACCCCCTTGGCACGTAAAAGATCGTTTCCTTGATTTTCAAAAAAGAGTAGGCTCACTGAGGGCCGTCAGGGAAACTTCAATTTTCCATAACCAACCATGTTTCAGTTGTTCAATCGCCGTAAAATGGCTGAAATATTGCCAACACGGCGTAAAACCCCAATCAATCAATCAATCAACCATTTTTGGCATTTTGCGTGACAAGTATGTTTAGCAATGCTTAGGTAGCCATATTTTGGCATTTTGCGTGAAACGACTAAGTCCGAATGCTTAGGTAACCATTTTTGGCATTTCCGTGCCAAGTATGTTTATGCCAAACATACTTGGCTCAATATGCTTAGGTAGCCATGCCAAAATCTGCGTGACACATACTTCGATGCTTAGGTAACCATATTTTGGCCTTGGACTTTTCCAAGTATGTGGTATGCTTAGGTAGCCATTTTTGGTATAATGTCTAGGTAACCACTTTTGGTACCTAGGTAACCTTTTTGGCACTGTCATGCTTAGGTAGCCAAAACCTGTCCCTTAGGTAGCCAATTTTTGGTATATATCAGTGCTTAGGTAACCATTTTTGGCATTTCCGTGCCAAGTATGTTTACGCTAAACATACTTGGCTAAATATGCTTAGGTAGCCATGCCAAAATCTGCGTGACACATACTTGGATGCTTAGGTAACCATATTTTGGCATTGGTTCTTTGCCAGTTGTCTTATAAAGATGTACAAAGAACATTCGCTTACTTGAAATTGCTTTCGGAGGAGATGCAGCTTGAGATATGATTGAGCGCATCAGGGATATGTCCATATCATATGCATGCTGGTGAAGAACTTCCTTAACAGATAGTTCTTCTGTTGAAGGATTACCAGTGCGTGTACCTCCTACTTCTTGCCTTTCTTTGTCTATTATAATAAACATAAAGTAATGCTCTTTTAAAAGAGTATATTAATAAAGAAACAGTGAGAATGCTACATTAATGAACATTCTACTACAGTTATTGCTGAGATCAAAGAGATGCCGCGGACATTATTCTCCAATATACCACAAACGTCATCAGTAAATTATCAGATCAGAAATACCTATTTGTCTCGTACTGATCATGGAAGTACAACTTCAAACCGTAAAAAGTTTTAAAACCATGTCAATTTCACATGTTAATTAGTTCCAGTCAAAACAATGTGTATTGCCTCAAATTTTTATTTTTTAGAGATCAATTCGGCTGTTCCTAAGACCTCCCTAGCACACTTTCACTGCGTGTTTTTACATATTAAAATAATTTAACATATAACGTGTTGTAGTAATATAATCGTATAAAATTGCCCTTAATATATTAGGAACATGATTCAAAGATATTTTATAAATAAGTAAAGAGTATTAAAAAATCCAAAGAAAAATTCTGTCGTCTGCATATGATTCCTTTGATCGATACACATGTAAACATTACTAACAAAACCATTGGGGTTACACGGAACAGCCGTCACAATGACCTAGATCGTCTCTCTATAGGAGAAACGATCTGTAAAAATACTGGGCTGTTAGTAGAATAGAAATAAAGTTCTTGTTATAGTGAATGTTGCAGGATAACCTCCTTGGTCTCGAAATGTTGTTTGAAATATAAAAGCTATTAATCAAGACAGTTCGATATCGGCAGCATCTAACGGATTGATAATTGCACAGGCAATAATGACGTCATTACATTATTGACATATAAGTACCCGCACCTATTGATTTAGAGTTATCGCCCTTGGATAAAATATTGGTTACTAAAATTATTAGAGTTATGCCGCTTGATTTATTCTTCTTCGATAAATGGCATTTACCGTATATATCGATAAATGTAAATATTTTTAAAAAATGGTTAGGTTCACATAAAGTAATCAAAATAATTCAATACCAGAGGCATAACTCCCATAAAATCTTCCTGCAAATATGCACTTATAAATATATTTCTGTCTTTTATAACTTATAAAATTCTAAATTTTATAGGATGATATTCCAAGTAAAGTAATGGAATCAGATTTCCAGATACAATAATATGCACATCTACACATTGTTTTCTTAATACATGTACCTACAAAGTTTCTTCCAGCAGTTAAAGAGGGGTTGCATTGAGTTAAAGAAAAAGGGACTGATCGACTGACTGATATACAGATCAAAAACACATTTCTTAATGCCTCAGAATTTGTTGATACCAAACATATACATGTATATATGGAAAATAGACATACAATTTTTTTATATCAACAAATATTAAAGCATCATATATGAAAAGGATGGTCACTATCTATTTCTTAATATTTTTTAAGCTTATATTCCTCGTGGTTACACCTGTAGGTACCTTGGATGATATCCAACGCAACTAGTATGCTGCTTCAAAACCTCTTTATCACATAGGTTTGCATAATGCAATAATTCATAATGCAAATGATTTCAGCTTACTATTATACTTACTATTATAAGTTTGAGAAAGCACTGCTTCTTTGAACAACTTCTCAACTTCAGGTTTTCTAAAAAAAAAGTCTTTCATTTCTGACGAACCTACAAAAAGATTCAATACCATCAATGTAAAATAGGCATTGTAAACATTTATATGAAAATAAGTACACATATTGCAATCAATCTAGCATTGAGAAAGTACCTTCTTAGAGAGATCCAGCACCCAAAACAAGTTTATTTTAATGCATAGATTTATTTGAATTTAAATTTATTTAAATTCATAGGGCAAATACTGTCGTCACACGGGAATAAACCTAACACCTAATTTTTTTAACAGTACACAAACACTTATGTAAATGTTAGGTGTATATATATACATGTAGCATTACTCATCTTGACTTCCCTTTTTTTTAAAAACTAACCTTCAATAACATAAACATTATTGATTAATCCTATGCATAACACGCATGATGGTGGATATGTCTCGTTGAAAGATTCCACCTGTAATAGATAATTCAACCATTAATTTATTTGACAGGAGTAATGGTAAATCAAGAATAATTGCCCTAAAATACAATTTTCTGAAATGGAGATGAATGCATAATTTTAAAACATCAATAGTCCTTTTCACGACAATTGCAGTATTGCTCTTTTGCAGGGCAAATTGATATACCTTAATGCCCAAGTTTTAGTAGGTAGATCATGTACACTAGTTAAATATAAAATGACGTAAATGAAACAATTGAACTTACAATTTAAGTTACACCCTCCCAAACAGGCACTATTTATATAATGTAACTTCAATTGTTACATTTACAAAGTATAATGACATATTTTACCATGTTGCGTTAATTTGCCCTGCAAAAGAGCATGCAGAACCACAGTTACCATACAGGGATCTATTAATTCTGACATGTTTACAGTTTAAACATTTTTCAAAACAATTTTGCAGGTGCCTCAAATTAAGAAGTAGGCAAGTTAAGAATTGCATTATAGTCAAAGATTAATTTGTTTAGCCATTCAAATAAGGCTTTACAACCAAAACTACATTAATACAATTATCAATTTGAAAGTATTTATAAGATATTTTATTTCAATTAATGCAAAATAATATTATGCTAAGTGTAAGAATTGATATATTAAAAAAATGTGAAGAATATGATAATAGTAGTCGCCATGCTATATTAGCTTTCTAAACTAAAAAGCTAGCACATAAAGCTATATGGTACATGTATATCTATTGCATGCTACACATTCAAAAATAATATTTTTATATTATGATATTTTAAATAAAAAAAAATATTAAAGTAAAATTGGGTGTATCTAAAAATTAAAATCCATTTACATTGAGCACTTTTACCATAGCACTGGTGACAATCATTGGTTATATATGTTACTGAGAACTTTCAAATAGTGTTAAAAAGAAATAGTGCAGGCAAGAGGCAGAGAAATAATAGGAGTTAAAGGATTTAGGAGATAATAATTGGCCATGAAATGGGTTTGATATATATATATATATATATAAAACCCATGCCAATTTACCACTATTACTTAACAGGCAATATTGTTGACTTAATTACGTTGTGTGAACATATCTATCACACACACACACAAATACACACAAAGGCACACACACATGAATACTTCACCATTTCCAGTCTAAAAACAGATGTAAAAAAAAAAAAAGAAACTGCTAACTTTTGTACAGTAAATTGTTTTCTAAAAACTGAAGATGAATCAACATTTTATGAACTTTACTTATATTTTAGATTTTGTAAATGTAATTTGGCTTTAAATAAAATATATGAAAAACTATGACTGCATCCAATTCTGACTTTCTAAATATAATTATTTAATTAATCGTTATAATTTTACAAAGTATGAAGCTAACAGTTGTTTTATCAAATCTTTTAAAACATTATAAATACCTTTTTTGCCAAAGACTTCCAGGCTTTAGCTGCCATTTTAAACCAGGTTTTATACTTCTAAAACAAAAAGAAATGTGAACTAATTTTCATCTGCTTTTTTATATGTAAGATTCTTACAGTATACACATACCATGGTGTCTAAGGACTCATTGCCATAGTATGCTGAATGAACTAGATCTCAAATATATACATTTGGTGCAAGATGTGCATAGTCCATGGTCTCATGCATGCGGTTGATATAATGAGTCCATTACACCCTATGTAGTTTGTCATGGTCCTTATAGTGTCATGTATAAGGTTGGTGTAAAGAGACCATGACATGAATATAGGTTGTAACGGTCCATGTTATGGCCCATGTTGGTATAATGAGACCATGACATGTATATAGGTTGTTATGGCCCATGGTCTCTTGTATGTATAGTTGGTGTAATGAGACCATGACATATTGTATATAGCTTGTAATGGTCCATGGTCTCATGTACTATGTATAGTTAGTGTAAAGAGACCATGAAATGTAAATAGGTTATTATGGTCCATGGTCTCATGTATCCAGTTGATATAATGAGACCATGACAAGTATATAGGTTTTTATGGTCCATGGCCTCATGTATAAAGTTGGTGTAATGAGACCATGATATGTATAAAGGTTGTTATGGTCCATGGTCTCTTGTAAAAAGTTGTGGTAAAGAGACCATGACATGTATATAGGTTGTTATGGTCCATGGTCTCATGTATAAAGTTGATATAATGAGACCATGACATGTATAGGTTGTTTTGGTCCATGGTCTCATGTATGCAGTTAGTTTAATGAGACCATGACAAGTATATAGGTTGTTATGGTCCATGGTCTCATGTATGCAGTTATTATATTAGACCATGACACATATATAGGTTGTTATGGTCCGTGGTCTCATGTATTTTGTTGATATAATGAGACCATGGCAGGTATATAGGTTGAAATGCTTTGTGGTCCTATGCATGCAGTTAGTTTAATGAGACCATGACATGTATATAGGTTGTTATGGTCCATGGTCTCATGTATGCAGTTATTATATTAGACCATGACACATATATTGGTTGTTATGGTCGGTGGTCTCATGTTTGCAGTTTGTGTAATGAGACCATGACATGTATATAGGTTGTAATAGTCCATGGTCTCATGTATAAGGTTGGTGTAATGAGACCATGACATGTATACAGGTTGTTATGGTCCATGGTCTCATGTATTCAGTTCATATAATGAGACCATGACATCTATATAGCTTGTAATGGTCCATGGTCTCATGTTTGCAGTTTGTGTAATGAGACCATGACATGTATATAGGTTGTAATAGTCCATGGTCTCATGTATAAGGTTGGTGTAAAGAGACCATGACATGTATATAGCTTGTAATGGTCCATGGTCTCATGTATACAGTTGTGATATTGAGACCATTTTATTTTAATAGGCTATAATGATCGGTGGTCTCATGTATGAAGTTCATATAATGAGACCATAACATGCATATAGGTTGTTATGGTCCATGGTGTCATGTATAAAGTTGATGGACTGAGACCATGACATGTATATAGGTTGTTATGGTCCGTGGTCTCATGCATGCAGTTGTAATAATGAGACCAATTTATTTTTATAGGTTATAATGGTCAGTGGTCTCATGAATGCAGTTGATATAATATTCAGTTGATATAATAAGACCATGACATCTATATAGGTTGTTATGGCCGGTGGTCTCATGTTTGTGATTGTTTTAATGAGACCATGAAACGTGAGCTGTTTTAAAAGCCGTTATATATTACCTGAATGTCAGTAGAGGTTATATCTAGGAAGTAATTATTTATTTTTAATGTTTCATAAATTAAGTTTATTAATAGCAACTTATAATAAACATATAATGAACACTTACTTCTCTCAAACTGTGTTCCTCGCGTCGCGAGCCGAAAGAAAACGAAAGTAGCCTATTTTTAGACTAGTGACGTCACATGAGACCACGGTCTCTTCCCCTCTTTTGACTAGTAAATATACCTCGAGGTATAATCGTTATAATAACTATATTATCATATTATATAGGGACATAAACAAGGCGCAGGGCGCCTAAACTAGGACTTGTGACAATTAGGTGACCCCGGATTCCTGAGGGTGGGGGTCCTGCCCGGGGGTGACCGGTCTCAGAACCTTCAATAATTATGCCGTTCTTGGCGCCACGGCGCCCTGAATAATCGTTATAATAACTATATTATCATATTATATAGGGACATAAACAAGGCGCAGGGCGCCTAAACTAGGACTTGTGACAATTAGGTGACCCCGGATTCCTGAGGGTGGGGGTCCTGCCCGGGGGTGACCGGTCTCAGAACCTTCAATAATTATGCCGTTCTTGGCGCCACGGCGCCCTGAATAATCGTTATAATAACTATATTATCATATTATATAGGGACATAAACAAGGCGCAGGGCGCCTAAACTAGGACTTGTGACAATTAAATGACCCCGGATTCCTGAGGGTAGGGGTCCTGCCCGGGGGTGACCGGTCTCAGAACCTTCAATAATTATGCCGTTCTTGGCGCCACGGCGCCCTGAATAATTGTTATAATAACTATATTATCATATTATATAGGGACATAAACAAGGCGCAGGGCGCCTAAACTAGGACTTGTGACAATTAGGTGACCCCGGATTCCTGAGAGTGGGGGTCCTGCCCGGGGGTGACCGGTCTCAGAACCTTCAATAATTATGCCGTTCTTGGCGCCACGGCGCCCTGAATAATCGTTATAATAACTATATTATCATATTATATAGGGACATAAACAAGGCGCAGGGCGCCTAAACTAGGACTTGTGACAATTAGGTGACCCCGGATTCCTGAGGGTGGGGGTCCTGCCCGGGGGTGACCGGTCTCAGAACCTTCAATAATTATGCCGTTCTTGGCGCCACGGCGCCCTGAATAATTGTTATAATAACTATATTATCATATTATATAGGGACATAAACAAGGCGCAGGGCGCCTAAACTAGGACTTGTGACAATTAGGTGACCCCGGATTCCTGAGGGTGGGGGTCCTGCCCGGGGGTGACCGGTCTCAGAACCTTCAATAATTATGCCGTTCTTGGCGCCACGGCGCTCTGAATAATTGTTATAATAACTATATTATCATATTATATAGGGACATAAACAAGGCGCAGGGCGCCTAAACTAGGACTTGTGACAATTAGGTGACCCCGGATTCCTGAGGGTGGGGGTCCTGCCCGGGGGTGACTGGTCTCAGAACCTTAAATAATTATGCCGTTCTTGGCGCCACGGCGCCCTGAATAATCGTTATAATAACTATATTATCATATTATATAGGGACATAAACAAGGCGCAGGGCGCCTAAACTAGGACTTGTGACAATTATGTGACCCCGGATTCCTGAGGGTGGGGGTCCTGCCCGGGGGTGACCGGTCTCAGAACCTTCAATAATTATGCCGTTCTTGGCGCCACGGCGCCCTGAATAATCGTTATAATAACTATATTATCATATTATATAGGGACATAAACAAGGCGCAGGGCGCCTAAACTAGGACTTGTGACAATTAGGTGACCCCGGATTCCTGAGGGTGGGGGTCCTGCCCGGGGGTGACCGGTCTCAGAACCTTCAATAATTATGCCGTTCTTGGCGCCACGGCGCCCTGAATAATCGTTATAATAACTATATTATCATATTATATAGGGACATAAACAAGGCGCAGGGCGCCTAAACTAGGACTTGTGACAATTAGGTGACCCCGGATTCCTGAGGGTGGGGGTCCTGCCCGGGGGTGACCGGTCTCAGAACCTTCAATAATTATGCCGTTCTTGGCGCCACGGCGCCCTGAATAATCGTTATAATAACTATATTATCATATTATATAGGGACATAAACAAGGCGCAGGGCGCCTAAACTAGGACTTGTGACAATTAGGTGACCCCGGATTCCTGAGGGTGGGGGTCCTGCCCGGGGGTGACCGGTCTCAGAACCTTCAATAATTATGCCGTTCTTGGCGCCACGGCGCCCTGAATAATCGTTATAATAACTATATTATCATATTATATAGGGACATAAACAAGGCGCAGGGCGCCTAAACTAGGACTTGTGACAATTAGGTGACCCCGGATTCCTGAGGGTGGGGGTCCTGCCCGGGGGTGACCGGTCTCAGAACCTTCAATAATTATGCCGTTCTTGGCGCCACGGCGCCCTGAATAATATTGTTATAATAACTATATTATCATATTATATAGGGACATAAACAAGGCGCAGGGCGCCTAAACTAGGACTTGTGACAATTAGGTGACCCCGGATTCCTGAGGGTGGGGGTCCTGCCCGGGGGTGACCGGTCTCAGAACCTTCAATAATTATGCCGTTCTTGGCGCCACGGCGCCCTGAATAATCGTTATAATAACTATATTATCATATTATATAGGGACATAAACAAGGCGCAGGGCGCCTAAACTAGGACTTGTGACAATTAGGTGACCCCGGATTCCTGAGGGTGGGGGTCCTGCCCGGGGGTGACCGGTCTCAGAACCTTCAATAATTATGCCGTTCTTGGCGCCACGGCGCCCTGAATAATCGTTATAATAACTATATTATCATATTATATAGGGACATAAACAAGGCGCAGGGCGCCTAAACTAGGACTTGTGACAATTAAATGACCCCGGATTCCTGAGGGTAGGGGTCCTGCCCGGGGGTGACCGGTCTCAGAACCTTCAATAATTATGCCGTTCTTGGCGCCACGGCGCCCTGAATAATTGTTATAATAACTATATTATCATATTATATAGGGACATAAACAAGGCGCAGGGCGCCTAAACTAGGACTTGTGACAATTAGGTGACCCCGGATTCCTGAGAGTGGGGGTCCTGCCCGGGGGTGACCGGTCTCAGAACCTTCAATAATTATGCCGTTCTTGGCGCCACGGCGCCCTGAATAATCGTTATAATAACTATATTATCATATTATATAGGGACATAAACAAGGCGCAGGGCGCCTAAACTAGGACTTGTGACAATTAGGTGACCCCGGATTCCTGAGGGTGGGGGTCCTGCCCGGGGGTGACCGGTCTCAGAACCTTCAATAATTATGCCGTTCTTGGCGCCACGGCGCCCTGAATAATTGTTATAATAACTATATTATCATATTATATAGGGACATAAACAAGGCGCAGGGCGCCTAAACTAGGACTTGTGACAATTAGGTGACCCCGGATTCCTGAGGGTGGGGGTCCTGCCCGGGGGTGACCGGTCTCAGAACCTTCAATAATTATGCCGTTCTTGGCGCCACGGCGCTCTGAATAATTGTTATAATAACTATATTATCATATTATATAGGGACATAAACAAGGCGCAGGGCGCCTAAACTAGGACTTGTGACAATTAGGTGACCCCGGATTCCTGAGGGTGGGGGTCCTGCCCGGGGGTGACTGGTCTCAGAACCTTAAATAATTATGCCGTTCTTGGCGCCACGGCGCCCTGAATAATCGTTATAATAACTATATTATCATATTATATAGGGACATAAACAAGGCGCAGGGCGCCTAAACTAGGACTTGTGACAATTAGGTGACCCCGGATTCCTGAGGGTGGGGGTCCTGCCCGGGGGTGACCGGTCTCAGAACCTTCAATAATTATGCCGTTCTTGGCGCCACGGCGCCCTGAATAATCGTTATAATAACTATATTATCATATTATATAGGGACATAAACAAGGCGCAGGGCGCCTAAACTAGGACTTGTGACAATTAGGTGACCCCGGATTCCTGAGGGTGGGGGTCCTGCCCGGGGGTGACCGGTCTCAGAACCTTCAATAATTATGCCGTTCTTGGCGCCACGGCGCCCTGAATAATCGTTATAATAACTATATTATCATATTATATAGGGACATAAACAAGGCGCAGGGCGCCTAAACTAGGACTTGTGACAATTAGGTGACCCCGGATTCCTGAGGGTGGGGGTCCTGCCCGGGGGTGACCGGTCTCAGAACCTTCAATAATTATGCCGTTCTTGGCGCCACGGCGCCCTGAATAATCGTTATAATAACTATATTATCATATTATATAGGGACATAAACAAGGCGCAGGGCGCCTAAACTAGGACTTGTGACAATTATGTGACCCCGGATTCCTGAGGGTGGGGGTCCTGCCCGGGGGTGACCGGTCTCAGAACCTTCAATAACTATGCCGTTCTTGGCGCCACGGCGCCCTGAATAATCGTTATAATAACTATATTATCATATTATATAGGGACATAAACAAGGCGCAGGGCGCCTAAACTAGGACTTGTGACAATTAGGTGACCCCGGATTCCTGAGGGTGGGGGTCCTGCCCGGGGGTGACCGGTCTCAGAACCTTCAATAATTATGCCGTTCTTGGCGCCACGGCGCCCTGAATAATCGTTATAATAACTATATTATCATATTATATAGGGACATAAACAAGGCGCAGGGCGCCTAAACTAGGACTTGTGACAATTATGTGACCCCGGATTCCTGAGGGTGGGGGTCCTGCACGGAGGTGACCGCTCTCAGAACCTTCAATAATTATGCCGTTCTTGGCGCCACGGCGCCCTGAATAATCGTTATAATAACTATATTATCATATTATATAGGGACATAAACAAGGCGCAGGGCGCCTAAACTAGGACTTGTGACAATTAGGTGACCCCGGATTCCTGAGGGTGGGGGTCCTGCCCGGGGGTGACCGGTCTCAGAACCTTCAATAATTATGCCGTTCTTGGCGCCACGGCGCCCTGAATAATTGTTATAATAACTATATTATCATATTATATAGGGACATAAACAAGGCGCAGGGCGCCTAAACTAGGACTTGTGACAATTAGGTGACCCCGGATTCCTGAGGGTGGGGGTCCTGCCCGGGGGTGACCGGTCTCAGAACCTTCAATAATTATGCCGTTCTTGGCGCCACGGCGCCCTGAATAATTGTTATAATAACTATATTATCATATTATATAGGGACATAAACAAGGCGCAGGGCGCCTAAACTAGGACTTGTGACAATTAGGTGACCCCGGATTCCTGAGGGTGGGGGTCCTGCACGGGGGTGACCGCTCTCAGAACCTTCAATAATTATGCCGTTCTTGGCGCCACGGCGCCCTGAATAATTGTTATATAATAACTATATTATCATATTATATAGGGACATAAACAAGGCGCAGGGCGCCTAAACTAGGACTTGTGACAATTAGGTGACCCCGGATTCCTGAGGGTGGGGGTCCTGCACGGGGGTGACCGCTCTCAGAACCTTCAATAATTATGCCGTTCTTGGCGCCACGGCGCCCTGAATAATTGTTATAATAACTATATTATCATATTATATAGGGACATAAACAAGGCGCAGGGCGCCTAAACTAGGACTTGTGACAATTAGGTGACCCCGGATTCCTGAGGGTGGGGGTCCTGCACGGGGGTGACCGCTCTCAGAACCTTCAATAATTATGCCGTTCTTGGCGCCACGGCGCCCTGAATAATCGTTATAATAACTATATTATCATATTATATAGGGACATAAACAAGGCGCAGGGCGCCTAAACTAGGACTTGTGACAATTAGGTGACCCCGGATTCCTGAGGGTGGGGGTCCTGCCCGGGGGTGACCGGTCTCAGAACCTTCAATAATTATGCCGTTCTTGGCGCCACGGCGCCCTGAATAATCGTTATAATAACTATATCATTTATAAATACCAGGGTTCACGTCAAAACATGGCTGACGAAAAATAATCCCAGAGTTATTCCATTTACATCGGGTTATTTGCCGATGGCAGGGACTGAATTTTTTATGAGATAAAACTCAACACGTTAGAAGTCTGAGAGTCTGATACATTCTTAGTTTTTAGAAAAAAAAATCAAGATCACTAGAGGACGGTGTGGGGGAGGGGGTGGTAGTGAAAAGGCCCTGACTTGATTTCAAATTTGAAGGTGTGTGTGTTTCTTGCTACCAATGTTTTATTTATACAATGTAATTTTATTTGATAAACTGTTTACGGGAATATTTCAAAAACTTTGTTTTGATTTTACATGCAAATAAAGTTTTAAATATTTGGTAAAATTTTATATTTCATGCACTACAATATTTAATATTGTAGTGCTACCTCCAATCAAACTGTTTTATCCTTAACACTTATGATGTCTGTATATGAGATCATAACTTAAGTTATTTTTCATCTTTATGACAGAATCGTTTGTTAATTAGATGGTCATTTTATTTTTGGAAAGATTGTAAGCGCATATATATTTTCCTTTTGTGTGGTGTGAAATGGCTCGTTATCAAACACTGGTTGTAGGGTCATTCGAGTAGTCAGAAGGATCAATTCCATTCAATTCTTTATGTCTTTAAGCATTACAGCTTATCAGAGCAATACATGTATATATATATATATATATATATATATATATATATATATATATATATATATGTCCAAATAAAATAAAGGACATACAGATTTTGTCAATGCATAAACATGATGACCTTTGCTCATCTCATTCCTCTCATTCACTTACACGCACACGTACACCCTCTCATGCATTAAAAATAAATGGTTAAGGTAAGGTTGTATATTAGAAAATAAAGGAAGACACATTAAAGAACATGTAGAACTGAGGGGGGGGGGGTGTTATTAGTATACTCACAAAACAGACATCTTTGAATTGCATAACTTTTTTGTGGAGCTGTGTTAAAAATGCTTCCTTTTTTTTTACTAATAAAGAGACGTTAAATGTTAATCAATTTCTGGTATATTTAACTTGTTGTAAGAGCTACAAATTCACAGAAGAAAACAAATTGGCTTGTTGTAATGCATTGCTCTTCTACATGTAAGCTTTCAACAAGTTAAATCATACGGCAATCAGTTGCTTAAAATAGAAATATCCCTTTCAAAGTTTATATAAATTATTACGATTGAATCAGAATCCATTCGTTTATACATACAGTTGCAACTCCATACACCTAGGAAAAGTTCCTTTTTTTCCCCCCAAATAATTTGCGTATGAAATACATTTATAAAAAACACGTGAAAAAGAGTTCATGGGAAATATAAAGAACATGTATGCACGTACATAAGTTTATACGTAAATCCGGCAATAACATCCGAGTATAAATCTGCAGGCAAAACTCATCAATGGCACTTAGCGGGATTCAAACCAGGGATGCACTCGGTCTGTTCAAAAGTCAAAACATGACCCACTCGGCCATTGAGAGAGATAACTGACGTTGCAAATTTTCGATATTGTTTCCTTTTGATAAAAATATTAACGAACTATAGCTTATGAAATACACGGAAAACCTGTAACACTTAATTTGTATCTTTAAAAAAAATATTTTTTTCTTTTCCAAATAGGCCCAAATAGGCCCCGTGGCACTGAACGTAGATATTCAAATAGGCCCAAATAGGCCCTGTGGCACATAAGTGGTTAAAATAAAAGAAATTAACAACACGATATATAAAACGTAAGCGCTTTCATTACATATACATATATATATATCCAAAATGTGCAGTCCTTGGTATAGGTAAATATAATTTAAATGAAAGTCGATGAAAACACGTTTTCAATCACTCTTTAACCACTTCTGTGCCACAGGGCCGATTTTGGGCCGATCACACAGTTGTCCAGAGTGCCACGGGGCCGATTTTAGGCCGATTTTAACTTTACACTTTTTCCATATGATTTATTAAATATACGTCAATAAATATAAAAGCATCGTATGTTATTATGAACAATAAAGTATCCAATTGTAATTTATTGACATATTAATTTATTATTTTGATTTTTAAAAGAGATTTATTGCGCTAGAATTAACGGATTTCTTGATACATAGTTACACAAACTAAGATCTTTTTATCTGCCATCAAAATTTGCATAATTATTATATCAATTGTTGAAATAAAAGTTAATGTGTTTTTTTTTATTGCTAAACATTACACTAAAACAGCATATGTTCATGTGCATTAATTTTATTAATTCATCGTAATTAACATATTGTTGCATAATTTTGTTCCGATTGTTTGTTTCTCAATAACTTCAAAAATTCAAGCAACAGATAATATTATTGCCCTAAATTATTTTTAAAATGTTTACGCAATGCATGCATGTATATTATTTTCGAAACATATAATTCTTAAAAATAATATCAACATTGAAAAGAATGACATAAATGACTTCCATAACGCGGTATTTTGTTATAACGTCATTTTACGTAAATGACGTCATAATAACACGTGCGTTCTGCCTTGCGCCGTACAAGATGGCTGGAGTGTGGTTCCGTGTATTGCCGCCTGAACCGGTGCAAAATAAGCCATTCACTGGGAACCCAGGGCCAAAGAACATGCCGGCGAGAAATGCATCTCCGTTGGAATATTTTCTTTTATTCTTCAACCTAAACCTAATACGAGAAGCTGTGCGTCAAACTGATAGGTATCGTATCCCATAATTTTTATAAATGATTTGGTATTGCATGATGTAAGACTGTACAGGTCATATACTTCGTGTACAAAATTGTATAGGGCGTATACTTTGTGTGCATAATTTCGTGTATACATTGGACCATATATAACCGATGATACATTGTGTATACTTAGTGTAAACGGTCTATACGCTTTGTACATTGGGTATACGTCGTGCAAACGGCCTGTACAGGGCGTATACTTTGTGTGCACCATTTTGTGTATACATTGGACCATATATAACCGATGATACATTGTGTATACTTGATGTACAAGGCCTGTACGCTTGGTACGTTGGGCATACGCCCTGTATAGGACGTATACTTCGTGCAAAACATTTGGTGTATACATTGGACCATATATAACCGATGATACATTGTGTATACTTGGTGTAAACGGTCTATTCGCTTTGTACATTGTGTATACTTGGTGTAAATGGTCTATACGCTTTGTACATTGTGTACACTTGGTGTAAACGGTCTATACGCTTTGTACAGTAGGGGGACAAAAGTGTTGAGAAAAAAATGGTGTCACGTTACCTTATCAAAATATCGCGCATAATAAATCTGTTTATTTACTGTTTATTGTTCGAGTTATGGAAATTCCCTTGAAATATAAATAGGTTAGCATGTGTGACGTAGAACATTACGTGTAATTCATCGTCTGCTCATAGTTTTGTTTACATAATATCTCGATAACAAAATGGAGGCAAATCGACAAGAAATGTCAACACCCTTGAAACAAGTGATCGTGGAATTGTTTTTGAACGGAGAAAAGGCATCAGATATTGCAAGCAGTGTCAACAGATCTCTAGCTTCAGTGTATCGTGTTATTCGGAAGTTTCAGAGTACGGGATCTACGGAAAATTTACCAAGATCAGGTCGGCCTCGTTCTATTGACGATCGGGAGTATCGGAGGCTTCAGAGGATTGTAAACAAGGATCGTCGGGCTCCTCTTAGGGACATTACTGCTGAATTTAATGACAGAAGAGCAACATCAGTGTCTCAGAAAACTATTAAACGCCGATTGAAAGCTAGTGGTTTCTCAAGGGGTGTATATAGGAAAAAAGTTGTGATAAAGAGTGTCAACAGAAAGAAACGTTTATCATGGTGTAGAGGGAAGAGGCGATGGGATGTACAAAATCAGTGGTCGAAAGTTATATTCAGTGACGAGTCTCAGATATGTGTTGGTGAGAACAACCGAGTGTATGTGTGGAAAAAAGCCGGTGAAGGTTGGAGACCCGACTTAGTACCGCGACAAAATGGCCGAAAGTTCAGCATCATGGTTTGGGGTTGCTTATGTTTTCATGGCGTGGGGACATTATGTCGAGTGGAAGGAAATATAAATTCTGAAAAATACATTGACATATTAGATACAAACCTCTGGCCTGTGATAGTGCGTCATTTTCCCAACGGAAGCTACCTTTTTCAGGATGACAATGCCCCCGTACATCGATCTCGTAGGACCCAGGAATTCATTGCCAGAAATCGAATTAAAGGCATGAGCTGGCCTGCACAGTCTCCAGACTTAAACATTATCGAAAATGTTTGGCTATATATTAAACGGAAACTTCAATCACAGATGCACAATATAAATTCCGCAGATGAACTTTTTCAACACACGCTGAGGATATGGCAGGACATTAACTTAAATTATGTGAGAAATCTTTATAATTCTGTTCCCAGGAGAATACAGCAAGTAATTCGATTGAAGGGACACTTAACTAAGTACTGAGGTAAGTTATTTTATTTTATCTAAGTAAACCAACTGTCAAGAAGGTTTTCCGTATGAGTTATCTCGCTTGCATTGGTAACGTGACGCCATTTTTTTTCTCAACACTTTTGTCCCCCTACTGTACATTGGGTATACGTGGTGTAATCGGCCTGTACAGGGCGTATACTTTGTGTGCACAATTTCGTGTATACATTGGACCATATATAACAGATGATACATTGTGTCATTGTGTATACTTGGTGTACACGACCTATACGCTTGGTATTAGGCATACGCCCTGTACAGGACGTATACTTCGTGCACAAAATTTGGTGTATACATTGGACCATATATAACCGATGATACATTGTGTATACTTGGTGTAAACGGTCTATACGCTTTGTACATTGGGTATACGTGGTGTAAACGGCCTGTACAGGTCATATACTTCGTGTACAAAATTGTATAGGGCGTATACTTTGTGTGCACAATTTGGTGTATACATTGGACCATATATAACCGATGATACATTGTGTATACTTGGTGTAAACGGTCTACACGCTTTGTACATCGTGTATACTTGGTGTAAATGGTCTATACGCTTTGTACATTGGGTATACGTGGTGTAAACTGCCTGTACAGGGCGTATACTTTGTGTGCACCATTTGGTGTATACATTGGACCATATATAACCGATGATACATTGTGTATACTTAGTGTAAACGGTCTATACGCTTTGTACATTGGGTATACGTCGTGCAAACGGCCTGTACAGGGCGTATACTTTGTGTGCACCATTTTGCGTATACATTGGACCATATATAACCGATGATACATTGTGTATACTTGGTGTAAACGGTCTATACGCTTTGTACATTGGGTACACGTGGTGTAAACGGCCTGTACAGGTCATATACTTCGTGTACAAAATTGAATAGGGCGTATACTTTGTGTGCACAATTTGGTGTATACATTGGACCATATATAACCGATGATACATTGTGTATACTTGGTGTACTCGACCTATACGCTTGGTACATTAGGCATACGCCCTGTACAGGACGTATACTTCGTGCACAAAATTTGGTGTATACATTGGACCATATATAACCGATGATACATTGTGTATACTTGGTGTACACGACCTATACGCTTGGTACATTAGGCATACGCCCTGTACAGGACGTATACTTAATGTAAAAAGCGTATAGACCATTTACACCAAGTATACACAATGTACAAAGCGTATAGACCGTTTACACCAAGTATACACAATGTATCATCGGTTATATATGGTCCAATGTATACACCAATTTGTGCACACAAAGTATACGCCCTATCCAATTTGTACACGAAGTATATGACCTGTACAGGCCGTTTACACCACTTATACCCAATGTACAAAGCGTATAGACCGATTACACCAAGTATACACAATGTATCATCGGTTATATATGGTCCAATGTATACACCAAATTGTGCACACAAAGTATACGCCCTGTACAGGCCGTTTACACCACGTATACCCAATGTACAAAGCGTATAGACCGTTTACACCAAGTGTACACAATGTACAAAGCGTATAGACCATTTACACCAAGTATACACAATGTACAAAGCGTATAGACCGTTTACACCAAGTATACACAATGTATCATCGGTTATATATGGTCCAATGTATACACCAAATTTTGTGCACGAAGTATACGTCCTGTACAGGGCGTATGCCTAATACCAAGCGTATAGGTCGTGTACACCAAGTATACACAATGTATCATCTGTTATATATGGTCCAATGTATACACCAAATTGTGCACACAAAGTATACGCCCTGTACAGGCAGTTTACACCACGTATACCCAATGTACAAAGCGTATAGACCGTTTACACCAAGTGTACACAATGTAAAAAGCGTATAGACCATTTACACCAAGTATACACAATGTGTACATATATAACCGATGATACATTGTGTATACTTGGTGTACACGACCTATACGCTTGGTACATTAGGCATACGCCCTGTACAGGACGTATACTTAATGTAAAAAGCGTATAGACCATTTACACCAAGTATACACAATGTACAAAGCGTATAGACCGTTTACACCAAGTATACACAATGTATCATCGGTTATATATGGTCCAATGTATACACCAATTTGTGCACACAAAGTATACGCCCTATCCAATTTGTACACGAAGTATATGACCTGTACAGGCCGTTTACACCACTTATACCCAATGTACAAAGCGTATAGACCGATTACACCAAGTATACACAATGTATCATCGGTTATATATGGTCCAATGTATACACCAAATTGTGCACACAAAGTATACGCCCTGTACAGGCCGTTTACACCACGTATACCCAATGTACAAAGCGTATAGACCGTTTACACCAAGTGTACACAATGTACAAAGCGTATAGACCATTTACACCAAGTATACACAATGTACAAAGCGTATAGACCGTTTACACCAAGTATACACAATGTATCATCGGTTATACATGGTCCAATGTATACACCAAATTGTGCACACAAAGTATACGCCCTGTACAGGCAGTTTACACCACGTATACCCAATGTACAAAGCGTATAGACCATTTACACCAAGTGTACACAATGTACAAAGCGTATAGACCGTTTACACCAAGTATACACAATGTACAAAGCGTATAGACAGTTTACACCAAGTATACACAATGTATCATCGGTTATATATGGTCCAATGTATACACCAAATTTGTGCACGAAGTATACGTCCTATACAGGGCGTATGCCCAACGTACCAAGCGTACAGGCCGTGTACATCAAGTATACACAATGTATCATCGGTTATATATGGTCCAATGTATACACGAAATTGTGCACACAAAGTATACGCCCTGTACAGGCCGTTTGCACGACGTATACCCAATGTACAAAGCGTATAGACCGTTTACACTAAGTATTCACAATATATCATCGGAAAAATTTACAGTAGCTTGTCAGCTTTTATGTCAGATTTAAACAAAATGTATCAATTTGAATTTTGCTAGAATGTTAAATGTTGACACCAACTTGAGAATAACTGGCTTGCCATGAACATCTATGGAAAACCCTGACCATTGTTGTTTGTCAATCTTCTCATGTGAGAGCAAAGATGATCAAAGATACATCCAGCTTCAACAACTATATTGCTGTAGGATATATGGCATTCAGATAATATTCAGAATATTGTTCCGTCAGTCCTGTTGTGACAATCAATGAAAACATTCGATTTCAAATTTTGTGTAAATATTGAAGCTTGTAGAATTTTGCTAGATTTCAGTACTCATCTGCTTTTCGGATGAGGTGGGTAATACAATACACCATCTTGTTACAATTGTAATGACCAGATCATTGGGTATATTTGACCAAAATTTTCTGCATGAGTGGCTTTGTCTCTGCTGTATATTTGGATATTAGAAAGAGAACTTTGTAATACAAGGTTTAAATTGTATTTTGGTCACATTGACCTAGATTTACCTAGGTGGTCATTTCATCTATGCTTCAAAACTAAAAGAGGTAATTTTAGTTCACCTGATGTCTGCATGCAGTTAAGAAGAGAGCAAGCTTCAGATGTTGGCTGTGACCTACATTTCATAGTTTAGCGAATTATTAAGGGAGAATGGGTCAAGGCAATTTCTCAATTAACTGAACAAGTTGAACACCGAGTATTGGTGCCTCTAGGGATGCTGAGCAGGATGCAGGCTTTAGATACTGACTCTTGACCTACTTTTCACAGTTGATCAACTTTGATAGGAGGAATGGTTAAAGTCTATTTCTGGTACATAACTATATTGTTACATGAGATATGAACTACATGTATAAGATAAACTTGGATACAAGTTGTTTAAGCGAAAAGCGTAGTTCAAAGTGATCTAGTTTGACCTAGATGCTGATATACCACCCCTGATACATTCATATAACAATTTAACCATGTTTGATGATCCTACAATGTAAAGTTGTTAAGATATTAACTTGTAACATGAAAGTGGACACAGATGATGGGGGACGCTAATAGTTCTGGTGAACTAAAATTGTTAATAAGCTAGGCGACTCTGAACAACAAGGTGAAATCTGTAATCTTTAGATTATCTATGTTTTAATGGCAAGTTCACTTTGTTACCACTAAAGTCACCAACTTGATACAAATATTACTCAGTGGTACATAATTTTAGATGTATCCTATATTTTTACGGTTCGCTGACTTTGGGACTTTGTCAGAGCTAACAGATGACAGAGATTGAAATTGGCATGCTTCATATCACATCCACATGCAATTAGGAAGAATGCATGCTTCAGAGTTTGGCTGTGACCTACATTTCACATTTGAGGGACTCATTTAGGAAGAATGGTTTAAGTCCATTTCAATTACTGACAACTATATTGGTACCACCAGAAACATATAATAAAGAAATGGAGCTGTCGTCCACGACTGCAAACCCCCTCGCCCATTAACCTAAAATTTAACCTAAGTAGTAAGTAGCTCAGCGTAAAATGTAGGTCAAGTGGACCTAATTTTGGTACCAACATTTTTTTTTTCAAAGTATAAAAACTCATAAGATTATAATTGATCAGTATCTTAACTTTTTAATGTGGATACTTGTATATAGTTTGTAGCAGTAACTTACAAAATCTCAAATCAGTGGACCTACATTTTGGTACCGATATTAGTTACTACCCAAGATGTATCCACTGACCAAATATCATCCCTCTACCACTTGTAGTTACTGGAATATGCACCTTAACCGAAACTTTAAGTCGCTCAAGCGCAAATTGTAGGTCAAGGTGATCTAATTTGGGTTTGGATGTTGGTTACTGCTCAAGATGTATCCACTGACCAAATCCCTCTACCACTTGTAGTTGCCGAGATATGCACCTTAACCGAAACTTTAACCTAAGTTGCTCAAGCATAAAATGTAAGTCAAAGTGACCTAATTTCAGTACAGATGTTGGTTACTACCCAAGATGTATCGACTGACCAAATATCATCCCTCTACCACTTGTAGTTGCCGAGATATGCACCTTAACCAAAACTTTAATCTGACTATTACTTAAGTACGCATGTACGTACTAACGAACGAACCAAACGCTATATACCCTCTCTAACTCCGTTGGGCTCGTTGATAATAACCAATACCTAAGTTTTAATGGCAAGTTCACCTTGTTACTACAAAAGTCACCAACTGATACAATTATATGTAACGACCTCCCAAAGTTTCATAAAGATTCATTAAGGCATATAAAAGTTATGGACCAGACAGGAAAACTGCACAGACGGACAGACGGACAGACAAAGTGATTCCTATATACCCCCCCCCCCCCCCCCCCCAAACGTTTTGGGTGAATTTCCAAAGTTGATTCAACAACTTATTTAAACTTTGGGGGGGAGGGGGAGATGAGCTAAAACTGTGGTGGTGTGATTTCCAGGTCCTCCTCACCAAATGGTACCACATTATTGATATAGTCATTTCTCTCTATGTGTTTTATTAAGGCTTGTGCGCTAGCTAAAGGTCGAGGATTACAAGTGCACTTGGTATATCTTACAAAGTATTGGCCTAAAAACAATATTTGATTGAGTGCACACTTTTATTCTTCAACCCACATAGTTCTACAGTTTGACTCTCATACAAAATATACAGTAGTAAGAGATATTATTGCCAAGATACTTGCGAAACAGTAGAAACAAAGTAACTGGATATATCAAAATATAAGGACAAACAGCATTTACAAATAACATAGAATGCCAAAACATGTATTTATATGAAGTGCAATTGCAGCGTCAACAAGTTTCTGGGAAATCAAGATATATGGTTACTATAGGTAGAGCATACAAAATATAGTTGAACCCACTAGACAAGGGTGAATTTCCAAATTTGAATTTGGGGTGAATTTCCAAAGTTGATTCAACAACTTATTTAAACTTGGGGGGGGGGGGGGGGAGGGGGAGGTGAGCTAAAACTGTGGTGGTGTGAATTCCAGGTCCTCCTCACCAAATGATACCACATTATTGATATAGTCATTTCTCTCTATGTGTTTTATTAAGGCTTGTGCGCTAGCTAAAGGTCGAGGATTACAAGTGCACTTGGTATATCTTACAAAGTATTGGCCTAAAAACAATATTTGATTGAGTGCACACTTTTATTCTTCAACCCACATAGTTCTACAGTTTGACTCTCATACAAAATATACAGTAGTAAGAGATATTCTTCAACCCACATAGTTCTACAGTTTGACTCTCATACAAAATATACAGTAGTAAGAGATATTATTGCCAAGATACTTGCGAAACAGTAGAAACAAAGTAACTGGATATATCAAAATATAAGGACAAACAGCATTTACAAATAACATAGAATGCCAAAACATGTATTTATATGAAGTGCAATTGCAGCGTCAACAAGTTTCTGGGAAATCAAGATATATGGTTACTATAGGTAGAGCATACAAAATATAGTTGAACCCACTAGACAAGGGTGAATTTCCAAATTTGAATTTGGGGTGAATTTCCAAAGTTGATTCAACAACTTATTTAAACTTGGGGGGGGGGGGGGGGAGGGGGAGGTGAGCTAAAACTGTGGTGGTGTGAATTCCAGGTCCTCCTCACCAAATGATACCACATTATTGATATAGTGATTTCTCTCTATGTGTTTTATTAAGGCTTGTGCGCTAGTCAAAGGTCGATGATTACAAGAGCACTTGCACAGCACACCTGGATATTCTGTAAACATGCTTTTCAACCAGGTCCTCCAGGAACAGTCCAATAAATTTTTATTGCCAAATTTGCCGTCAGCACCTCTCCTCTGGTCCTTATTCCCTTTTGTTTTGTTCCCTTCTTCAATTTTTGCAGCAAGCAAGTCGATGTACCCGTCGAAACTCAATTTGTGGCTTTTCTGGGCTGCCTGCAAAAAAACATCTCCATTAGTCGAATGTTCAATAATCAAATATCCAAACACACTACTGATGATACACTGCGTTCTGGGCCGGTAAGGCCAACAAAAATAAATGTTGGTGTTATTAAAGGTTTCATAGCAACAAACAACCAAACAAATTAGGTTGGGTTTTTACCTTTCGTTTCTTCCTGGCCGAGTCCTTGGAGGAGGAGGCTGCGGGGGATTCCTTGGAGGCTGCGGCGGCTGCCTTGGCTGCCTGCAAAAAAAAACATCTCCATTAGTCGAATGTTCTAACATTACAAGAATTATACATGAACATTACAAAAATTATACAAGTGTATAGGCCGTGTACACCAAGTATACACAATGTATCATCGGTTATATATTGTCCAATGTATACACGAAATTGTGCACACAACAAATTAGGTTGGGTTCTTACCGTTCCTTTCTCAGAGGGTTGCCTGCCTGCCGAGTCCTCGGAGGAGGAGGAGGCTGCGGGGGGTTCGAGTTCAGGGCTATTGGCCACCTCCAAAAAAACATCTCCATTAGTCGAATGTTCAATAATCAAATATCCAAACACACTACTGATGATACACTGCGTTCTGGGCCGGTAAGGTCAACAAAAATAAATGTTGGTGTTATTAAAGGTTTCATAGCAACAAACAACCAAACAAATTAGGTTGGGTTCTTACCTTTCGTTTCTTCCTGGCCGAGTCCTTGGAGGAGGAGGCTGCGGGGGATTCCTTGGAGGCTGCGGGGGATTCCTTGGAGGCTGCGGCGGCTGCCTTGGCTGCCTGCAAAAAAAACATCTCCATTAGTCGAATGTTCTAACATTACAAGAATTATACATGAACATTACAAAAATTATACAAGTGTATAGGCCGTGTACACCAAGTATACACAATGTATCATCGGTTATATATTGCCCAATGTATACAAGAAATTGTGCACACAACAAATTAGGTTGGGTTCTTACCGTTCCTTTCTCAGAGGGTTGCCTGCCTGCCGAGTCCTCGGAGGAGGAGGATGCTGCGGGGGGTTCGAGTTCAGGGCTATTGGCCACCTGCAAAAAAACATCTCCATTAGTCGAATGTTCAATAATCAAATATCCAAACACACTACTGATGATACACTGCGTTCTGGGCCGGTAAGGCCAACAAAAATAAATGTTGGTGTTATTAAAGGTTTCATAGCAACAAACAACCAAACAAATTAGGTTGGGTTCTTACCTTTCGTTTCTTCCTGGCCGGGTCCTTGGAGGAGGAGGCTGCGGGGGATTCCTTGGAGGCTGCGGGGGATTCCTTGGAGGCTGCGGCGGCTGCCTTGGCTGCCTGCAAAAAAAACATCTCCATTAGTCGAATGTTCAATAATCAAATATCCAAACACACTACTGATGATACACTGCGTTCTGGGCCGGTAAGGTCAACAAAAATAAATGTTGGTGTTATTAAAGGTTTCATAGCAACAAACAACCAAACAAATTAGGTTGGGTTCTTACCTTTCGTTTCTTCCTGGCCGAGTCCTTGGAGGAGGAGGCTGCGGGGGATTCCTTGGAGGCTGCGGGGGATTCCTTGGAGGCTGCGGGGGATTCCTTGGAGGCTGCGGCGGCTGCCTTGGCTGCCTGCAAAAAAAACATCTCCATTAGTCGAATGTTCTAACATTACAAGAATTATACATGAACATTACAAAAATTATACAAGTGTATAGGCCGTGTACACCAAGTATACACAATGTATCATCGGTTATATATTGCCCAATGTATACAAGAAATTGTGCACACAACAAATTAGGTTGGGTTCTTACCGTTCCTTTCTCAGAGGGTTGCCTGCCTGCCGAGTCCTCGGAGGAGGAGGATGCTGCGGGGGGTTCGAGTTCAGGGCTATTGGCCACCTGCAAAAAAACATCTCCATTAGTCGAATGTTCAATAATCAAATATCCAAACACACTACTGATGATACACTGCGTTCTGGGCCGGTAAGGCCAACAAAAATAAATGTTGGTGTTATTAAAGGTTTCATAGCAACAAACAACCAAACAAATTAGGTTGGGTTCTTACCTTTCGTTTCTTCCTGGCCGGGTCCTTGGAGGAGGAGGCTGCGGGGGATTCCTTGGAGGCTGCGGGGGATTCCTTGGAGGCTGCGGCGGCTGCCTTGGCTGCCTGCAAAAAAAAACATCTCCATTAGTCGAATGTTCTAACATTACAAGAATTATACATGAACATTACAAAAATTATACAAGTGTATAGGCCGTGTACACCAAGTATACACAATGTATCATCGGTTATATATTGTCCAATGTATACACGAAATTGCGCACACAATAAATTATGTTGGGTTCTTACCGTTCCTTTCTCAGAGGGTTGCCTGCCTGCCGAGTCCTCGGAGGAGGAGGATGCTGCGGGGGGTTCGAGTTCAGGGCTATTGGCCACCTGCAAAAAAACATCTCCATTAGTCGAATGTTCAATAATCAAATATCCAAACACACTACTGATGATACACTGCGTTCTGGGCCGGTAAGGCCAACAAAAATAAATGTTGGTGTTATTAAAGGTTTCATAGCAACAAACAACCAAACAAATTAGGTTGGGTTCTTACCTTTCGTTTCTTCCTGGCCGGTTCCTTGGAGGAGGAGGCTGCGGGGGATTCCTTGGAGGCTGCGGCGGCTGCCTTGGCTGCCTGCAAAAAAAACATCTCCATTAGTCGAATGTTCTAACATTACAAGAATTATACATGAACATTACAAAAATTATACAAGTGTATAGGCCGTGTACACCAAGTATACACAATGTATCATCGGTTATATATTGTCCAATGTATACACGAAATTGCGCACACAACAAATTAGGTTGGGTTCTTACCGTTCCTTTCTCAGAGGGTTGCCTGCCTGCCGAGTCCTCGGAGGAGGAGGATGCTGCGGGGGGTTCGAGTTCAGGGCTATTGGCCACCTGCAAAAAAACATCTCCATTAGTCGAATGTTCAATAATCAAATATCCAAACACACTACTGATGATACACTGCGTTCTGGGCCGGTAAGGCCAACAAAAATAAATGTTGGTGTTATTAAAGGTTTCATAGCAACAAACAACCAAACAAATTAGGTTGAGTTCTTACCTTTCGTTTCTTCCTGGCCGAGTCCTTGGAGGAGGAGGCTGCGGGGGATTCCTTGGAGGCTGCGGGGGATTCCTTGGAGGCTGCGGCGGCTGCCTTGGCTGCCTGCAAAAAAACACCTCCATTAGTCGAATGTTCTAACATTACAAGAATTATACATGAACATTACAAAAATTATACATGACCGAAGCTTGAAAAAATAGGACCAAGGGCCCAGCGCTTACCGGCAACCGGGCAAAGAATTTTTTTCCAAAACAGACATTTTAGACATACATTCTAAAACATTTCACCAATATATAGGTTTTGACGTACCCGAAAGGCGGTCTTCTTCCCACTTTTCCAAGACTTTGTTGCTGTACGGGGGAGTTCAGCCACAGTGCCCAGCTGGCACACTATTGTTTCTGATAGTGTCGGAAATAACCCCACCCGTACATGGCCATCAGGCATAATGGCGACGACCTGCAAATGAAATGAAAAATTTAACCAACGTACATCACCGGTGTAGATCTATTCATTTCCACATGTATCAGGGCTGTTTTACAGTATTTGCACACAAGGTGTCTCACAGAGCCTCGAAAATGAAGTTATTTTTATGTCCATTTTGCATGTTGATATCATTACATCGACTATTACGCATCACAAAATCCGTTTCAATTTGGAAAAAGCCTTCATTTACCTAAAAATGGCACCTATCAAAGCAAGTGATATTGAAAATATATATAAAATATATGTAAAAATGTCAATACCATGAAAACTCTAATAAAAGTTTAATTGTTGGTGTATAATACCACTCAACATGCTCAAATTACTATACCCACGCATATCATAGAAGAAAAAACCTAAAATTCAGCATTATATTTAAAATTATGCAATTTTTTTTTTTGTCTTTATACTGACATTTTTTTTTTCTGTTCAGCTGAAACTACATGTCTAAAATACCTAGCTATATAGATAAATGATCAGTTCTTTCAAGTCACAGAACCACATGTATGTCCTGTTTGCCATGCAGACTATTTTGTTCACTATTCATTCTACATAGGGGCTGTTTCAAAAAAAATGACCCCAACATTATTACCATACCCTATTACAAATCATGATGATAAATACTAAGTATTAGATAATTAAAAAATGTATCCCACCTGTGACTATAATCGTACAAATTTTCGTGATGATATCTTTGATAATAAAAAAATGCCGGCAAAAAATAGGGCCAAAAATGTCAGGAGTGTAACACTTTTAGTGTGACATTTTGAAAGAAGCAAGTGCTTCAAAGAGCTGTCTTTAAAAAAAATAATGATGTCTAATATAAAATGATGGGTTTGTTGAAAACCTGTGTATATGCACTAAATTTTCTCATATGAAGTAATACATATTTTGTAATTACAATGGTAAAATAAGGTCTGTCAAATTTCCTAATGAGGGAAAAAAATGAAAAGGAAAAAACTTAATTCTTAATTTTAAATGATGATAATTCAAAGTTCCGAAAGATTTTGGACATTTTAATATTTCTTATACTTTACCACAATATTCTAGATCAAATTAAAAGTATTTGTAGATATCTGTGACATGTTTCTGGTGCACTTGATCTCATAGAACCACACCTGCTGATGTAGGTCAGGAGTGTAACATTTAAGTTTGCAATGTCATATTTTTGAAACACTGTTAGTAATTGTCATAATTATTGTTTTAAATTGACCAGCAGGTGCAGCAGTTACTATGAGATGCAAACATGACTGCCTAAATTTGATTAGTCCTTTTTTATGGCCTTGAAATAGGTGTCAGGAGTGTAACACTAAAATTCTGTGAAATGCTAGGTTTTCCACTTTTAGTTTCTGTCAACTTACAGGATAGGATCTGATCATTAGTGTTTATTTGAGGCATTGTAACACAATTCTGATACTTTCACAACAGTTTTATATAGTGTAATTGTTTTAAATGTCCTTTTAGTATTTATCGCACTTATTTTTAATATTCAAACACTGTATCAAAAGCAAATAATATATTCCAATCTTTAAATTTGACCTTATTGAAAATTTTTGAGCAAATTAAGTGTAAAAAATCTCTTCCAGTTAAGTTTAGAATTTTTTTAAACTAAATAAAAACTTTATCATTAAAGAATGGATAAATGTTACACTCCTGACATAATTTTCATTCATTATGCCATCACATGCCATCCTCCGCGTCAAAGTCTGCTATCACTTCAGATAAGGTCAGATTAATGGTTAAAGT
Organism: Ostrea denselamellosa; assembly: GCA_024699665.1. Classification (NCBI taxonomy): domain Eukaryota; kingdom Metazoa; phylum Mollusca; class Bivalvia; order Ostreida; family Ostreidae; genus Ostrea; species Ostrea denselamellosa. The sequence continues at coordinate 18,180,083 of JAMZEH010000017.1, forward strand.
TATTTTCATACAGAAAATTTTTATTTTGCCAATTTATCGTAATATATAGGGGGTTCTAATCCCGTATCACGTTAAGTTCTTTTGACAATTCCCATGTTAGGTGTACCAGTTCATGATTTCCCGCTTCCCAAATTTTGGTTCATTTTCTGTACATAAAAATTGCATGAGACATGTAACAATATGCACAAAGTTGATAATCTAAAAAAATACAAGTTTTTGAGACAATAATGATTGTTACATACGAAAGCCTGCTATCAAAATTTTAAGGAAAAAATATTTTTCAATTTCTTGCTTAAGAACATTAATATTTTCCCAAATTCCCAAATCAATTTTGAGTTATTCCCAAATCCTTGTCTAATAAATTTTTGTTTTCTCGACAAACAATTAGCGACATCCCAGATAAAAAAACCCCCACTCAATCCCATGTCCTGCTTAGATCCCATTGAGACCTACTATATATGTAATCACACCCCCCTTTTTCCCTTTTTTTTTAATAAGCAATTTACTCTGAGTGTGGTCATATTTCAATAGCTAATCCTTTATTGGATTGAAAAATAGCTGATACCAATCTTTAGTGAACCTCAAATCAATCCTTAACTCAGGTGATGAAAAGAAGTAGCTGGACATTTAAATCTAAGGGCTATCAGTTTTTTTTACCTATAGACAAATCTCAAGTAAAAAATAAAAGGCTACGCTGAGCGCAGCAGATACGACCGCAGCATGTCGACCACTGAAATTCGAACAAGTGTAATATGAAGTGAATGTGGACACAGTAAAGAGGTTGACACAATAATTAGATGGACACGATAAAGAACTTGACACAGAGCCACACAGAATCTGCTGACTCCCAACTAAAAGCTTGCATCTAGAGGAATACATAAGATGAATGTAAAGATACAAATCATGAATACTACTGAAGCGCAATTATATAAGCAACAAAATAAAAGAAACCCCATTAAAATTCAATAAAAAATAAACATTTGGCAACTATATTTGCGAAAAACACCCAAAGTGGCCCTTTTTGGTATTTTTTTCTGAAATGGGTGAGGCCATAAATTCCTTATTTCTTATACAGCTTCGTTTTATGCCATGGTACATTGTGTGAAAATTTCATGTTGATCCCTCCACTAAAACAAAAGTTATTCCACAAAAACGAATGTGCACGGACGACGACGACTGCGCCATACCATAATTTTTGCGGTCGTATAAAAATCAGTAGTCACCTGTACAGCTGGAGATTTAAATGTCCAAGTACTAATGAAGTTAGAGTTGACAACAGCTTTTATTAGGATAGATTCAGGCAACTTTTAAATTTGATAGTGGAAAAGGTTTTAAATCATAATGACCACAGTAGATCCACCTTAAGGTTCCTCCACACCCCGTGACTTTTCCAATTTCCTTTACAATTTTAACGAAAACCGGAAGTTTCGTTTTGGCTGCGAACTAAATAATATAGGGCTGAAAATATGGTACCAATTTATGCAAAATACGATTATCTATAAATGCATATCAAGGACGACCAAATAGACGTCCTAATTTTTTTGGAAAAAAATATTTATGAAAATGAAAAATAAAGAATTGTACATATTTTTTAAACCTGTGGATAAAAACTCAAAACCAACTCAACTTGTATTAAACAATTGCTATGAAATCATTTTTCAACAAGAAATTGAAGCAAAAGTGTCAAATTCAAGAAAAAATGAAAATTTCTAAAAATCAAACCGAACCCGATTGAAATATATCTGATCCACAACAAAACTGAATTAAATTGAAATATATTACAATTATGGAGAGATATTGAGATTGTTTCGATGCAAAATTATTTGTTTATTTACGGGTCGTTAAATGGATACCAAACTTTCTTATTATCTTGCAGTAGTTTAGTAAAAAGGTAATTTTAAAAAATTTATGATCGGGATCAGCTTATTCCAATCGGGATCGGGTCAAATTTACAAAATCGGTATATATCTAAATTTCTGCTTTTTCGATTCAATTTCTTTGTAAAATATTTTTGTTTGATAAGTACTTTATTTGATTATATGTTAATCTTAACATTTTATCCACAAATTAAAAAAATATGAATAAAAATATTTTTTAATTTTCATAAATATTTTTTTCCATGAAAAAATAGGAAGTTTATTTGGTCGTCCTTGATATGCATTTATAGATAATCGTATTTTGCATAAATTGGTACCAAATTTTCAGCTCTTAACTGTCCTGTTTGCAGAAAAAACGAAACTTCCGGTTTTCGTTAAAAATTACAAAAAAATTCATATAAAAAAATTTAAAGCCGATATCGGAAAGATTTTTTTACAACCTTTCTAAAATATTATTCTCTATTGATTAAGCATAACATGCACAGGTGTGTGGAGGAACCTTAATTGTCATTATGTGGATGAGCGATTCAGACTATTTTGAGTCAATATTTCCCTAATAGACACCATTCACAGATAAAAATGAAGAGAAAGAAGAAAGAAAAACTCGTTATCAAGCTTTTTACGTGTAAAAGAAGTTCTGTAAGGATTGGCGAGAATAACAGATTTATTACAGACAGAGCAGATATTTTTTTCTCGCCTGTGGGATAGAGATATCTCGTGATTTCGGGGGTGTGAGATTTTTCTGTCTTACACCTCTGCGGGGGGCTGTCTCACTTCAATCGTCTTCACGCGCAAAATAAACAAAATGTCTGACATCAACTCACATCTTTTGGACGTCATCCAAGTACAGCATCTCCGTTTTAGGTTAAATGTACATGTGGAACTGCTAATTTATTGATAATAAACTGTTTTAGTGACGATTTTTCATGGCAGAACATCCCAATATTGTGTGCTAGAAAATGACCTTGTTAACCCTCTTACTGCCAGAGGGGTCATATATGGGCTCTACCCACTGGCTGCCACAGGGGTCATATATGTCCTATCCAAATATTTGAAATAACAATTTGAACTATTCACGGTTGAAATTGAATAATATTGTATTTATTTTGAGAGCATTTGCTTGTTTTTTAAATTGTTAAAATGTCTATCTTGTCCGTGAACTAGCGTTGAAGTATAACGTTACAGCCATGACAAATTGACGTCAACGTCACCGTGTTGACGTCATAAACGTAACAATCGATGGAATGATTGTACTACTTTTGAAGAGGGCCACAAACTGGCTCGAAACAAGTATCATTTCAAGTGAAGTGGAGAATATTTTTTAATTTTTGGAAAAGGCAGATACTCTTCGTGACTAAACATTACATCTCTCTCTCTCTCTCTCTCTCTCTCTCTCTCTCTCTCTCTCTCTCGTAAATCAGATTTTTATTCAAAAGCTGTTCATTTTTCATATAAATCGTTTGTCGTATGTAAGAAATACGTATGTCAATTTATGTATTTAGAATAATTCGTGTAAAATACATTAGATAGAATAAAAGGTCCTGAATCATACAATGATGACAAATGTATGATTTATTTTTTAAAAATTGAAGTTATATTAACTGATTTTTAAACTTTAGGCCTAGTCTTTTTTATAACTCGATATGAACGTTTTGGATATCATATCAGATTCACTCGCGCGAGTGTAACATGTACTTAGATATATTAGCAAAAACACGCTAAGGGGACACGTATTTATTTATTTTATTTTATTTTATTAAGATACTTATTCAGTATTTATTGCCTTTAAAAAAAAATAAATCTAGGTCTAAAGACATAATGCACGTAAATATTTTATAAATATCAAAGCAACAGTATCCTTGCTGTGTGTCAAATATCGAACTTTCACTGTAATTTGGCATTCAGAGCAAAAGTGACCGTGGTTTGAAGCACGATAAAGAACCTAGCTTATCCCCGGTATGGCTTGTAAACAAGTTTTTGTATTCATTTATGAATGATACTTTATTATATATTAAAAGAATACAACCATCTACAAGCAAACACACTAATCTGTTAATTTATTAGTCTTTAAGAATATAGAAATTAAAATCGTCAATTCATGATAATTTCCGGGCATTAACTGGTGCACCAACTTTTTGAAAATATTGTCTTGAAACACCCAATGACGCGAAATTGACACATTATTACAAGAATTATTGGTGTTTTTTTTTTTTTACTCATGTGTCATTTATAAACGATGCTTATGTATGTTTCAGGTATGTGTTTCTGATCTACATGTACATGTATTTTAAATCTCTGATGACGCACAGTACTAGTATTTGTTGGAGATTAACGGCCACGGCATCTTTGCGATCTTTGCAATAATATACGGTCGGCTGTGGTAGAATAAATATAACACTTTATCTGATCATTTTCGAGATTTTGAGTAAATCGCAACAAAATTATAATCGAATAACAATCAGCGTAAAACTAGTTAAACCTAAAAAAAAAGTACCCGATAATAACAGGGTATTTTGGGGTGAATTACTCTATATTGTATGTAAAGCTTCATACACATGAATATTAATCATTATATAAAAGCATCACACAATAACACTCATATTGTATAAAATAAAAACAAATCTTGGTAAAATGAGAGAGAGAGAGAGAGAGAGAGAGAGAGAGAGAGAGAGAGCTAGAGAGAGAGAGAGAGAGAGAGAGAGAGAGAGAGAGAGAAAGAGTAATTTTCCTAAACATCAGCACATATATAAAATAGTTTATCTAGTTTTGGTTGCACCTCTGTACCCCAAAAGGGATATTCCCCTTAGACATTGATAATGTAGATTGGAATGAAAATGGTGTGAAGTTTTAATTCAGGAAATAGAAAAAAGTCACCAGGTGATAATTCTAAGAATTTCGGAGGATGGTCCAGCTGCAGTTTTCCATTTTGAAGCGAAAAGTCATTGTACTTTTTGTGTGTATCTTTATGTAAAAGTTTGATTCCTTTTATTTCCGACTTTGGTCCTCTGATTTTTGACATTTCTATACCGGTATTTCAAATAATATTCCATGCATATAACAGATTTTGTAACTCTTCGGTCTTATTTGATAGCCCTTTGAGCATCCACACTACTAAAAATGCGAAGAGAACCTTCATTGTCGTTTATAAATCCCTTTGCAATTGTATGCTACATGTATTTTCATATCTACTATGAATTTATTTAGACTTGAAAAAATAAGCAATCGCCTTTGCTTTTTATTCATCATTATCATCCAAAATTCGGGATATTCGCCTCGTAGGAACATTCATTACACCTAAATATTATTTCAAAATCTTAACAACACTATCCGAATAAATAGCATATTAAACAAACTCTTCGTTCGAAACTAAATTATGGGGCTTTCGTTGTCATTGTCCAAAGTCTTCATCTGGAAATAGTTACATTGCATGTTCAAATTATTGGATGTCAAAACGTATTTGAACAAATGGTCAGTTCAATCAGACAAAAGAATTTGGCAGAATAATGTGTCACTATTTATTAATGAATATCTATCATATAAAAGAAAACGTTTTGCATTTGTGGGAATTATATGTTGGATTTCAAAATTTAGTCCAGGAAAAAAACAAAACTCATGTGGATTTGAGCTTTGGTTTGCAGTTCATGATTGAAATTATTCATGATTGAAATTGAGAAAAAAAATCTTTGTTGATATCTTATTATTTACCTTATGTGTGTCTTGATAATTATTTACATCGTAATTATTTCGTGTTTGCGTCTCAAACTTTTCATTTTTTTTCAAAATGTGCGCCTATTTTTGTTGAAGTTTTTTTGAAAGAATATGAAATGGTTTTCCTTAGACAAGTGTCGTTTGGTACGCGGCATTGCGTCATTGCCAATGCTAAAATGTGTTGCGCTGCTTTGCCAAATGCTTGTGCGATATTTTAGCAATCAATATGTATCTTTTTTAATGTGAATGGTTTGTACATAAAAACAATGACTACATGAAGGGTCATAATACCGGTATATTTCTCAAGGGTTAAACCCATAAATAAATGTAGTACATGTAGGATTTAATACGCCGTGAAGGTTGACGTCATGTTTAAAAAATGAAAAAAAATATATGCGCGAAATGTTTTTTTTTTACTTATCTTGAATATATATAGATTAATTCTATACTACTAAAGTATCATATTTTGTAAATTCTAAGCTTGCACGTGTGAGAAACCAAACTTATAAATTTTTGAATCGCGGCTATTTTTCCTTTGGCTAACAACGACCTTTGTTCTTAAAACTGAATACCTCAGTCATATGTGTTACGTAATTTTTTATGAAAATAAATCAACTAAAAAGCGAGGAACTCACAATTTTTATGTTTATATCTTTAAAAATCTATACATGTATAAGTAAGTCGAAATTACCCCCGACTTACCCTGTATGAAATATATCGTGATAAATATTCACAATAAGGTGTTTTGGCTAAAATAACCTTTTTTGACAAATATTACGCGGACTTTTCCCTATTGTGACGCAAAGCAAATTTGACGTCATGTTAAATTTAAGATGACGTCGATGCGAGGTTCGATCCCAGAGAATCAATAGAATCAAAGTTAACTTATTTAAAAAAAAAAATGTTTTGTTTCTTTAGTAAATTATACAAAAGTAGCTGCTTTTAATGTTTATGTGTTTTATGATCTTGTGAAAGTTCTGGCGTATGAAATGCATAAATCTGACACAGTTCTGGCAGTAAGAGGGTTAATGAAAGGGAGATGTATACACGAAATTGTGCACACAAAGTATACGCCCTGTACAGGCCGTTTGCACGACGTATACCCAATGTACAAAACGTATAGACCGTTTACACTAAGTATACACAATGTATCATCGGTTATATATGGTCCAATGTATACACCAAATCTTACCTGCCCTGGCCAGTTCCCGAACCCTTTGTATGGAACCATACACACACGATGTAGAGAGTCAGACATTGCCTGGTTGAAATCAAGAAATAAATAAAGAAATAAACGAGTTGCCGATGATACACAATCCTATGCAGGCGCGGATCCAGCTTTTTTTTACCAGGGGGGGGGGGGGGGGTCCAAAAGACTGAAAGTCTGGCGAAGCCCCAGGAGACTCCGGGATTCTCACATTTTCACAGATAGTAGACTATGCGAAATTTGTACCCAAAATTGAAATAGCCGCCTGAGCATTTTTTTCAGCTCTGCGGCGGATGTCACCATTACCAGTGACGGGACTGCATTTAGATCTATACTTAGCACTCAAGGCTTTTAGCACTGAGAGTTCTTTTTCGTGTCACGCCTACTGCGATACGGGACCTCGGTTTATATGGTCTCGCATTTGAAAGACATTAATTGAATGAATGATTGACTATTGTTTTACGTTCATTCTTTACATATTATGTGGCTAATACTTACGATAAAATGTAAAATCTTTGCAAATTCCAGGGGGGGGGGGGGTCCGGACCCCCCCCCCCCCCCCCCCCCGACCCCCCCTCTAGATCCGCGCTTGTTATGATACGCAATTCGATGATACACAATCCGATGATACAGCTAACGGTAGAATGAATCAAATGCTCAGCATACTTGAAATTGCCCGGGAAACCGGGGAAACGGGTCTCCCTAATTACCGACAAGAACAGACAAGAACCGACAAGAGCCGTCAAGAACCGACAAGAAGCCTAAAATTACCGACAAGAAGTAAAATTATATGAAAAACGGAATATTAAATTATAAAATATTAATTTCTGATCAAAAATATATTTGAAAGATACCTAATTCACATGAATTATAAGGCAATTTAGTACAGACAAGAAACTTTAAAAATACCGACAAGAAACCTTGAAACCTTATGAACGTAATATGTAGTTATAAGGTTTTGGTTATACTCTAACTAAAGCAAACATAATTAAAACAAAAAATTAACAGATTAAGACATAATCTTATTCTATTTTACTTATTTTTAGATTATTTCTTTACATACAGTCAATGTAATCAGCTCAGGTAATCAGTTTTGCAGGTTTAGTAACTGCCCAAATATAAGTTGTCTTTCCTTTTAATTTTTCGTATAAAACATGCCAATTTTCACATTTTTTGTGAAAAAATTACTTCTTGTCTGTATTAAATATTTCTTGTCGGTAAAATTTTGCTTCTTGTCGGTAGTTTTATGCTTCTTGTCGGTTCTTGTCTGTTCTTGTCGGTAAAATTCTTCTTGTCGGTAATTAGGGAGACCGGGCAACTCGGCCCCGAACAGGGCCGACTTGTCCTAGATTCTTTCAAATCTAGGCGGCGCTCTCGGACGGATTTTAGTCCATTCCAATCTAAACATAGAATCAATTTATAAATAAATCAATATGCGTAGCGATATTGGGTCGAAAGTTGCGATTGTAGTCCATTCGCAAGGGGGTACTAGAGATGTCGTACCATAACGGAGTCGGCCTATAGCAGAGTCGGCCCATAGCGAGGTCGGTCTATTACGAACTCGGCCTACTGATATTATAAAGAAGATTTCAACCCAATAAAAGAGGATTTTAAGTTACTTTTTGTGTATGTGTATTTCTGTCTGAGATATATATTATATTTATTTCAAAAATGAGAAAAATTCTTAAAAGTTTATAACGAGTTTTTTCAAGATATAATTAACAGTTTAGTCAATGGTGATTGACTACTCTGTCCACCGATTTTTAATGTCCGCAGCGCTTTTATAAATGATAGATTTTTCGAAATGTTTCTATGTTAGAATTTGACACCCAATAAATTAATACTCAGTGATTCAAATACAAGAAATGTAAGAACTGAAATCCATCTTGATTATTAACTCAAAAGAAACGCCTTCATCTGTAGCTTTGTTATATGCCTCTTTTTCACTTTGCAGACCAATGAATTTGAATCTTTTCACCAAAAAAGATAATTATTTTAGTTAAAAAGTTTATACAATAAACACAAAAATCTTCGTTTCCATAAATATAATGTAAAATTTTAAATGATGAATATAGACACAATTCAGTTTTTTTTATTATAAAAAAGCTTGGATGTACATGTATATGGCCACATATGATTGGGTGTTGCACCTCGTTAGAGCTAATATAATAAAACAGTAATAATGCAAAGGATGACTTTTTTCATTGATTTCAAAATTAAATGTTCTTCGTCTTTATATAAAGTTTAAAGTAACATACACGTGCATTGAGTTTCTAATATGTACACGTCCTGATTTATTTTAGATTTATCTGCGACGAAAATATAAACGTTTGAACTGATTGTTAAATTTGATGGAAAATCAAGGTTAGTGCTGGAGACCGTAATTATTTGGGAAAAGTTAGTATTTATAGATATTGGTATCTTTCAAAAAAATATTTAGCACATACGATAATATATTCAATACTTTGTAGACATGGGTGCATGAGGCTTGTATGAAGACCCATGCGTTGTTCCGTAAAAAGTCGGAAATGTAACAATTCTTTTAAATAGAAAAAAACTTTGCACAGGACATGTTTTGATAATATTTGCTGGTGTTATGATCACAGATAATTGCCAGGTATTCAAAACTCCCACTGTGTATATACACAACTCATGACACACGACCTGGGGGATAACTAACACCTATTGTTTCTACCCCGTTTTCCTCACACCTCTGGCCCTCAGGTGTATACCTGAGATTGGTATATAACAATCCATATGCACCCATACTTTTTCACACTGAAAAGGATTATGTCCAAATAATCTAATCAAACATTGGAAAATCGGAACACTACATATAAAATAATAAAAAACATTTTTTATACTAGCAACAGTCAAAGAATTTTAGCCATAGACTGAAATATGCAAATGACAAAGTAATGCCTGATTACTATGTTCATTTTCAAAATTAATTCAATTTCTTTCATTCATGCATCAAGTATTTCTTATAGGTACGAGAATAAGTGAATAGTCTAATTATTTATTTGGAAGATCTTTTTCAAATCACATGGACAGAGTTCCACCAGTAAAGATATATTTGTTTGATCTATGAAATATTCACTTGAAAGTTCAGATATTAAAACATCGATCATTGTTTTATAAAGTTTACAGTTTATATCGTTTAGAGTACAGTCATGTATTCAATATTTTGATCACTTTATCGTAAAATAAATTACATAAAACATGAACTAGAAAGAAAGTTTATGCATAAATCAAGTATTTATTGTACGGATTAAAATTAAATTTTATGTTTAGTCAAATGTGTAAATTTTACGAATAAGTGTAAATTTTATACACATTGTGTAATTTTGATATACTAACTTGTATTTTTAAAAAAAAGAAATGCAACTTGCAACCATGAATAAAGCTTATTCTTTCATAAATATTTCTCGTGGGCCGACTCCGTTATGGGCCGGGTATGTGTAGGCCGACTCTGCGATAGGCCGACTAAGTTATAGGCCGAGTTATTTATGGGGCGAGATCTCACGTAATCTTCGCAAGGTGGCGCTCCGATCAATGCGTTTCCCCGGTTTGCAACAATGGCTAGCAATGTGCCTAGTACGCCTACATCTCAGTTGTCTGACAAGAGAATAAATGAAAATGAAAATGTCCTAGCAAGAAAGAAACGAAAACACTCCCGCAAAACCATCGACATTCTGCTTACGATACATCTTGCGGATAGATTCTATCAGAAACCAGCATCGTGGATATTTGGGGTGGTGAAAACTTGGAAAAATGAGAGAGGAGGTAAGGGCCCAGTCTGCCAGTCATTATTTATCTGTTCGTTAGTTTATGTTCTGCATCCCCCCATGGAACGCTTTCTATTTCTAATGTCATATAACGGTGGTGATACTGAGATAGCCTGCGCTGTCTCTACACTGGTAACTACTCTAGTTGATTATCGAAAGTCTCTTCTCTAGCTAGCCTGTTACTATTAATAGCATTGCTCCCTACTGTGTACTGTTGATACCCTGTATAGAATATGCTTATGTCGTCACATATTTTCACCAGGGTGTTGGTGTCCGTCTACCTTTATTGCATTGTCTGTCCAATGGTATTTTTGTTATATCACGGCGCAATAAAGATTATTGTATTGTATTGTATTCGCAGTGATTTTGTTGACTTTTTTCAAAAAAGCCCCTGCCCTTAATTTTGGGAAAATATGGTCGATTTCGAGAAAATTGGGAAATTAATACTATCTTACAAAACAGAGTTTAAAAGTTAAATTTAGTCCATATTTACTGTATATTAAGAGATAAACTATTATCATGATCACTTTATTACCATCTCAGGGCATTGTTTACTAACAAAAATGACTTTTACATCATTTAAATTCCTTCAAATATTCTAATTGGGAAAATATTTGCTAAATTGGGGAAAAAAATAGCCATTTTTAGTCATTTTGGGATACTTTCTCTAGGGGAAAAAGCCTTATACAGGAGGTAAAATGTAGGTAACAAAATCACTGTATTGTATTTATCAGGTGGGGGGTCGCCTTCTTCTTCTTTAAGTATAATTTCCTCCGCTGCTTGGAGTACCGCTCATATGAGCGTAAAAACTGATTGTGAGATTAAGCTATAATAAGATGTGGTAATTTGTTAAAATAATATTTACAAGTAAGACTTGGTCGATCATCAGACCATAGCAAAGTACTTAACAACTAAAATAAAAATAAAAATAAAATAAAAAGAGCTGCTCACAGTACAGCAGCATAAAATGTATTTGTTGTTAAGACTAAAAGATATAGTCATTTAAAATAACTAAAAACACGTAATTAAATAATTAAAAAACATGATGTGTTTAAAAGTAATATTTCCAAGTGGAACTAATTGATCCAAGTGGAACACCAAAATTTTTGAGTATTTCAAGGTCAACAGAGTGACCCCCCCCACCACTTTTCGAAACAGATACATGACCCCCCCCCATAAGATTGAAAAAATAAACGATGACCCCCCCAATTAATAATGAGGATATAAACATCTTGTGATTAAGTGTTCAGCTACAGGACCATTGGTACTATTTTTGAGACGTGAAAGGACGTATAATCTCCTACCATTCATCCTTGCATTAACCTTCATTGTATATAATAGTAAAACCCAAAATTTAAAGAGACCTAAGTATTGTTATCATTTTGGTACTTAACTTTGCATGTGAAAACACAATAAGACAAATTCACATAAAAAGTCTCAGACGCTTTAAAAGTGTTTTTTCTTGCTTTTCAAAACATGTCACTTACGCCCTTAATACTTCTACGCCCTCAACTTGTTATAATGTTATAGATGAAACTGTACATCATATGGATAGTAAATAATGACACTGCCAGAAAGGTTCCATCTCACAGCCGGTATGGTCCTCGGCAAGGCACAAGGCAGACATGACAGTGGTTTGGAGATTAATAAAATGTAACCAAATAATAATGATGTGAAACTGTTAACTCGAGTATCAATACTGATAATTTGTATTTTGCATAATTTCCTTCAGGAGTTGCACAGGCGAAAAATCGACCTTAAAACCGTCATTTCATTTTGTATCTTTTTGTTCTTTTGTGATATATGACCCCCCCTAAAATATCAAAAATAACTAAGTGGGCCCCCCAATATATCTGGATTTTAATCGATGACCCCCCCTAAAATTTGACGACCCCCCCCCACCTGATAAATAATGACTGGGCCCTAAATTGACCCTATGTTGAGGCCTGTAACTCAAAAACTATAAGAGATAAACATATAAAACTATATATATTTGGAATCGTCTCACCGAAATCTACAAAATGAACCCATAAAAGTTCATGTACGAGCTAAAGGTCGTAAGTTCGCCGTATTTTGCTAGTTTTTCTCCAATAAAATTACCATAGCACAATATATTTTAAATTTTATCCTTTTATCGAGGACCTTAGTTCCTCCTTCAAAGAATCTATATGCAAAATTGCATATGGATGTTTTTATTTTTGCACACTACACTTGGGAACGTGATCCCTCGAGGGGAGAATTTTGATTGTTCACAGTTCCTAAATTCGCCACCCTTAATTCATTGCTTAAAATATTTTCTAGCCGACATTTATGGATATATCTTATTAGCTAATTGTCTGAAAGATGAAAATGGATGAAAGATGAAAATGGTCTTTTATCTTTAATTTTGAAATGGTATAAGTGCTTAATACCGCGAAAACCGTGTGATCCATCATACTGGTTGTGAAAATTGAATGTCATCTTCTGCAATTTTGAATATGGAAAACATACATAAAATAGCACCTTACGCACACCACATTAATTTTGTATCTTGATGATATATAAAATTATGAGGAATTAATTAAAATATGTATGCAAAACATGAGCCCGCCAAAACCGTCGTTTTTGCAATAATTTGGCCTTTTGTCTTGGTACCCCCTGTTAAATCGGATTTTTCGAAAATATTTTAGTCGGAAAAAAAATCTGCCATAAAATTCCCGATTATGAATATTGATCACTCGTATTATTTTTTTTAAAATATGATGATATATGATAATTCGCCAAGATATTAGGGCAAACACCCTTCCGGTTTGGTCACTTTCTGGACTTTAATCAATGTCAATGCACCAGTCCCCAAACCCCTACCTCCACCTCTACCACTCCCCCACCCCAGGTCTTGTAACCAGGTGACGCATCAATAAAATTTCTGTAAATCTTACAATTTCCGTTATCTTCCACAGATTCTTGCCCAATTTTGAAGGTGGAATATTCCAACAGTACACAAAGCTCTAGAGCCCTCAAAATGGTCAGAGAAATGGGCAGCGTGGATACCACCAAATTCGATGCTGTGATGGACACCCTGACATGGAACCCTGGGCCTGCAAGTCAATACTGGAGTGGAAAGTGGATGACAACCACTAACCCAAAAGGTAGGTCGTGTGTTCGACTCCCGACTTGTGCCCCTGGGCAAGGCACTTTAACATACTCCGTCATAGGATGAAACCAAGCAACTGGCTCACAAAAATCAATTAAAAATATTGAAACCCTTTCATACCTTTAACAAAATAGTAACAACATTAGGCCAACATTTTTTTATTATCTGGTTTACGAAAATCCCGACCCTATTTTTCTGAAAATTAAATAAAAATAAAATTGATTCTGTTCAGTTTTATTTTTATTTTCAGAGCCGACCTGATGTTTTTTTAACGAAATCCAAATAAAATGTATAAAAAATCATCTTTTTCTCAGTTTCAGAGTGATTAACATTTACGAAAATAAAAAAAAGTGATTAATGCCAATTTTATTTTGTCGACTGGAACATTTCATTAATTTTAATTTCATTTTTATTTCGACCCCCCGACCCAATTTTTTTAGAAAAAATTTCGTAAACCAGATAATAAAAAAATGTTGGCCTTAGTAACATATATACAAGTATACTTATGAGGAATGGAATACGAAATGTTGTCTCCTGATATGTCAACCTTTATACAAAGTTTTTATACTGTGGTTTCACTTATTTTTGTAGTTTGAGGAAAAAAGTACAAGTTCATGAATACTTAAATTTGTGGATAGTTAGGTTAGGGAGTTTAATGTAATGTTAAATTTCCTTGTTAGTCTTGTACCTCATATAAAAGCTTTGAATTCAAATATTTTTTTCTGAAATTAATAACATTTTTCTTGCTTTTCAGTAATACTGTCAGTTCATGGATTCTTATATTCATGGTTTAGTAGTCAAAATGATTTATGAAAAATAGTGAAACCACAGTTGTACAATGTGAACGACTTACACTTTTGGTGCCAAATAAACAGTTTCGCAAAAAGATAAAATCACCCTAGACATATGATAGGCCTCTACATGCATTCAAAAATGTAATTATGTTCTTCAATCTTTATTTTGTGCCATGTTACTTTTGGTTTTGAAAATCCATTTTGTTTTTCATGTTGTTTTACATCATAACAACCATTCACAAAGATTGTGTTTGAATGTTTTTGTATGCAATATTCAAGGTTGCTGTAATCGTTAATAATTAGTGTTAGGATATTGTGTTTCGCCGAAATGTATCTACTTAAAGACACTTCAACCTTTCCATGTACATTTTAGATGCAAATCATTTGGCCTTGTTCAGGGTTAATGTTCAGTTTTTGTAGTGTTTAGCAATCACATAGAAATTCTGGGTTTTACTGTGTGTATATTTGTGTTTTCTAAGTGCTTCACACTAGCTGCCTTCAGACTTGATTTAAATACCATTATTTTTCCCTAATACATGCTAATTTAAAACAAGTTGAAAGCTAATAATCAGAACAAATGATTTCAGGTTTTTTCTCTGCAATCGTTACAATTTCAAGTCTTGCATTTATAATATTACCTAACTTTAAGGTATTCTCCTCCATGGTTGAAAGACTAGAGGCTCTCGAGAGCCTGGGAAGCTCACATGGCAGACCAGCATTCTGCTGTGATAGCTGTTGTAAAATTGTGTATATAATGCGGTAATAAATCGTGCTAGAAATTATTAGCTCACATGGTTTGTGATTACATAATTCACAAACCATGTGAGCTAATAATTTCTAGCACGATTTATTACCGCATTATATACACAATTTTACAACAGCTATCACAGCAGAATGCTGGTCTGCCATGTGAGCTTCCCAGGCTCTCGAGAGCCTCTAGTCTTTCAACCATGGAGGAGAATACCTTAAAGTTAGGTAATATTATAAATGCAAGACTTGAAATTGTAACGATTGCATACTAAAAGTATATATAAATATAAGTCTTTGCAAAATATAGGCTTTATATATTTTAAAATCTTTTAAGACTTTTAGAAAATCATTATATTGATTTTTTCACTAATTCATATAACTTATCAGTTCTTTTGTTGTGTACGTCACTTAAATTGATAAAAAGGCTAAATCAAGGGAGATAATTACAGAGGCATGTGCTGTACATCTCTATATAGATAACAATTTGTTTGAATAATCAATAGGCAAAGAAAGGGCCATACCTCCTACAAAGGTGAATCAATTTTCATGAAACTTTGCATACAGATAAAGCTTATGGTACTGAACATTTTTGCTTTTTACATAAATTATCTATCTCTAATAGTTTTCATGATACAAAACTAAGAATTACCAAATTTCTTAATTTCGATCACATAATACACAAAGAATGTGCCATAACTCCTACATGGGTAAATGGATTTTCATGAAAATTTGCATGCAGGTAGAGCTCATTGTACTGAACATTTTTGCTATTTACATAGATTATCTATCTCTTATAGTTTTCATGATATGACACTAAGAATTACCAAATTACCCAATTTCGGTTACATAATACACAAAGAATGTGCCATAACTCCTACATGTGTGAATCAAATTTCATGAAACTTTGCATGCAGGTAGAGCTCATATTACTGAACATTTTTGCTTCTTACATAGATTATCTATCTCTTATAGTTTTCATGATACAACCCTGAGAAGTCAAAAATTGTCAATTTCGGTTAAAAAATAGACAAAGAAAGGGCAATAACTCCTACATAAGATATTGGATTTTCTTGAAATTTTCAGAATAAGTAGAACTTTACAAAAGCTTCATTTTCAGGTAACGGCTTTTTCTGTATCATGTATACTTTTAAAAATATAGCACAAAAATGAATGAAAAAAAGTGCAAAACCCCCCTATTCTATTTATAGTAACAGCGGCAATGTACATTCACAGATTGTTACATAATTCACAAACCGATTAAAGTTCGGCGATTTCAGACGTTAAACATTTACATTAAAATTGCAATGGAAGTCTCGAGAATTACGTCACAGGGGCAAAGTGAAACTATGCTGGGCCACCAGGTGTAACCTTTCAGTTTAGCCCACTCAATGTCACAGACTGTGTGGCAGTAATTTTCATTTCATGGATTGAACTGCATGGTTTAGTATGCAAGTTAATCTGATGACCATGTATTTTTTTTTAATTGCAGACTGGCCAGAATCATGCCAGAGGTTTCTTCTCGAAGCGTTCGATGAAAATTTTGCCAACAGCCCTGGCAGGAACGGCCTTCATGCCCTGCTGACATCTCTGCTGACATCTTCTGCCTTAACAATATACAATATTGGAGGTAGGAGTAGAAAAAACAAAAAACTTGGACGATTAGGCATTCAATACAATTACTATAATTCAGAGAATGTAAGATTAGAGAAGATAGATCTCGAAGAGAGTACATCGGAATCCTCGCCAGAGAAATCCTTATCCTTGTCAGAGAAATCCTCGCCAGAGAAATCCTCTCCAGAGAAATCGACTGACTCCAGTACTTCTAGTACTACTACTGAATATGACGCGACTCATACACCTGTAGTAGATTGTTTGGTCACAGGGCCGGACACCTCCATCCTTGTGGGGTCATTGAAATCAGGGCCCTTACGCCCTGAGCATCTGGAACAGCTCAGACTGGAGCTGTTGTCTCAAATATCACTTGATGCTCGTCAATGCAGAGTGGCTGGTGTTTTAATATGCGAACTGGAAGCCAATCTCTTTATAGCTGCCAAGGATCCGGGCGCAATAAACATAACACACATGAGCAGTTACAAATTTACCAACGGCAACCACACGGTGGTGTTTTCCCAATTCTTGACAGATCTGGTAAATCTAGTCAAAGCATGCGAGACCCAGCAGGATTTTCCGTTGGAGTGACCAAATAATTTCTAGCACGATCTTTCAGTGCCAATTGAACATTTCGTTTTATTTTTCTCATCATTAAAAACTCATAAGATTATAATTGATCAGTATCTTAACTTTTTAATGTGGATACTTGTATATAGTTTGTAGCAGTAACTTACAAAATCTCAAATCTATACATATCTTTAAGGGATAAATTTGTCATCTATACCAAAAAATCTTCTATATGATGCCATAGCCTATTAAATTGTATATCTTTCTTGTTTTTTGTAGCTGTAACCTAAGTCGCTCAAGCGTAAAATGTAGGTCAAGTGGACCTAATTTTGGTAGCGAATCAGCAATCAGCTCTGTACATTGGTCATGTTTAAGTTTGTGGATATTTTGTACGGTGCTTGACCTACATTTTACGCTGAGCTACTTACTACTTAGGTTAAATTTTAGGTTAATGGGCGAGGGGGTTTGCAGTCGTGGACGACAGCTCCATTTCTTTATTATATGTTTCTGGTGGTACCAATATAGTTGTCAGTAATTGAAATGGACTTAAACCATTCTTCCTAAATGAGTCCCTCAAATGTGAAATGTAGGTCACAGCCAAACTCTGAAGCATGCATTCTTCCTAATTGCATGTGGATGTGATATGAAGCATGCCAATTTCAATCTCTGTCATCTGTTAGCTCTGACAAAGTCCCAAAGTCAGCGAACCGTAAAAATATAGGATACATCTAAAATTATGTACCACTGAGTAATATTTGTATCAAGTTGGTGACTTTAGTGGTAACAAAGTGAACTTGCCATTAAAACATAGATAATCTAAAGATTACAGATTTCACCTTGTTGTTCAGAGTCGCCTAGCTTATTAACAATTTTAGTTCACCAGAACTATTAGCGTCCCCCATCATCTGTGTCCACTTTCATGTTACAAGTTAATATCTTAACAACTTTACATTGTAGGATCATCAAACATGGTTAAATTGTTATATGAATGTATCAGGGGTGGTATATCAGCATCTAGGTCAAACTAGATCACTTTGAACTACGCTTTTCGCTTAAACAGCTTGTATCCAAGTTTATCTTATACATGTAGTTCATATCTCATGTAACAATATAGTTATGTACCAGAAATAGACTTTAACCATTCCTCCTATCAAAGTTGATCAACTGTGAAAAGTAGGTCAAGAGTCAGTATCTAAAGCCTGCATCCTGCTCAGCATCCCTAGAGGCACCAATACTCGGTGTTCAACTTGTTCAGTTAATTGAGAAATTGCCTTGACCCATTCTCCCTTAATAATTCGCTAAACTATGAAATGTAGGTCACAGCCAACATCTGAAGCTTGCTCTCTTCTTAACTGCATGCAGACATCAGGTGAACTAAAATTACCTCTTTTAGTTTTGAAGCATAGATGAAATGACCACCTAGGTAAATCTAGGTCAATGTGACCAAAATACAATTTAAACCTTGTATTACAAAGTTCTCTTTCTAATATCCAAATATACAGCAGAGACAAAGCCACTCATGCAGAAAATTTTGGTCAAATATACCCAATGATCTGGTCATTACAATTGTAACAAGATGGTGTATTGTATTACCCACCTCATCCGAAAAGCAGATGAGTACTGAAATCTAGCAAAATTCTACAAGCTTCAATATTTACACAAAATTTGAAATCGAATGTTTTCATTGATTGTCACAACAGGACTGACGGAACAATATTCTGAATATTATCTGAATGCCATATATCCTACAGCAATATAGTTGTTGAAGCTGGATGTATCTTTGATCATCTTTGCTCTCACATGAGAAGATTGACAAACAACAATGGTCAGAATTTAGTTATAAACTTTAATATAAGATTTTATTTCAAATACATACATAGATTCATATTTGAGGCAATACCTCCGTAGAGGCCCTTGTCATATACCTCACCAGAGGTGCCAGGGGCTCTCTGGATCGGTAACAACATTTATACATACATGTAATTATTATATAATATGTAAGTCAAGAGTAATTTTGTTAAGTAAATATATCAAGCATAAACTTATATAATATAGTGTGGGTTTTTAGTTAAAAAAAAGTAGCTCTATTATAGATATAGTTGGTAATATTGTGATTATACAATTCAATAGACGATAATTAGCTGTTTCAAAAAAAAAAAAATGCAGCATTGACATCTGTTCATAAAACAAATATATGGTTATAGTAGAATATACAAAACAGAATAACGACATTAATATCATGCGGCAGGACTTCGTTTTACAGTTCGCCTTCACAGTCCAGTTTGTCCCGCCACATGGATGTACCTGCAGAGGGTCAGCTTACCCTCTAGTACATATAAAATTGTTACAATAAATATACATATTATAAATATTATAAGTTTTGTGACAGCAGTTCAAGAATTCTGAAATCTAAATTTATACATTTTGTCCTTTTAATAGTAAAGTACAATTGCATCAGCGCGTTTTTTAAAAAGCGACATACTCCTTCATATGAAACCTGGTCAAATATGAATCTATGTATGTATTTGAAATAAAATCTTATATTAAAGTTTATAACTAAATTCTGACCATTGTTGTTTGTCAATCTTCTCATGTGAGAGCAAAGATGATCAAAGATACATCCAGCTTCAACAACTATATTGCTGTAGGATATATGGCATTCAGATAATATTCAGAATATTGTTCCGTCAGTCCTGTTGTGACAATCAATGAAAACATTCGATTTCAAATTTTGTGTAAATATTGAAGCTTGTAGAATTTTGCTAGATTTCAGTACTCATCTGCTTTTCGGATGAGGTGGGTAATACAATACACCATCTTGTTACAATTGTAATGACCAGATCATTGGGTATATTTGACCAAAATTTTCTGCATGAGTGGCTTTGTCTCTGCTGTATATTTGGATATTAGAAAGAGAACTTTGTAATACAAGGTTTAAATTGTATTTTGGTCACATTGACCTAGATTTACCTAGGTGGTCATTTCATCTATGCTTCAAAACTAAAAGAGGTAATTTTAGTTCACCTGATGTCTGCATGCAGTTAAGAAGAGAGCAAGCTTCAGATGTTGGCTGTGACCTACATTTCATAGTTTAGCGAATTATTAAGGGAGAATGGGTCAAGGCAATTTCTCAATTAACTGAACAAGTTGAACACCGAGTATTGGTGCCTCTAGGGATGCTGAGCAGGATGCAGGCTTTAGATACTGACTCTTGACCTACTTTTCACAGTTGATCAACTTTGATAGGAGGAATGGTTAAAGTCTATTTCTGGTACATAACTATATTGTTACATGAGATATGAACTACATGTATAAGATAAACTTGGATACAAGCTGTTTAAGCGAAAAGCGTAGTTCAAAGTGATCTAGTTTGACCTAGATGCTGATATACCACCCCTGATACATTCATATAACAATTTAACCATGTTTGATGATCCTACAATGTAAAGTTGTTAAGATATTAACTTGTAACATGAAAGTGGACACAGATGATGGGGGACGCTAATAGTTCTGGTGAACTAAAATTGTTAATAAGCTAGGCGACTCTGAACAACAAGGTGAAATCTGTAATCTTTAGATTATCTATGTTTTAATGGCAAGTTCACTTTGTTACCACTAAAGTCACCAACTTGATACAAATATTACTCAGTGGTACATAATTTTAGATGTATCCTATATTTTTACGGTTCGCTGACTTTGGGACTTTGTCAGAGCTAACAGATGACAGAGATTGAAATGGGCATGCTTCATATCACATCCACATGCAATTAGGAAGAATGCATGCTTCAGAGTTTGGCTGTGACCTACATTTCACATTTGAGGGACTCATTTAGGAAGAATGGTTTAAGTCCATTTCAATTACTGACAACTATATTGGTACCACCAGAAACATATAATAAAGAAATGGAGCTGTCGTCCACGACTGCAAACCCCCTCGCCCATTAACCTAAAATTTAACCTAAGTAGTAAGTAGCTCAGCGTAAAATGTAGGTCAAGCACCGTACAAAATATCCACAAACTTAAACATGACCAATGTACAGAGCTGATTGCTGATTCGCTACCAAAATTAGGTCCACTTGACCTACATTTTACGCTTGAGCGACTTAGGTTACAGCTACAAAAAACAAGAAAGATATACAATTTAATAGGCTATGGCATCATATAGAAGATTTTTTGGTATAGATGACAAATTTATCCCTTAAAGATATGTATAGATTTGAGATTTTGTAAGTTACTGCTACAAACTATATACAAGTATCCACATTAAAAAGTTAAGATACTGATCAATTATAATCTTATGAGTTTTTAATGATGAGAAAAATAAAACGAAATGTTCAATTGGCACTGAAAGATCGTGCTAGAAATTATTTGGTCACTCCAACGGAAAATCCTGCTGGGTCTCGCATGCTTTGACTAAATTTACCAGATCTGTCAAGAATTGGGAAAACACCACCGTGTGGTTGCCGTTGGTAAATTTGTAACTGCTCATGTGTGTTATGTTTATTGCGCCCGGATCCTTGGCAGCTATAAAGAGATTGGCTTCCAGTTCGCATATTAAAACACCAGCCACTCTGCATTGACGAGCATCAAGTGATATTTGAGACAACAGCTCCAGTCTGAGCTGTTCCAGATGCTCAGGGCGTAAGGGCCCTGATTTCAATGACCCCACAAGGATGGAGGTGTCCGGCCCTGTGACCAAACAATCTACTACAGGTGTATGAGTCGCGTCATATTCAGTAGTAGTACTAGAAGTACTGGAGTCAGTCGATTTCTCTGGAGAGGATTTCTCTGACAAGGATAAGGATTTCTCTGGCGAGGATTCCGATGTACTCTCTTCGAGATCTATCTTCTCTAATCTTACATTCTCTGAATTATAGTAATTGTATTGAATGCCTAATCGTCCAAGTTTTTTGTTTTTTCTACTCCTACCTCCAATATTGTATATTGTTAAGGCAGAAGATGTCAGCAGAGATGTCAGCAGGGCATGAAGGCCGTTCCTGCCAGGGCTGTTGGCAAAATTTTCATCGAACGCTTCGAGAAGAAACCTCTGGCATGATTCTGGCCAGTCTGCAATTAAAAAAAAATACATGGTCATCAGATTAACTTGCATACTAAACCATGCAGTTCAATCCATGAAATGAAAATTACTGCCACACAGTCTGTGACATTGAGTGGGCTAAACTGAAAGGTTACACCTGGTGGCCCAGCATAGTTTCACTTTGCCCCTGTGACGTAATTCTCGAGACTTCCATTGCAATTTTAATGTAAATGTTTAACGTCTGAAATCGCCGAACTTTAATCGGTTTGTGAATTATGTAACAATCTGTGAATGTACATTGCCGCTGTTACTATAAATAGAATAGGGGGGTTTTGCACTTTTTTTCATTCATTTTTGTGCTATATTTTTAAAAGTATACATGATACAGAAAAAGCCGTTACCTGAAAATGAAGCTTTTGTAAAGTTCTACTTATTCTGAAAATTTCAAGAAAATCCAATATCTTATGTAGGAGTTATTGCCCTTTCTTTGTCTATTTTTTAACCGAAATTGACAATTTTTGACTTCTCAGGGTTGTATCATGAAAACTATAAGAGATAGATAATCTATGTAAGAAGCAAAAATGTTCAGTAATATGAGCTCTACCTGCATGCAAAGTTTCATGAAATTTGATTCACACATGTAGGAGTTATGGCACATTCTTTGTGTATTATGTAACCGAAATTGGGTAATTTGGTAATTCTTAGTGTCATATCATGAAAACTATAAGAGATAGATAATCTATGTAAATAGCAAAAATGTTCAGTACAATGAGCTCTACCTGCATGCAAATTTTCATGAAAATCCATTCACCCATGTAGGAGTTATGGCACATTCTTTGTGTATTATGTGATCGAAATTAAGAAATTTGGTAATTCTTAGTTTTGTATCATGAAAACTATTAGAGATAGATAATTTATGTAAAAAGCAAAAATGTTCAGTACCATAAGCGTTATCTGTATGCAAAGTTTCATGAAAATTGATTCACCTTTGTAGGAGGTATGGCCCTTTCTTTGCCTATTGATTATTCAAACAAATTGTTATCTATATAGAGATGTACAGCACATGCCTCTGTAATTATCTCCCTTGATTTAGCCTTTTTATCAATTTAAGTGACGTACACAACAAAAGAACTGATAAGTTATATGAATTAGTGAAAAAATCAATATAATGATTTTCTAAAAGTCTTAAAAGATTTTAAAATATATAAAGCCTATATTTTGCAAAGACTTATATTTATATATACTTTTAGTATGCAATCGTTACAATTTCAAGTCTTGCATTTATAATATTACCTAACTTTAAGGTATTCTCCTCCATGGTTGAAAGACTAGAGGCTCTCGAGAGCCTGGGAAGCTCACATGGCAGACCAGCATTCTGCTGTGATAGCTGTTGTAAAATTGTGTATATAATGCGGTAATAAATCGTGCTAGAAATTATTAGCTCACATGGTTTGTGAATTATGTAATCACAAACCATGTGAGCTAATAATTTCTAGCACGATTTATTACCGCATTATATACACAATTTTACAACAGCTATCACAGCAGAATGCTGGTCTGCCATGTGAGCTTCCCAGGCTCTCGAGAGCCTCTAGTCTTTCAACCATGGAGGAGAATACCTTAAAGTTAGGTAATATTATAAATGCAAGACTTGAAATTGTAACGATTGCAGAGAAAAAACCTGAAATCATTTGTTCTGATTATTAGCTTTCAACTTGTTTTAAATTAGCATGTATTAGGGAAAAATAATGGTATTTAAATCAAGTCTGAAGGCAGCTAGTGTGAAGCACTTAGAAAACACAAATATACACACAGTAAAACCCAGAATTTCTATGTGATTGCTAAACACTACAAAAACTGAACATTAACCCTGAACAAGGCCAAATGATTTGCATCTAAAATGTACATGGAAAGGTTGAAGTGTCTTTAAGTAGATACATTTCGGCGAAACACAATATCCTAACACTAATTATTAACGATTACAGCAACCTTGAATATTGCATACAAAAACATTCAAACACAATCTTTGTGAATGGTTGTTATGATGTAAAACAACATGAAAAACAAAATGGATTTTCAAAACCAAAAGTAACATGGCACAAAATAAAGATTGAAGAACATAATTACATTTTTGAATGCATGTAGAGGCCTATCATATGTCTAGGGTGATTTTATCTTTTTGCGAAACTGTTTATTTGGCACCAAAAGTGTAAGTCGTTCACATTGTACAACTGTGGTTTCACTATTTTTCATAAATCATTTTGACTACTAAACCATGAATATAAGAATCCATGAACTGACAGTATTACTGAAAAGCAAGAAAAATGTTATTAATTTCAGAAAAAAATATTTGAATTCAAAGCTTTTATATGAGGTACAAGACTAACAAGGAAATTTAACATTACATTAAACTCCCTAACCTAACTATCCACAAATTTAAGTATTCATGAACTTGTACTTTTTTCCTCAAACTACAAAAATAAGTGAAACCACAGTATAAAAACTTTGTATAAAGGTTGACATATCAGGAGACAACATTTCGTATTCCATTCCTCATAAGTATACTTGTATATATGTTACTAAGGCCAACATTTTTTTATTATCTGGTTTACGAAATTTTTTCTAAAAAAATTGGGTCGGGGGGTCGAAATAAAAATGAAATTAAAATTAATGAAATGTTCCAGTCGACAAAATAAAATTGGCATTAATCACTTTTTTTTATTTTCGTAAATGTTAATCACTCTGAAACTGAGAAAAAGATGATTTTTTATACATTTTATTTGGATTTCGTTAAAAAAACATCAGGTCGGCTCTGAAAATAAAAATAAAACTGAACAGAATCAATTTTATTTTTATTTAATTTTCAGAAAAATAGGGTCGGGATTTTCGTAAACCAGATAATAAAAAAATGTTGGCCTAATGTTGTTACTATTTTGTTAAAGGTATGAAAGGGTTTCAATATTTTTAATTGATTTTTGTGAGCCAGTTGCTTGGTTTCATCCTATGACGGAGTATGTTAAAGTGCCTTGCCCAGGGGCACAAGTCGGGAGTCGAACACACGACCTACCTTTTGGGTTAGTGGTTGTCATCCACTTTCCACTCCAGTATTGACTTGCAGGCCCAGGGTTCCATGTCAGGGTGTCCATCACAGCATCGAATTTGGTGGTATCCACGCTGCCCATTTCTCTGACCATTTTGAGGGCTCTAGAGCTTTGTGTACTGTTGGAATATTCCACCTTCAAAATTGGGCAAGAATCTGTGGAAGATAACGGAAATTGTAAGATTTACAGAAATTTTATTGATGCGTCACCTGGTTACAAGACCTGGGGTGGGGGAGTGGTAGAGGTGGAGGTAGGGGTTTGGGGACTGGTGCATTGACATTGATTAAAGTCCAGAAAGTGACCAAACCGGAAGGGTGTTTGCCCTAATATCTTGGCGAATTATCATATATCATCATATTTTAAAAAAAATAATACGAGTGATCAATATTCATAATCGGGAATTTTATGGCAGATTTTTTTTCCGACTAAAATATTTTCGAAAAATCCGATTTAACAGGGGGTACCAAGACAAAAGGCCAAATTATTGCAAAAACGACGGTTTTGGCGGGCTCATGTTTTGCATACATATTTTAATTAATTCCTCATAATTTTATATATCATCAAGATACAAAATTAATGTGGTGTGCGTAAGGTGCTATTTTATGTATGTTTTCCATATTCAAAATTGCAGAAGATGACATTCAATTTTCACAACCAGTATGATGGATCACACGGTTTTCGCGGTATTAAGCACTTATACCATTTCAAAATTAAAGATAAAAGACCATTTTCATCTTTCATCCATTTTCATCTTTCAGACAATTAGCTAATAAGATATATCCATAAATGTCGGCTAGAAAATATTTTAAGCAATGAATTAAGGGTGGCGAATTTAGGAACTGTGAACAATCAAAATTCTCCCCTCGAGGGATCACGTTCCCAAGTGTAGTGTGCAAAAATAAAAACATCCATATGCAATTTTGCATATAGATTCTTTGAAGGAGGAACTAAGGTCCTCGATAAAAGGATAAAATTTAAAATATATTGTGCTATGGTAATTTTATTGGAGAAAAACTAGCAAAATACGGCGAACTTACGACCTTTAGCTCGTACATGAACTTTTATGGGTTCATTTTGTAGATTTCGGTGAGACGATTCCAAATATATATAGTTTTATATGTTTATCTCTTATAGTTTTTGAGTTACAGGCCTCAACATAGGGTCAATTTAGGGCCCAGTCATTATTTATCAGGTGGGGGGGGGTCGTCAAATTTTAGGGGGGGTCATCGATTAAAATCCAGATATATTGGGGGGCCCACTTAGTTATTTTTGATATTTTAGGGGGGGTCATATATCACAAAAGAACAAAAAGATACAAAATGAAATGACGGTTTTAAGGTCGATTTTTCGCCTGTGCAACTCCTGAAGGAAATTATGCAAAATACAAATTATCAGTATTGATACTCGAGTTAACAGTTTCACATCATTATTATTTGGTTACATTTTATTAATCTCCAAACCACTGTCATGTCTGCCTTGTGCCTTGCCGAGGACCATACCGGCTGTGAGATGGAACCTTTCTGGCAGTGTCATTATTTACTATCCATATGATGTACAGTTTCATCTATAACATTATAACAAGTTGAGGGCGTAGAAGTATTAAGGGCGTAAGTGACATGTTTTGAAAAGCAAGAAAAAACACTTTTAAAGCGTCTGAGACTTTTTATGTGAATTTGTCTTATTGTGTTTTCACATGCAAAGTTAAGTACCAAAATGATAACAATACTTAGGTCTCTTTAAATTTTGGGTTTTACTATTATATACAATGAAGGTTAATGCAAGGATGAATGGTAGGAGATTATACGTCCTTTCACGTCTCAAAAATAGTACCAATGGTCCTGTAGCTGAACACTTAATCACAAGATGTTTATATCCTCATTATTAATTGGGGGGGTCATCGTTTATTTTTTCAATCTTATGGGGGGGGGTCATGTATCTGTTTCGAAAAGTGGTGGGGGGGGTCACTCTGTTGACCTTGAAATACTCAAAAATTTTGGTGTTCCACTTGGATCAATTAGTTCCACTTGGAAATATTACTTTTAAACACATCATGTTTTTTAATTATTTAATTACGTGTTTTTAGTTATTTTAAATGACTATATCTTTTAGTCTTAACAACAAATACATTTTATGCTGCTGTACTGTGAGCAGCTCTTTTTATTTTATTTTTATTTTTATTTTAGTTGTTAAGTACTTTGCTATGGTCTGATGATCGACCAAGTCTTACTTGTAAATATTATTTTAACAAATTACCACATCTTATTATAGCTTAATCTCACAATCAGTTTTTACGCTCATATGAGCGGTACTCCAAGCAGCGGAGGAAATTATACTTAAAGAAGAAGAAGGCGACCCCCCACCTGATAAATACAATACAGTGATTTTGTTACCTACATTTTACCTCCTGTATAAGGCTTTTTCCCCTAGAGAAAGTATCCCAAAATGACTAAAAATGGCTATTTTTTTCCCCAATTTAGCAAATATTTTCCCAATTAGAATATTTGAAGGAATTTAAATGATGTAAAAGTCATTTTTGTTAGTAAACAATGCCCTGAGATGGTAATAAAGTGATCATGATAATAGTTTATCTCTTAATATACAGTAAATATGGACTAAATTTAACTTTTAAACTCTGTTTTGTAAGATAGTATTAATTTCCCAATTTTCTCGAAATCGACCATATTTTCCCAAAATTAAGGGCAGGGGCTTTTTTGAAAAAAGTCAACAAAATCACTGCGAATACAATACAATACAATAATCTTTATTGCGCCGTGATATAACAAAAATACCATTGGACAGACAATGCAATAAAGGTAGACGGACACCAACACCCTGGTGAAAATATGTGACGACATAAGCATATTCTATACAGGGTATCAACAGTACACAGTAGGGAGCAATGCTATTAATAGTAACAGGCTAGCTAGAGAAGAGACTTTCGATAATCAACTAGAGTAGTTACCAGTGTAGAGACAGCGCAGGCTATCTCAGTATCACCACCGTTATATGACATTAGAAATAGAAAGCGTTCCATGGGGGGATGCAGAACATAAACTAACGAACAGATAAATAATGACTGGCAGACTGGGCCCTTACCTCCTCTCTCATTTTTCCAAGTTTTCACCACCCCAAATATCCACGATGCTGGTTTCTGATAGAATCTATCCGCAAGATGTATCGTAAGCAGAATGTCGATGGTTTTGCGGGAGTGTTTTCGTTTCTTTCTTGCTAGGACATTTTCATTTTCATTTATTCTCTTGTCAGACAACTGAGATGTAGGCGTACTAGGCACATTGCTAGCCATTGTTGCAAACCGGGGAAACGCATTGATCGGAGCGCCACCTTGCGAAGATTACGTGAGATCTCGCCCCATAAATAACTCGGCCTATAACTTAGTCGGCCTATCGCAGAGTCGGCCTACACATACCCGGCCCATAACGGAGTCGGCCCACGAGAAATATTTATGAAAGAATAAGCTTTATTCATGGTTGCAAGTTGCATTTCTTTTTTTTAAAAATACAAGTTAGTATATCAAAATTACACAATGTGTATAAAATTTACACTTATTCGTAAAATTTACACATTTGACTAAACATAAAATTTAATTTTAATCCGTACAATAAATACTTGATTTATGCATAAACTTTCTTTCTAGTTCATGTTTTATGTAATTTATTTTACGATAAAGTGATCAAAATATTGAATACATGACTGTACTCTAAACGATATAAACTGTAAACTTTATAAAACAATGATCGATGTTTTAATATCTGAACTTTCAAGTGAATATTTCATAGATCAAACAAATATATCTTTACTGGTGGAACTCTGTCCATGTGATTTGAAAAAGATCTTCCAAATAAATAATTAGACTATTCACTTATTCTCGTACCTATAAGAAATACTTGATGCATGAATGAAAGAAATTGAATTAATTTTGAAAATGAACATAGTAATCAGGCATTACTTTGTCATTTGCATATTTCAGTCTATGGCTAAAATTCTTTGACTGTTGCTAGTATAAAAAATGTTTTTTATTATTTTATATGTAGTGTTCCGATTTTCCAATGTTTGATTAGATTATTTGGACATAATCCTTTTCAGTGTGAAAAAGTATGGGTGCATATGGATTGTTATATACCAATCTCAGGTATACACCTGAGGGCCAGAGGTGTGAGGAAAACGGGGTAGAAACAATAGGTGTTAGTTATCCCCCAGGTCGTGTGTCATGAGTTGTGTATATACACAGTGGGAGTTTTGAATACCTGGCAATTATCTGTGATCATAACACCAGCAAATATTATCAAAACATGTCCTGTGCAAAGTTTTTTTCTATTTAAAAGAATTGTTACATTTCCGACTTTTTACGGAACAACGCATGGGTCTTCATACAAGCCTCATGCACCCATGTCTACAAAGTATTGAATATATTATCGTATGTGCTAAATATTTTTTTGAAAGATACCAATATCTATAAATACTAACTTTTCCCAAATAATTACGGTCTCCAGCACTAACCTTGATTTTCCATCAAATTTAACAATCAGTTCAAACGTTTATATTTTCGTCGCAGATAAATCTAAAATAAATCAGGACGTGTACATATTAGAAACTCAATGCACGTGTATGTTACTTTAAACTTTATATAAAGACGAAGAACATTTAATTTTGAAATCAATGAAAAAAGTCATCCTTTGCATTATTACTGTTTTATTATATTAGCTCTAACGAGGTGCAACACCCAATCATATGTGGCCATATACATGTACATCCAAGCTTTTTTATAATAAAAAAAACTGAATTGTGTCTATATTCATCATTTAAAATTTTACATTATATTTATGGAAACGAAGATTTTTGTGTTTATTGTATAAACTTTTTAACTA
Source organism: Ostrea denselamellosa (assembly GCA_024699665.1). Lineage (NCBI taxonomy): Eukaryota > Metazoa > Mollusca > Bivalvia > Ostreida > Ostreidae > Ostrea > Ostrea denselamellosa. The sequence continues at coordinate 18,210,543 of JAMZEH010000017.1, forward strand.
AAATAATTATCTTTTTTGGTGAAAAGATTCAAATTCATTGGTCTGCAAAGTGAAAAAGAGGCATATAACAAAGCTACAGATGAAGGCGTTTCTTTTGAGTTAATAATCAAGATGGATTTCAGTTCTTACATTTCTTGTATTTGAATCACTGAGTATTAATTTATTGGGTGTCAAATTCTAACATAGAAACATTTCGAAAAATCTATCATTTATAAAAGCGCTGCGGACATTAAAAATCGGTGGACAGAGTAGTCAATCACCATTGACTAAACTGTTAATTATATCTTGAAAAAACTCGTTATAAACTTTTAAGAATTTTTCTCATTTTTGAAATAAATATAATATATATCTCAGACAGAAATACACATACACAAAAAGTAACTTAAAATCCTCTTTTATTGGGTTGAAATCTTCTTTATAATATCAGTAGGCCGAGTTCGTAATAGACCGACCTCGCTATGGGCCGACTCTGCTATAGGCCGACTCCGTTATGGTACGACATCTCTAGTACCCCCTTGCGAATGGACTACAATCGCAAATTTCGACCCAATATCGCTACGCATATTGATTTATTTATAAATTGATTCTATGTTTAGATTGGAATGGACTAAAATCCGTCCGAGAGCGCCGCCTAGATTTGAAAGAATCTAGGACAAGTCGGCCCTGTTCGGGGCCGAGTTGCCCGGTCTCCCTAATTACCGACAAGAAGAATTTTACCGACAAGAACAGACAAGAACCGACAAGAAGCATAAAACTACCGACAAGAAGCAAAATTTTACCGACAAGAAATATTTAATACAGACAAGAAGTAATTTTTTCACAAAAAATGTGAAAATTGGCATGTTTTATACGAAAAATTAAAAGGAAAGACAACTTATATTTGGGCAGTTACTAAACCTGCAAAACTGATTACCTGAGCTGATTACATTGACTGTATGTAAAGAAATAATCTAAAAATAAGTAAAATAGAATAAGATTATGTCTTAATCTGTTAATTTTTTGTTTTAATTATGTTTGCTTTAGTTAGAGTATAACCAAAACCTTATAACTACATATTACGTTCATAAGGTTTCAAGGTTTCTTGTCGGTATTTTTAAAGTTTCTTGTCTGTACTAAATTGCCTTATAATTCATGTGAATTAGGTATCTTTCAAATATATTTTTGATCAGAAATTAATATTTTATAATTTAATATTCCGTTTTTCATATAATTTTACTTCTTGTCGGTAATTTTAGGCTTCTTGTCGGTTCTTGACGGCTCTTGTCGGTTCTTGTCTGTTCTTGTCGGTAATTAGGGAGACCCGTTTCCCCGGTTTCCCGGGCAATTTCAAGTATGCTGAGCATTTGATTCATTCTACCGTTAGCTGTATCATCGGATTGTGTATCATCGAATTGCGTATCATAACAAGCGCGGATCTAGAGGGGGGGGTCGGGGGGGGGTCCGGACCCCCCCCCCCCCCCTGGAATTTGCAAAGATTTTACATTTTATCGTAAGTATTAGCCACATAATATGTAAAGAATGAACGTAAAACAATAGTCAATCATTCATTCAATTAATGTCTTTCAAATGCGAGACCATATAAACCGAGGTCCCGTATCGCAGTAGGCGTGACACGAAAAAGAACTCTCAGTGCTAAAAGCCTTGAGTGCTAAGTATAGATCTAAATGCAGTCCCGTCACTGGTAATGGTGACATCCGCCGCAGAGCTGAAAAAAATGCTCAGGCGGCTATTTCAATTTTGGGTACAAATTTCGCATAGTCTACTATCTGTGAAAATGTGAGAATCCCGGAGTCTCCTGGGGCTTCGCCAGACTTTCAGTCTTTTGGACCCCCCCCCTGGTAAAAAAAGCTGGATCCGCGCCTGCATAGGATTGTGTATCATCGGCAACTCGTTTATTTCTTTATTTATTTCTTGATTTCAACCAGGCAATGTCTGACTCTCTACATCGTGTGTGTATGGTTCCATACAAAGGGTTCGGGAACTGGCCAGGGCAGGTAAGATTTGGTGTATACATTGGACCATATATAACCGATGATACATTGTGTATACTTAGTGTAAACGGTCTATACGTTTTGTACATTGGGTATACGTCGTGCAAACGGCCTGTACAGGGCGTATACTTTGTGTGCACAATTTCGTGTATACATCTCCCTTTCATTAACCCTCTTACTGCCAGAACTGTGTCAGATTTATGCATTTCATACGCCAGAACTTTCACAAGATCATAAAACACATAAACATTAAAAGCAGCTACTTTTGTATAATTTACTAAAGAAACAAAACATTTTTTTTTTAAATAAGTTAACTTTGATTCTATTGATTCTCTGGGATCGAACCTCGCATCGACGTCATCTTAAATTTAACATGACGTCAAATTTGCTTTGCGTCACAATAGGGAAAAGTCCGCGTAATATTTGTCAAAAAAGGTTATTTTAGCCAAAACACCTTATTGTGAATATTTATCACGATATATTTCATACAGGGTAAGTCGGGGGTAATTTCGACTTACTTATACATGTATAGATTTTTAAAGATATAAACATAAAAATTGTGAGTTCCTCGCTTTTTAGTTGATTTATTTTCATAAAAAATTACGTAACACATATGACTGAGGTATTCAGTTTTAAGAACAAAGGTCGTTGTTAGCCAAAGGAAAAATAGCCGCGATTCAAAAATTTATAATTTTGGTTTCTCACACGTGCAAGCTTAGAATTTACAAAATATGATACTTTAGTAGTATAGAATTAATCTATATATATTCAAGATAAGTAAAAAAAAACATTTCGCGCATATATTTTTTTTCATTTTTTAAACATGACGTCAACCTTCACGGCGTATTAAATCCTACATGTACTACATTTATTTATGGGTTTAACCCTTGAGAAATATACCGGTATTATGACCCTTCATGTAGTCATTGTTTTTATGTACAAACCATTCACATTAAAAAAGATACATATTGATTGCTAAAATATCGCACAAGCATTTGGCAAAGCAGCGCAACACATTTTAGCATTGGCAATGACGCAATGCCGCGTACCAAACGACACTTGTCTAAGGAAAACCATTTCATATTCTTTCAAAAAAACTTCAACAAAAATAGGCGCACATTTTGAAAAAAAATGAAAAGTTTGAGACGCAAACACGAAATAATTACGATGTAAATAATTATCAAGACACACATAAGGTAAATAATAAGATATCAACAAAGATTTTTTTTCTCAACTTCAATCATGAATAATTTCAATCATGAACTGCAAACCAAAGCTCAAATCCACATGAGTTTTGTTTTTTTCCTGGACTAAATTTTGAAATCCAACATATAATTCCCACAAATGCAAAACGTTTTCTTTTATATGATAGATATTCATTAATAAATAGTGACACATTATTCTGCCAAATTCTTTTGTCTGATTGAACTGACCATTTGTTCAAATACGTTTTGACATCCAATAATTTGAACATGCAATGTAACTATTTCCAGATGAAGACTTTGGACAATGACAACGAAAGCCCCATAATTTAGTTTCGAACGAAGAGTTTGTTTAATATGCTATTTATTCGGATAGTGTTGTTAAGATTTTGAAATAATATTTAGGTGTAATGAATGTTCCTACGAGGCGAATATCCCGAATTTTGGATGATAATGATGAATAAAAAGCAAAGGCGATTGCTTATTTTTTCAAGTCTAAATAAATTCATAGTAGATATGAAAATACATGTAGCATACAATTGCAAAGGGATTTATAAACGACAATGAAGGTTCTCTTCGCATTTTTAGTAGTGTGGATGCTCAAAGGGCTATCAAATAAGACCGAAGAGTTACAAAATCTGTTATATGCATGGAATATTATTTGAAATACCGGTATAGAAATGTCAAAAATCAGAGGACCAAAGTCGGAAATAAAAGGAATCAAACTTTTACATAAAGATACACACAAAAAGTACAATGACTTTTCGCTTCAAAATGGAAAACTGCAGCTGGACCATCCTCCGAAATTCTTAGAATTATCACCTGGTGACTTTTTTCTATTTCCTGAATTAAAACTTCACACCATTTTCATTCCAATCTACATTATCAATGTCTAAGGGGAATATCCCTTTTGGGGTACAGAGGTGCAACCAAAACTAGATAAACTATTTTATATATGTGCTGATGTTTAGGAAAATTACTCTTTCTCTCTCTCTCTCTCTCTCTCTCTCTCTCTCTCTCTCTCTCTCTAGCTCTCTCTCTCTCTCTCTCTCTCTCTCTCTCATTTTACCAAGATTTGTTTTTATTTTATACAATATGAGTGTTATTGTGTGATGCTTTTATATAATGATTAATATTCATGTGTATGAAGCTTTACATACAATATAGAGTAATTCACCCCAAAATACCCTGTTATTATCGGGTACTTTTTTTTAGGTTTAACTAGTTTTACGCTGATTGTTATTCGATTATAATTTTGTTGCGATTTACTCAAAATCTCGAAAATGATCAGATAAAGTGTTATATTTATTCTACCACAGCCGACCGTATATTATTGCAAAGATCGCAAAGATGCCGTGGCCGTTAATCTCCAACAAATACTAGTACTGTGCGTCATCAGAGATTTAAAATACATGTACATGTAGATCAGAAACACATACCTGAAACATACATAAGCATCGTTTATAAATGACACATGAGTAAAAAAAAAAAACACCAATAATTCTTGTAATAATGTGTCAATTTCGCGTCATTGGGTGTTTCAAGACAATATTTTCAAAAAGTTGGTGCACCAGTTAATGCCCGGAAATTATCATGAATTGACGATTTTAATTTCTATATTCTTAAAGACTAATAAATTAACAGATTAGTGTGTTTGCTTGTAGATGGTTGTATTCTTTTAATATATAATAAAGTATCATTCATAAATGAATACAAAAACTTGTTTACAAGCCATACCGGGGATAAGCTAGGTTCTTTATCGTGCTTCAAACCACGGTCACTTTTGCTCTGAATGCCAAATTACAGTGAAAGTTCGATATTTGACACACAGCAAGGATACTGTTGCTTTGATATTTATAAAATATTTACGTGCATTATGTCTTTAGACCTAGATTTATTTTTTTTTAAAGGCAATAAATACTGAATAAGTATCTTAATAAAATAAAATAAAATAAATAAATACGTGTCCCCTTAGCGTGTTTTTGCTAATATATCTAAGTACATGTTACACTCGCGCGAGTGAATCTGATATGATATCCAAAACGTTCATATCGAGTTATAAAAAAGACTAGGCCTAAAGTTTAAAAATCAGTTAATATAACTTCAATTTTTAAAAAATAAATCATACATTTGTCATCATTGTATGATTCAGGACCTTTTATTCTATCTAATGTATTTTACACGAATTATTCTAAATACATAAATTGACATACGTATTTCTTACATACGACAAACGATTTATATGAAAAATGAACAGCTTTTGAATAAAAATCTGATTTACGAGAGAGAGAGAGAGAGAGAGAGAGAGAGAGAGAGAGAGAGAGAGAGAGAGATGTAATGTTTAGTCACGAAGAGTATCTGCCTTTTCCAAAAATTAAAAAATATTCTCCACTTCACTTGAAATGATACTTGTTTCGAGCCAGTTTGTGGCCCTCTTCAAAAGTAGTACAATCATTCCATCGATTGTTACGTTTATGACGTCAACACGGTGACGTTGACGTCAATTTGTCATGGCTGTAACGTTATACTTCAACGCTAGTTCACGGACAAGATAGACATTTTAACAATTTAAAAAACAAGCAAATGCTCTCAAAATAAATACAATATTATTCAATTTCAACCGTGAATAGTTCAAATTGTTATTTCAAATATTTGGATAGGACATATATGACCCCTGTGGCAGCCAGTGGGTAGAGCCCATATATGACCCCTCTGGCAGTAAGAGGGTTAACAAGGTCATTTTCTAGCACACAATATTGGGATGTTCTGCCATGAAAAATCGTCACTAAAACAGTTTATTATCAATAAATTAGCAGTTCCACATGTACATTTAACCTAAAACGGAGATGCTGTACTTGGATGACGTCCAAAAGATGTGAGTTGATGTCAGACATTTTGTTTATTTTGCGCGTGAAGACGATTGAAGTGAGACAGCCCCCCGCAGAGGTGTAAGACAGAAAAATCTCACACCCCCGAAATCACGAGATATCTCTATCCCACAGGCGAGAAAAAAATATCTGCTCTGTCTGTAATAAATCTGTTATTCTCGCCAATCCTTACAGAACTTCTTTTACACGTAAAAAGCTTGATAACGAGTTTTTCTTTCTTCTTTCTCTTCATTTTTATCTGTGAATGGTGTCTATTAGGGAAATATTGACTCAAAATAGTCTGAATCGCTCATCCACATAATGACAATTAAGGTTCCTCCACACACCTGTGCATGTTATGCTTAATCAATAGAGAATAATATTTTAGAAAGGTTGTAAAAAAATCTTTCCGATATCGGCTTTAAATTTTTTTATATGAATTTTTTTGTAATTTTTAACGAAAACCGGAAGTTTCGTTTTTTCTGCAAACAGGACAGTTAAGAGCTGAAAATTTGGTACCAATTTATGCAAAATACGATTATCTATAAATGCATATCAAGGACGACCAAATAAACTTCCTATTTTTTCATGGAAAAAAATATTTATGAAAATTAAAAAATATTTTTATTCATATTTTTTTAATTTGTGGATAAAATGTTAAGATTAACATATAATCAAATAAAGTACTTATCAAACAAAAATATTTTACAAAGAAATTGAATCGAAAAAGCAGAAATTTAGATATATACCGATTTTGTAAATTTGACCCGATCCCGATTGGAATAAGCTGATCCCGATCATAAATTTTTTAAAATTACTTTTTTACTAAACTACTGCAAGATAATAAGAAAGTTTGGTATCCATTTAACGACCCGTAAATAAACAAATAATTTTGCATCGAAACAATCTCAATATCTCTCCATAATTGTAATATATTTCAATTTAATTCAGTTTTGTTGTGGATCAGATATATTTCAATCGGGTTCGGTTTGATTTTTAGAAATTTTCATTTTTTCTTGAATTTGACACTTTTGCTTCAATTTCTTGTTGAAAAATGATTTCATAGCAATTGTTTAATACAAGTTGAGTTGGTTTTGAGTTTTTATCCACAGGTTTAAAAAATATGTACAATTCTTTATTTTTCATTTTCATAAATATTTTTTTCCAAAAAAATTAGGACGTCTATTTGGTCGTCCTTGATATGCATTTATAGATAATCGTATTTTGCATAAATTGGTACCATATTTTCAGCCCTATATTATTTAGTTCGCAGCCAAAACGAAACTTCCGGTTTTCGTTAAAATTGTAAAGGAAATTGGAAAAGTCACGGGGTGTGGAGGAACCTTAAGGTGGATCTACTGTGGTCATTATGATTTAAAACCTTTTCCACTATCAAATTTAAAAGTTGCCTGAATCTATCCTAATAAAAGCTGTTGTCAACTCTAACTTCATTAGTACTTGGACATTTAAATCTCCAGCTGTACAGGTGACTACTGATTTTTATACGACCGCAAAAATTATGGTATGGCGCAGTCGTCGTCGTCCGTGCACATTCGTTTTTGTGGAATAACTTTTGTTTTAGTGGAGGGATCAACATGAAATTTTCACACAATGTACCATGGCATAAAACGAAGCTGTATAAGAAATAAGGAATTTATGGCCTCACCCATTTCAGAAAAAAATACCAAAAAGGGCCACTTTGGGTGTTTTTCGCAAATATAGTTGCCAAATGTTTATTTTTTATTGAATTTTAATGGGGTTTCTTTTATTTTGTTGCTTATATAATTGCGCTTCAGTAGTATTCATGATTTGTATCTTTACATTCATCTTATGTATTCCTCTAGATGCAAGCTTTTAGTTGGGAGTCAGCAGATTCTGTGTGGCTCTGTGTCAAGTTCTTTATCGTGTCCATCTAATTATTGTGTCAACCTCTTTACTGTGTCCACATTCACTTCATATTACACTTGTTCGAATTTCAGTGGTCGACATGCTGCGGTCGTATCTGCTGCGCTCAGCGTAGCCTTTTATTTTTTACTTGAGATTTGTCTATAGGTAAAAAAAACTGATAGCCCTTAGATTTAAATGTCCAGCTACTTCTTTTCATCACCTGAGTTAAGGATTGATTTGAGGTTCACTAAAGATTGGTATCAGCTATTTTTCAATCCAATAAAGGATTAGCTATTGAAATATGACCACACTCAGAGTAAATTGCTTATTAAAAAAAAAGGGAAAAAGGGGGGTGTGATTACATATATAGTAGGTCTCAATGGGATCTAAGCAGGACATGGGATTGAGTGGGGTTTTTTTTATCTGGGATGTCGCTAATTGTTTGTCGAGAAAACAAAAATTTATTAGACAAGGATTTGGGAATAACTCAAAATTGATTTGGGAATTTGGGAAAATATTAATGTTCTTAAGCAAGAAATTGAAAAATATTTTTTCCTTAAAATTTTGATAGCAGGCTTTCGTATGTAACAATCATTATTGTCTCAAAAACTTGTATTTTTTTAGATTATCAACTTTGTGCATATTGTTACATGTCTCATGCAATTTTTATGTACAGAAAATGAACCAAAATTTGGGAAGCGGGAAATCATGAACTGGTACACCTAACATGGGAATTGTCAAAAGAACTTAACGTGATACGGGATTAGAACCCCCTATATATTACGATAAATTGGCAAAATAAAAATTTTCTGTATGAAAATAACTTTAACCATTAATCTGACCTTATCTGAAGTGATAGCAGACTTTGACGTGGAGGATGGCATGTGATGGCATAATGAATGAAAATTATGTCAGGAGTGTAACATTTATCCATTCTTTAATGATAAAGTTTTTATTTAGTTTAAAAAAATTCTAAACTTAACTGGAAGAGATTTTTTACACTTAATTTGCTCAAAAATTTTCAATAAGATCAAATTTAAAGATTGGAATATATTATTTGCTTTTGATACAGTGTTTGAATATTAAAAATAAGTGCGATAAATACTAAAAGGACATTTAAAACAATTACACTATATAAAACTGTTGTGAAAGTATCAGAATTGTGTTACAATGCCTCAAATAAACACTAATGATCAGATCCTATCCTGTAAGTTGACAGAAACTAAAAGTGGAAAACCTAGCATTTCACAGAATTTTAGTGTTACACTCCTGACACCTATTTCAAGGCCATAAAAAAGGACTAATCAAATTTAGGCAGTCATGTTTGCATCTCATAGTAACTGCTGCACCTGCTGGTCAATTTAAAACAATAATTATGACAATTACTAACAGTGTTTCAAAAATATGACATTGCAAACTTAAATGTTACACTCCTGACCTACATCAGCAGGTGTGGTTCTATGAGATCAAGTGCACCAGAAACATGTCACAGATATCTACAAATACTTTTAATTTGATCTAGAATATTGTGGTAAAGTATAAGAAATATTAAAATGTCCAAAATCTTTCGGAACTTTGAATTATCATCATTTAAAATTAAGAATTAAGTTTTTTCCTTTTCATTTTTTTCCCTCATTAGGAAATTTGACAGACCTTATTTTACCATTGTAATTACAAAATATGTATTACTTCATATGAGAAAATTTAGTGCATATACACAGGTTTTCAACAAACCCATCATTTTATATTAGACATCATTATTTTTTTTAAAGACAGCTCTTTGAAGCACTTGCTTCTTTCAAAATGTCACACTAAAAGTGTTACACTCCTGACATTTTTGGCCCTATTTTTTGCCGGCATTTTTTTATTATCAAAGATATCATCACGAAAATTTGTACGATTATAGTCACAGGTGGGATACATTTTTTAATTATCTAATACTTAGTATTTATCATCATGATTTGTAATAGGGTATGGTAATAATGTTGGGGTCATTTTTTTTGAAACAGCCCCTATGTAGAATGAATAGTGAACAAAATAGTCTGCATGGCAAACAGGACATACATGTGGTTCTGTGACTTGAAAGAACTGATCATTTATCTATATAGCTAGGTATTTTAGACATGTAGTTTCAGCTGAACAGAAAAAAAAAATGTCAGTATAAAGACAAAAAAAAAAATTGCATAATTTTAAATATAATGCTGAATTTTAGGTTTTTTCTTCTATGATATGCGTGGGTATAGTAATTTGAGCATGTTGAGTGGTATTATACACCAACAATTAAACTTTTATTAGAGTTTTCATGGTATTGACATTTTTACATATATTTTATATATATTTTCAATATCACTTGCTTTGATAGGTGCCATTTTTAGGTAAATGAAGGCTTTTTCCAAATTGAAACGGATTTTGTGATGCGTAATAGTCGATGTAATGATATCAACATGCAAAATGGACATAAAAATAACTTCATTTTCGAGGCTCTGTGAGACACCTTGTGTGCAAATACTGTAAAACAGCCCTGATACATGTGGAAATGAATAGATCTACACCGGTGATGTACGTTGGTTAAATTTTTCATTTCATTTGCAGGTCGTCGCCATTATGCCTGATGGCCATGTACGGGTGGGGTTATTTCCGACACTATCAGAAACAATAGTGTGCCAGCTGGGCACTGTGGCTGAACTCCCCCGTACAGCAACAAAGTCTTGGAAAAGTGGGAAGAAGACCGCCTTTCGGGTACGTCAAAACCTATATATTGGTGAAATGTTTTAGAATGTATGTCTAAAATGTCTGTTTTGGAAAAAAATTCTTTGCCCGGTTGCCGGTAAGCGCTGGGCCCTTGGTCCTATTTTTTCAAGCTTCGGTCATGTATAATTTTTGTAATGTTCATGTATAATTCTTGTAATGTTAGAACATTCGACTAATGGAGGTGTTTTTTTGCAGGCAGCCAAGGCAGCCGCCGCAGCCTCCAAGGAATCCCCCGCAGCCTCCAAGGAATCCCCCGCAGCCTCCTCCTCCAAGGACTCGGCCAGGAAGAAACGAAAGGTAAGAACTCAACCTAATTTGTTTGGTTGTTTGTTGCTATGAAACCTTTAATAACACCAACATTTATTTTTGTTGGCCTTACCGGCCCAGAACGCAGTGTATCATCAGTAGTGTGTTTGGATATTTGATTATTGAACATTCGACTAATGGAGATGTTTTTTTGCAGGTGGCCAATAGCCCTGAACTCGAACCCCCCGCAGCATCCTCCTCCTCCGAGGACTCGGCAGGCAGGCAACCCTCTGAGAAAGGAACGGTAAGAACCCAACCTAATTTGTTGTGTGCGCAATTTCGTGTATACATTGGACAATATATAACCGATGATACATTGTGTATACTTGGTGTACACGGCCTATACACTTGTATAATTTTTCTAATGTTCATGTATAATTCTTGTAATGTTAGAACATTCGACTAATGGAGATGTTTTTTTTGCAGGCAGCCAAGGCAGCCGCCGCAGCCTCCAAGGAATCCCCCGCAGCCTCCTCCTCCAAGGAACCGGCCAGGAAGAAACGAAAGGTAAGAACCCAACCTAATTTGTTTGGTTGTTTGTTGCTATGAAACCTTTAATAACACCAACATTTATTTTTGTTGGCCTTACCGGCCCAGAACGCAGTGTATCATCAGTAGTGTGTTTGGATATTTGATTATTGAACATTCGACTAATGGAGATGTTTTTTTGCAGGTGGCCAATAGCCCTGAACTCGAACCCCCCGCAGCATCCTCCTCCTCCGAGGACTCGGCAGGCAGGCAACCCTCTGAGAAAGGAACGGTAAGAACCCAACCTAATTTATTGTGTGCGCAATTTCGTGTATACATTGGACAATATATAACCGATGATACATTGTGTATACTTGGTGTACACGGCCTATACACTTGTATAATTTTTGTAATGTTCATGTATAATTCTTGTAATGTTAGAACATTCGACTAATGGAGATGTTTTTTTTTGCAGGCAGCCAAGGCAGCCGCCGCAGCCTCCAAGGAATCCCCCGCAGCCTCCAAGGAATCCCCCGCAGCCTCCTCCTCCAAGGAACCGGCCAGGAAGAAACGAAAGGTAAGAACCCAACCTAATTTGTTTGGTTGTTTGTTGCTATGAAACCTTTAATAACACCAACATTTATTTTTGTTGGCCTTACCGGCCCAGAACGCAGTGTATCATCAGTAGTGTGTTTGGATATTTGATTATTGAACATTCGACTAATGGAGATGTTTTTTTGCAGGTGGCCAATAGCCCTGAACTCGAACCCCCCGCAGCATCCTCCTCCTCCGAGGACTCGGCAGGCAGGCAACCCTCTGAGAAAGGAACGGTAAGAACCCAACCTAATTTGTTGTGTGCACAATTTCTTGTATACATTGGGCAATATATAACCGATGATACATTGTGTATACTTGGTGTACACGGCCTATACACTTGTATAATTTTTGTAATGTTCATGTATAATTCTTGTAATGTTAGAACATTCGACTAATGGAGATGTTTTTTTTGCAGGCAGCCAAGGCAGCCGCCGCAGCCTCCAAGGAATCCCCCGCAGCCTCCAAGGAATCCCCCGCAGCCTCCAAGGAATCCCCCGCAGCCTCCAAGGAATCCCCCGCAGCCTCCTCCTCCAAGGACTCGGCCAGGAAGAAACGAAAGGTAAGAACCCAACCTAATTTGTTTGGTTGTTTGTTGCTATGAAACCTTTAATAACACCAACATTTATTTTTGTTGACCTTACCGGCCCAGAACGCAGTGTATCATCAGTAGTGTGTTTGGATATTTGATTATTGAACATTCGACTAATGGAGATGTTTTTTTTGCAGGCAGCCAAGGCAGCCGCCGCAGCCTCCAAGGAATCCCCCGCAGCCTCCAAGGAATCCCCCGCAGCCTCCAAGGAATCCCCCGCAGCCTCCAAGGAATCCCCCGCAGCCTCCTCCTCCAAGGACCTGGCCAGGAAGAAACGAAAGGTAAGAACCCAACCTAATTTGTTTGGTTGTTTGTTGCTATGAAACCTTTAATAACACCAACATTTATTTTTGTTGGCCTTACCGGCCCAGAACGCAGTGTATCATCAGTAGTGTGTTTGGATATTTGATTATTGAACATTCGACTAATGGAGATGTTTTTTTGCAGGTGGCCAATAGCCCTGAACTCGAACCCCCCGCAGCATCCTCCTCCTCCGAGGACTCGGCAGGCAGGCAACCCTCTGAGAAAGGAACGGTAAGAACCCAACCTAATTTGTTGTGTGCACAATTTCTTGTATACATTGGGCAATATATAACCGATGATACATTGTGTATACTTGGTGTACACGGCCTATACACTTGTATAATTTTTGTAATGTTCATGTATAATTCTTGTAATGTTAGAACATTCGACTAATGGAGATGTTTTTTTTGCAGGCAGCCAAGGCAGCCGCCGCAGCCTCCAAGGAATCCCCCGCAGCCTCCAAGGAATCCCCCGCAGCCTCCAAGGAATCCCCCGCAGCCTCCTCCTCCAAGGACTCGGCCAGGAAGAAACGAAAGGTAAGAACCCAACCTAATTTGTTTGGTTGTTTGTTGCTATGAAACCTTTAATAACACCAACATTTATTTTTGTTGACCTTACCGGCCCAGAACGCAGTGTATCATCAGTAGTGTGTTTGGATATTTGATTATTGAACATTCGACTAATGGAGATGTTTTTTTGGAGGTGGCCAATAGCCCTGAACTCGAACCCCCCGCAGCATCCTCCTCCTCCGAGGACTCGGCAGGCAGGCAACCCTCTGAGAAAGGAACGGTAAGAACCCAACCTAATTTGTTGTGTGCACAATTTCGTGTATACATTGGACAATATATAACCGATGATACATTGTGTATACTTGGTGTACACGGCCTATACACTTGTATAATTTTTGTAATGTTCATGTATAATTCTTGTAATGTTAGAACATTCGACTAATGGAGATGTTTTTTTTTGCAGGCAGCCAAGGCAGCCGCCGCAGCCTCCAAGGAATCCCCCGCAGCCTCCTCCTCCAAGGACTCGGCCAGGAAGAAACGAAAGGTAAAAACCCAACCTAATTTGTTTGGTTGTTTGTTGCTATGAAACCTTTAATAACACCAACATTTATTTTTGTTGGCCTTACCGGCCCAGAACGCAGTGTATCATCAGTAGTGTGTTTGGATATTTGATTATTGAACATTCGACTAATGGAGATGTTTTTTTGCAGGCAGCCCAGAAAAGCCACAAATTGAGTTTCGACGGGTACATCGACTTGCTTGCTGCAAAAATTGAAGAAGGGAACAAAACAAAAGGGAATAAGGACCAGAGGAGAGGTGCTGACGGCAAATTTGGCAATAAAAATTTATTGGACTGTTCCTGGAGGACCTGGTTGAAAAGCATGTTTACAGAATATCCAGGTGTGCTGTGCAAGTGCTCTTGTAATCATCGACCTTTGACTAGCGCACAAGCCTTAATAAAACACATAGAGAGAAATCACTATATCAATAATGTGGTATCATTTGGTGAGGAGGACCTGGAATTCACACCACCACAGTTTTAGCTCACCTCCCCCTCCCCCCCCCCCCCCCCCCCAAGTTTAAATAAGTTGTTGAATCAACTTTGGAAATTCACCCCAAATTCAAATTTGGAAATTCACCCTTGTCTAGTGGGTTCAACTATATTTTGTATGCTCTACCTATAGTAACCATATATCTTGATTTCCCAGAAACTTGTTGACGCTGCAATTGCACTTCATATAAATACATGTTTTGGCATTCTATGTTATTTGTAAATGCTGTTTGTCCTTATATTTTGATATATCCAGTTACTTTGTTTCTACTGTTTCGCAAGTATCTTGGCAATAATATCTCTTACTACTGTATATTTTGTATGAGAGTCAAACTGTAGAACTATGTGGGTTGAAGAATATCTCTTACTACTGTATATTTTGTATGAGAGTCAAACTGTAGAACTATGTGGGTTGAAGAATAAAAGTGTGCACTCAATCAAATATTGTTTTTAGGCCAATACTTTGTAAGATATACCAAGTGCACTTGTAATCCTCGACCTTTAGCTAGCGCACAAGCCTTAATAAAACACATAGAGAGAAATGACTATATCAATAATGTGGTATCATTTGGTGAGGAGGACCTGGAATTCACACCACCACAGTTTTAGCTCACCTCCCCCTCCCCCCCCCCCCCCCCCAAGTTTAAATAAGTTGTTGAATCAACTTTGGAAATTCACCCCAAATTCAAATTTGGAAATTCACCCTTGTCTAGTGGGTTCAACTATATTTTGTATGCTCTACCTATAGTAACCATATATCTTGATTTCCCAGAAACTTGTCGACGCTGCAATTGCACTTCATATAAATACATGTTTTGGCATTCTATGTTATTTGTAAATGCTGTTTGTCCTTATATTTTGATATATCCAGTTACTTTGTTTCTACTGTTTCGCAAGTATCTTGGCAATAATATCTCTTACTACTGTATATTTTGTATGAGAGTCAAACTGTAGAACTATGTGGGTTGAAGAATAAAAGTGTGCACTCAATCAAATATTGTTTTTAGGCCAATACTTTGTAAGATATACCAAGTGCACTTGTAATCCTCGACCTTTAGCTAGCGCACAAGCCTTAATAAAACACATAGAGAGAAATGACTATATCAATAATGTGGTACCATTTGGTGAGGAGGACCTGGAAATCACACCACCACAGTTTTAGCTCATCTCCCCCTCCCCCCCAAAGTTTAAATAAGTTGTTGAATCAACTTTGGAAATTCACCCAAAACGTTTGGGGGGGGGTATATAGGAATCACTTTGTCTGTCCGTCTGTCCGTCTGTGCAGTTTTCCTGTCTGGTCCATAACTTTTATATGCCTTAATGAATCTTTATGAAACTTTGGGAGGTCGTTACATATAATTGTATCAGTTGGTGACTTTTGTAGTAACAAGGTGAACTTGCCATTAAAACTTAGGTATTGGTTATTATCAACGAGCCCAACGGAGTTAGAGAGGGTATATAGCGTTTGGTTCGTTCGTTAGTACGTACATGCGTACTTAAGTAATAGTCAGATTAAAGTTTTGGTTAAGGTGCATATCTCGGCAACTACAAGTGGTAGAGGGATGATATTTGGTCAGTCGATACATCTTGGGTAGTAACCAACATCTGTACTGAAATTAGGTCACTTTGACTTACATTTTATGCTTGAGCAACTTAGGTTAAAGTTTCGGTTAAGGTGCATATCTCGGCAACTACAAGTGGTAGAGGGATTTGGTCAGTGGATACATCTTGAGCAGTAACCAACATCCAAACCCAAATTAGATCACCTTGACCTACAATTTGCGCTTGAGCGACTTAAAGTTTCGGTTAAGGTGCATATTCCAGTAACTACAAGTGGTAGAGGGATGATATTTGGTCAGTGGATACATCTTGGGTAGTAACTAATATCGGTACCAAAATGTAGGTCCACTGATTTGAGATTTTGTAAGTTACTGCTACAAACTATATACAAGTATCCACATTAAAAAGTTAAGATACTGATCAATTATAATCTTATGAGTTTTTATACTTTGAAAAAAAAAATGTTGGTACCAAAATTAGGTCCACTTGACCTACATTTTACGCTGAGCTACTTACTACTTAGGTTAAATTTTAGGTTAATGGGCGAGGGGGTTTGCAGTCGTGGACGACAGCTCCATTTCTTTATTATATGTTTCTGGTGGTACCAATATAGTTGTCAGTAATTGAAATGGACTTAAACCATTCTTCCTAAATGAGTCCCTCAAATGTGAAATGTAGGTCACAGCCAAACTCTGAAGCATGCATTCTTCCTAATTGCATGTGGATGTGATATGAAGCATGCCAATTTCAATCTCTGTCATCTGTTAGCTCTGACAAAGTCCCAAAGTCAGCGAACCGTAAAAATATAGGATACATCTAAAATTATGTACCACTGAGTAATATTTGTATCAAGTTGGTGACTTTAGTGGTAACAAAGTGAACTTGCCATTAAAACATAGATAATCTAAAGATTACAGATTTCACCTTGTTGTTCAGAGTCGCCTAGCTTATTAACAATTTTAGTTCACCAGAACTATTAGCGTCCCCCATCATCTGTGTCCACTTTCATGTTACAAGTTAATATCTTAACAACTTTACATTGTAGGATCATCAAACATGGTTAAATTGTTATATGAATGTATCAGGGGTGGTATATCAGCATCTAGGTCAAACTAGATCACTTTGAACTACGCTTTTCGCTTAAACAACTTGTATCCAAGTTTATCTTATACATGTAGTTCATATCTCATGTAACAATATAGTTATGTACCAGAAATAGACTTTAACCATTCCTCCTATCAAAGTTGATCAACTGTGAAAAGTAGGTCAAGAGTCAGTATCTAAAGCCTGCATCCTGCTCAGCATCCCTAGAGGCACCAATACTCGGTGTTCAACTTGTTCAGTTAATTGAGAAATTGCCTTGACCCATTCTCCCTTAATAATTCGCTAAACTATGAAATGTAGGTCACAGCCAACATCTGAAGCTTGCTCTCTTCTTAACTGCATGCAGACATCAGGTGAACTAAAATTACCTCTTTTAGTTTTGAAGCATAGATGAAATGACCACCTAGGTAAATCTAGGTCAATGTGACCAAAATACAATTTAAACCTTGTATTACAAAGTTCTCTTTCTAATATCCAAATATACAGCAGAGACAAAGCCACTCATGCAGAAAATTTTGGTCAAATATACCCAATGATCTGGTCATTACAATTGTAACAAGATGGTGTATTGTATTACCCACCTCATCCGAAAAGCAGATGAGTACTGAAATCTAGCAAAATTCTACAAGCTTCAATATTTACACAAAATTTGAAATCGAATGTTTTCATTGATTGTCACAACAGGACTGACGGAACAATATTCTGAATATTATCTGAATGCCATATATCCTACAGCAATATAGTTGTTGAAGCTGGATGTATCTTTGATCATCTTTGCTCTCACATGAGAAGATTGACAAACAACAATGGTCAGGGTTTTCCATAGATGTTCATGGCAAGCCAGTTATTTTCAAGTTGGTGTCAACATTTAACATTCTAGCAAAATTCAAATTGATACATTTTGTTTAAATCTGACATAAAAGCTGACAAGCTACTGTAAATTTTTCCGATGATATATTGTGAATACTTAGTGTAAACGGTCTATACGCTTTGTACATTGGGTATACGTCGTGCAAACGGCCTGTACAGGGCGTATACTTTGTGTGCACAATTTCGTGTATACATTGGACCATATATAACCGATGATACATTGTGTATACTTGATGTACACGGCCTGTACGCTTGGTACGTTGGGCATACGCCCTGTATAGGACGTATACTTCGTGCACAAATTTGGTGTATACATTGGACCATATATAACCGATGATACATTGTGTATACTTGGTGTAAACTGTCTATACGCTTTGTACATTGTGTATACTTGGTGTAAACGGTCTATACGCTTTGTACATTGTGTACACTTGGTGTAAATGGTCTATACGCTTTGTACATTGGGTATACGTGGTGTAAACTGCCTGTACAGGGCGTATACTTTGTGTGCACAATTTGGTGTATACATTGGACCATGTATAACCGATGATACATTGTGTATACTTGGTGTAAACGGTCTATACGCTTTGTACATTGTGTATACTTGGTGTAAATGGTCTATACGCTTTGTACATTGTGTACACTTGGTGTAAACGGTCTATACGCTTTGTACATTGGGTATACGTGGTGTAAACGGCCTGTACAGGGCGTATACTTTGTGTGCACAATTTGGTGTATACATTGGACCATATATAACCGATGATACATTGTGTATACTTGGTGTAATCGGTCTATACGCTTTGTACATTGGGTATAAGTGGTGTAAACGGCCTGTACAGGTCATATACTTCGTGTACAAATTGGATAGGGCGTATACTTTGTGTGCACAAATTGGTGTATACATTGGACCATATATAACCGATGATACATTGTGTATACTTGGTGTAAACGGTCTATACGCTTTGTACATTGTGTATACTTGGTGTAAATGGTCTATACGCTTTTTACATTAAGTATACGTCCTGTACAGGGCGTATGCCTAATGTACCAAGCGTATAGGTCGTGTACACCAAGTATACACAATGTATCATCGGTTATATATGTACACATTGTGTATACTTGGTGTAAATGGTCTATACGCTTTTTACATTGTGTACACTTGGTGTAAACGGTCTATACGCTTTGTACATTGGGTATACGTGGTGTAAACTGCCTGTACAGGGCGTATACTTTGTGTGCACAATTTGGTGTATACATTGGACCATATATAACAGATGATACATTGTGTATACTTGGTGTACACGACCTATACGCTTGGTATTAGGCATACGCCCTGTACAGGACGTATACTTCGTGCACAGGACGTATACTTCGTGCACAAAATTTGGTGTATACATTGGACCATATATAACCGATGATACATTGTGTATACTTGATGTACACGGCCTGTACGCTTGGTACGTTGGGCATACGCCCTGTATAGGACGTATACTTCGTGCACAAATTTGGTGTATACATTGGACCATATATAACCGATGATACATTGTGTATACTTGGTGTAAACTGTCTATACGCTTTGTACATTGTGTATACTTGGTGTAAACGGTCTATACGCTTTGTACATTGTGTACACTTGGTGTAAATGGTCTATACGCTTTGTACATTGGGTATACGTGGTGTAAACTGCCTGTACAGGGCGTATACTTTGTGTGCACAATTTGGTGTATACATTGGACCATGTATAACCGATGATACATTGTGTATACTTGGTGTAAACGGTCTATACGCTTTGTACATTGTGTATACTTGGTGTAAATGGTCTATACGCTTTGTACATTGTGTACACTTGGTGTAAACGGTCTATACGCTTTGTACATTGGGTATACGTGGTGTAAACGGCCTGTACAGGGCGTATACTTTGTGTGCACAATTTGGTGTATACATTGGACCATATATAACCGATGATACATTGTGTATACTTGGTGTAATCGGTCTATACGCTTTGTACATTGGGTATAAGTGGTGTAAACGGCCTGTACAGGTCATATACTTCGTGTACAAATTGGATAGGGCGTATACTTTGTGTGCACAAATTGGTGTATACATTGGACCATATATAACCGATGATACATTGTGTATACTTGGTGTAAATGGTCTATACGCTTTTTACATTGTGTACACTTGGTGTAAACGGTCTATACGCTTTGTACATTGGGTATACGTGGTGTAAACTGCCTGTACAGGGCGTATACTTTGTGTGCACAATTTGGTGTATACATTGGACCATATATAACAGATGATACATTGTGTATACTTGGTGTACACGACCTATACGCTTGGTATTAGGCATACGCCCTGTACAGGACGTATACTTCGTGCACAGGACGTATACTTCGTGCACAAAATTTGGTGTATACATTGGACCATATATAACCGATGATACATTGTGTATACTTGGTGTAAACGGTCTATACGCTTTGTACATTGGGTTTACGTGGTGTAAACGGCCTGTACAGGTCATATACTTCGTGTACAAAATTGTATAGGGCGTATATTTTGTGTGCACAATTTGGTGTATACATTGGACCATATATAACCGATGATACATTGTGTATACTTAGTGTAAACGGTCTATACGCTTTGTACATTGGGTATACGTCGTGCAAACGGCCTGTACAGGGGGTATACTTTGTGTGCACCATTTTTTTGTATACATTGGACCATATATAACCGATGATACATTGTGTATACTTAGTGTAAACGGTCTATACGCTTTGTACATTGGGTATACGTCGTGCAAACGGCCTGTACAGGGCGTATACTTTGTGTGCACCATTTCGTGTATACATTGGACCATATATAACCGATGATACATTGTGTATACTTGATGTACACGGCATGTACGCTTGGTACGTTGGGCATACGCCCTGTATAGGACGTATACTTTGTGCACAAAATTTGGTGTATACATTGGACCATATATAACCGATGATACATTGTGTATACTTGGTGTAAACGGTCTATACGTTTTGTACATTGTGTATACTTGGTGTAAACGGTCTATACGCTTTGTACATTGGGTATACGTGGTGTAAACTGCCTGTACAGGGCGTATACTTTGTGTGCACAATTTCGTGTATACATTGCACCATATATAACCGATGATACATTGTGTATACTTGGTGTAAATGGTCTATACGCTTTGTACATTGTGTACACTTGGTGTAAACGGTCTATACGCTTTGTACATTGGGTATACGTGGTGTAAACGGCCTGTACAGGGCGTATACTTTGTGTGCACAATTTGGTGTATACATTGGACCATATATAACCGATGATACATTGTGTATACTTGGTGTACACGACCTATACGCTTGGTACAATAGGCATACGCCCTGTACAGGACGTATACTTCGTGCAAAAAATTTGGTGTATACATTGGACCATATATAACCGATGATACATTGTGTATACTTGGTGTAAACGGTCTATACGCTTTGTACATTGGGTATACGTGGTGTAAACGACCTGTACAGGTCATATACTTCGTGTACAAAATTGTATAGGGCGTATACTTTGTGTGCACAATTTGGTGTATACATTGGACCATATATAACCGATGATACATTGTGTATACTTGATGTACACGGCCTGTACGCTTGGTACGTTGGGCATACGCCCTGTATAGGACGTATACTTCGTGCACAAAATTTGGTGTATACATTGGACCATATATAACCGATGATACATTGTGTATACTTGGTGTAAACGGTCTATACGCTTTGTACATTGTGTATGCTTGGTGTAAATGGTCTATACGCTTTGTACATTGGGTATACGTAGTGTACTTGGTGTAAATGGTCTATACGCTTTGTACATTGTGTACACTTGGTGTAAACGGTCTATACGCTTTGTACATTGGGTATACGTGGTGTAAACGGCCTGTACAGGGCGTATACTTTGTGTGCACAATTTGGTGTATACATTGGACCATATATAACCGATGATACATTGTGTATACTTGGTGTACACGACCTATACGCTTGGTACATTAGGCATACGCCCTGTACAGGACGTATACTTCGTGCAAAAAATTTGGTGTATACATTGGACCATATATAACCGATGATACATTGTGTATACTTGGTGTAAACGGTCTATACGCTTTGTACATTGGGTATACGTGGTGTAAACGGCCTGTACAGGGCGTATACTTTGTGTGCACAATTTGGTGTATACATTGGACCATATATAACCGATGATACATTGTGTATACTTGGTGTACACGACCTATACGCTTGGTACATTAGGCATACGCCCTGTACAGGACGTATACTTCGTGCAAAAAATTTGGTGTATACATTGGACCATATATAACCGATGATACATTGTGTATACTTGATGTACACGGCCTGTACGCTGGTGCGTTGGGCATACGCCCTGTATAGGACGTATACTTCGTGCACAAAATTTGGTGTATACATTGGACCATATATAACCGATGATACATTGTGTATACTTGGTGTAAATGGTCTATACGCTTTGTACATTGGGTATACGTGGTGTAAAATGCCTGTACAGGACAAAATTTGGTGTATACATTGGACCATATATAACCGATGATACATTGTGTATACTTGGTGTAAACGGTCTCTATGCTTTGTACATTGTGTATACTTGGTGTAAATGGTCTATACGCTTTGTACATTAAGTATACGTGGTGTAAACGGCCTGTACAGGGCGTATACTTTGTGTGCACAATTTGGTGTATACATTGGACCATATATAACCGATGATACATTGTGTATACTTAGTGTAAACGATCTATACGCTTTGTACATTGGGTATACGTCGTGCAAACGGCCTGTACAGGGCGTATACTTCGTGCACAAAATTTGGTGTATACATTGGACCATATATAACCGATGATACATTGTGTATACTTGGTGTAAACGGTCTATACGCTTTGTACATTGGGTATACGTGGTGTAAACGGCCTGTACAGGTAATATACTTCGTCAACAAAATTGTATAGGGCGTATACTTTGTGTGCACAATTTGGTGTATACATTGGACCATATATAACCGATGATACATTGTGTATACTTAGTGTAAACGGTCTATACGCTTTGTACATTGGGTATACGTCGTGCAAACGGCCTGTACAGGGCGTATACTTTGTGTGCACAATTTCGTGTATACATTGGACCATATATAACCGATGATACATTGTGTATACTTGATGTACACGGCCTGTACGCTGGTACGTTGGGCATACGCCCTGTATAGGACGTATACTTCGTGCACAAAATTTGGTGTATACATTGGACCATATATAACCGATGATACATTGTGTATACTTGGTGTAAATGGTCTATACGCTTTGTACATTGGGTATACGTGGTGTAAAATGCCTGTACAGGACGTATACTTCGTGCACAAAATTTGGTGTATACATTTTACCATATATAACCGATGATACATTGTGTATACTTGGTGTAAGGGTACACTAAGTATACACAATGTATCATCGGTTATATATGGTCCAATGTATACACAAAATGGTGCACACAAAGTATACGCCCTGTACAGGCCGTTTGCACGACGTATACCCAATGTACAAAGCGTATAGACCGTTTACACTAAGTATACACAATGTATCATCGGTTATATATGGTCCAATGTATACACGAAATTATGCACACAAAGTATACGCCCTATACAATTTTGTACACGAAGTATATGACCTGTACAGTCTTACATCATGCAATACCAAATCATTTATAAAAATTATGGGATACGATACCTATCAGTTTGACGCACAGCTTCTCGTATTAGGTTTAGGTTGAAGAATAAAAGAAAATATTCCAACGGAGATGCATTTCTCGCCGGCATGTTCTTTGGCCCTGGGTTCCCAGTGAATGGCTTATTTTGCACCGGTTCAGGCGGCAATACACGGAACCACACTCCAGCCATCTTGTACGGCGCAAGGCAGAACGCACGTGTTATTATGACGTCATTTACGTAAAATGACGTTATAACAAAATACCGCGTTATGGAAGTCATTTATGTCATTCTTTTCAATGTTGATATTATTTTTAAGAATTATATGTTTCGAAAATAATATACATGCATGCATTGCGTAAACATTTTAAAAATAATTTAGGGCAATAATATTATCTGTTGCTTGAATTTTTGAAGTTATTGAGAAACAAACAATCGGAACAAAATTATGGAACAATATGTTAATTACGATGAATTAATAAAATTAATGCACATGAACATATGCTGTTTTAGTGTAATGTTTAGCAATAAAAAAAAACACATTAACTTTTATTTCAACAATTGATATAATAATTATGCAAATTTTGATGGCAGATAAAAAGATCTTAGTTTGTGTAACTATGTATCAAGAAATCCGTTAATTCTAGCGCAATAAATCTCTTTTAAAAATCAAAATAATAAATTAATATGTCAATAAATTACAATTGGATACTTTATTGTTCATAATAACATACGATGCTTTTATATTTATTGACGTATATTTAATAAATCATATGGAAAAAGTGTAAAGTTAAAATCGGCCTAAAATCGGCCCCGTGGCACTCTGGACAACTGTGTGATCGGCCCAAAATCGGCCCTGTGGCACAGAAGTGGTTAAAGAGTGATTGAAAACGTGTTTTCATCGACTTTCATTTAAATTATATTTACCTATACCAAGGACTGCACATTTTGGATATATATATATGTATATGTAATGAAAGCGCTTACGTTTTATATATCGTGTTGTTAATTTCTTTTATTTTAACCACTTATGTGCCACAGGGCCTATTTGGGCCTATTTGAATATCTACGTTCAGTGCCACGGGGCCTATTTGGGCCTATTTGGAAAAGAAAAAAATATTTTTTTTAAAGATACAAATTAAGTGTTACAGGTTTTCCGTGTATTTCATAAGCTATAGTTCGTTAATATTTTTATCAAAAGGAAACAATATCGAAAATTTGCAACGTCAGTTATCTCTCTCAATGGCCGAGTGGGTCATGTTTTGACTTTTGAACAGACCGAGTGCATCCCTGGTTTGAATCCCGCTAAGTGCCATTGATGAGTTTTGCCTGCAGATTTATACTCGGATGTTATTGCCGGATTTACGTATAAACTTATGTACGTGCATACATGTTCTTTATATTTCCCATGAACTCTTTTTCACGTGTTTTTTATAAATGTATTTCATACGCAAATTATTTGGGGGGAAAAAAAGGAACTTTTCCTAGGTGTATGGAGTTGCAACTGTATGTATAAACGAATGGATTCTGATTCAATCGTAATAATTTATATAAACTTTGAAAGGGATATTTCTATTTTAAGCAACTGATTGCCGTATGATTTAACTTGTTGAAAGCTTACATGTAGAAGAGCAATGCATTACAACAAGCCAATTTGTTTTCTTCTGTGAATTTGTAGCTCTTACAACAAGTTAAATATACCAGAAATTGATTAACATTTAACGTCTCTTTATTAGTAAAAAAAAAGGAAGCATTTTTAATACAGCTCCACAAAAAAGTTATGCAATTCAAAGATGTCTGTTTTGTGAGTATACTAATAACACCCCCCCCCCCTCAGTTCTACATGTTCTTTAATGTGTCTTCCTTTATTTTCTAATATACAACCTTACCTTAACCATTTATTTTTAATGCATGAGAGGGTGTACGTGTGCGTGTAAGTGAATGAGAGGAATGAGATGAGCAAAGGTCATCATGTTTATGCATTGACAAAATCTGTATGTCCTTTATTTTATTTGGACATATATATATATATATATATATATATATATATATATATATATATATACATGTATTGCTCTGATAAGCTGTAATGCTTAAAGACATAAAGAATTGAATGGAATTGATCCTTCTGACTACTCGAATGACCCTACAACCAGTGTTTGATAACGAGCCATTTCACACCACACAAAAGGAAAATATATATGCGCTTACAATCTTTCCAAAAATAAAATGACCATCTAATTAACAAACGATTCTGTCATAAAGATGAAAAATAACTTAAGTTATGATCTCATATACAGACATCATAAGTGTTAAGGATAAAACAGTTTGATTGGAGGTAGCACTACAATATTAAATATTGTAGTGCATGAAATATAAAATTTTACCAAATATTTAAAACTTTATTTGCATGTAAAATCAAAACAAAGTTTTTGAAATATTCCCGTAAACAGTTTATCAAATAAAATTACATTGTATAAATAAAACATTGGTAGCAAGAAACACACACACCTTCAAATTTGAAATCAAGTCAGGGCCTTTTCACTACCACCCCCTCCCCCACACCGTCCTCTAGTGATCTTGATTTTTTTTTCTAAAAACTAAGAATGTATCAGACTCTCAGACTTCTAACGTGTTGAGTTTTATCTCATAAAAAATTCAGTCCCTGCCATCGGCAAATAACCCGATGTAAATGGAATAACTCTGGGATTATTTTTCGTCAGCCATGTTTTGACGTGAACCCTGGTATTTATAAATGATATAGTTATTATAACGATTATTCAGGGCGCCGTGGCGCCAAGAACGGCATAATTATTGAAGGTTCTGAGACCGGTCACCCCCGGGCAGGACCCCCACCCTCAGGAATCCGGGGTCACCTAATTGTCACAAGTCCTAGTTTAGGCGCCCTGCGCCTTGTTTATGTCCCTATATAATATGATAATATAGTTATTATAACGATTATTCAGGGCGCCGTGGCGCCAAGAACGGCATAATTATTGAAGGTTCTGAGAGCGGTCACCCCCGTGCAGGACCCCCACCCTCAGGAATCCGGGGTCACCTAATTGTCACAAGTCCTAGTTTAGGCGCCCTGCGCCTTGTTTATGTCCCTATATAATATGATAATATAGTTATTATAACAATTATTCAGGGCGCCGTGGCGCCAAGAACGGCATAATTATTGAAGGTTCTGAGAGCGGTCACCCCCGTGCAGGACCCCCACCCTCAGGAATCCGGGGTCACCTAATTGTCACAAGTCCTAGTTTAGGCGCCCTGCGCCTTGTTTATGTCCCTATATAATATGATAATATAGTTATTATAACAATTATTCAGGGCGCCGTGGCGCCAAGAACGGCATAATTATTGAAGGTTCTGAGACCGGTCACCCCCGGGCAGGACCCCCACCCTCAGGAATCCGGGGTCACCTAATTGTCACAAGTCCTAGTTTAGGCGCCCTGCGCCTTGTTTATGTCCCTATATAATATGATAATATAGTTATTATAACAATTATTCAGGGCGCCGTGGCGCCAAGAACGGCATAATTATTGAAGGTTCTGAGAGCGGTCACCCCCGGGCAGGACCCCCACCCTCAGGAATCCGGGGTCACCTAATTGTCACAAGTCCTAGTTTAGGCGCCCTGCGCCTTGTTTATGTCCCTATATAATATGATAATATAGTTATTATAACGATTATTCAGGGCGCCGTGGCGCCAAGAACGGCATAATTATTGAAGGTTCTGAGACCGGTCACCCCCGGGCAGGACTCCCACCCTCAGGAATCCGGGGTCACCTAATTGTCACAAGTCCTAGTTTAGGCGCCCTGCGCCTTGTTTATGTCCCTATATAATATGATAATATAGTTATTATAACAATTATTCAGGGCGCCGTGGCGCCAAGAACGGCATAATTATTGAAGGTTCTGAGAGCGGTCACCTCCGTGCAGGACCCCCACCCTCAGGAATCCGGGGTCACCTAATTGTCACAAGTCCTAGTTTAGGCGCCCTGCGCCTTGTTTATGTCCCTATATAATATGATAATATAGTTATTATAACAATTATTCAGGGCGCCGTGGCGCCAAGAACGGCATAATTATTGAAGGTTCTGAGAGCGGTCACCCCCGTGCAGGACCCCCACCCTCAGGAATCCGGGGTCACCTAATTGTCACAAGTCCTAGTTTAGGCGCCCTGCGCCTTGTTTATGTCCCTATATAATATGATAATATAGTTATTATAACGATTATTCAGGGCGCCGTGGCGCCAAGAACGGCATAATTATTGAAGGTTCTGAGACCGGTCACCCCCGGGCAGGACCCCCACCCTCAGGAATCCGGGGTCACCTAATTGTCACAAGTCCTAGTTTAGGCGCCCTGCGCCTTGTTTATGTCCCTATATAATATGATAATATAGTTATTATAACAATTATTCAGGGCGCCGTGGCGCCAAGAACGGCATAATTATTGAAGGTTCTGAGAGCGGTCACCCCCGGGCAGGACCCCCACCCTCAGGAATCCGGGGTCACCTAATTGTCACAAGTCCTAGTTTAGGCGCCCTGCGCCTTGTTTATGTCCCTATATAATATGATAATATAGTTATTATAACGATTATTCAGGGCGCCGTGGCGCCAAGAACGGCATAATTATTGAAGGTTCTGAGACCGGTCACCCCCGGGCAGGACCCCCACTCTCAGGAATCCGGGGTCACCTAATTGTCACAAGTCCTAGTTTAGGCGCCCTGCGCCTTGTTTATGTCCCTATATAATATGATAATATAGTTATTATAACAATTATTCAGGGCGCCGTGGCGCCAAGCACGGCATAATTATTGAAGGTTCTGAGACCGGTCACCCCCGGGCAGGACCCCCACCCTCAGGAATCCGGGGTCACATAATTGTCACAAGTCCTAGTTTAGGCGCCCTGCGCCTTGTTTATGTCCCTATATAATATGATAATATAGTTATTATAACGATTATTCAGGGCGCCGTGGCGCCAAGAACGGCATAATTATTGAAGGTTCTGAGACCGGTCACCCCCGGGCAGGACCCCCACCCTCAGGAATCCGGGGTCACCTAATTGTCACAAGTCCTAGTTGAGGCGCCCTGCGCCTTGTTTATGTCCCTTTATAATATGATAATATAGTTATTATAACGATTATTCAGGGCGCCGTGGCGCCAAGAACGGCATAATTATTGAAGGTTCTGAGACCGGTCACCCCCGGGCAGGACCCCCACCCTCAGGAATCCGGGGTCACATAATTGTCACAAGTCCTAGTTTAGGCGCCCTGCGCCTTGTTTATGTCCCTATATAATATGATAATATAGTTATTATAACGATTATTCAGGGCGCCGTGGCGCCAAGAACGGCATAATTATTGAAGGTTCTGAGACCGGTCACCCCCGGGCAGGACCCCCACCCTCAGGAATCCGGGGTCACCTAATTGTCACAAGTCCTAGTTTAGGCGCCCTGCGCCTTGTTTATGTCCCTATATAATATGATAATATAGTTATTATAACGATTATTCAGGGCGCCGTGGCGCCAAGAACGGCATAATTATTGAAGGTTCTGAGACCGGTCACCCCCGGGCAGGACCCCCACCCTCAGGAATCCGGGGTCACCTAATTGTCACAAGTCCTAGTTTAGGCGCCCTGCGCCTTGTTTATGTCCCTATATAATATGATAATATAGTTATTATAACGATTATTCAGGGCGCCGTGGCGCCAAGAACGGCATAATTATTGAAGGTTCTGAGACCGGTCACCCCCGGGCAGGACCCCCACCCTCAGGAATCCGGGGTCACCTAATTGTCACAAGTCCTAGTTTAGGCGCCCTGCGCCTTGTTTATGTCCCTATATAATATGATAATATAGTTATTATAACGATTATTCAGGGCGCCGTGGCGCCAAGAACGGCATAATTATTGAAGGTTCTGAGACCGGTCACCCCCGGGCAGGACCCCCACCCTCAGGAATCCGGGGTCACCTAATTGTCACAAGTCCTAGTTTAGGCGCCCTGCGCCTTGTTTATGTCCCTATATAATATGATAATATAGTTATTATAACGATTATTCAGGGCGCCGTGGCGCCAAGAACGGCATAATTATTGAAGGTTCTGAGACCGGTCACCCCCGGGCAGGACCCCCACCCTCAGGAATCCGGGGTCACCTAATTGTCACAAGTCCTAGTTTAGGCGCCCTGCGCCTTGTTTATGTCCCTATATAATATGATAATATAGTTATTATAACGATTATTCAGGGCGCCGTGGCGCCAAGAACGGCATAATTATTTAGGGTTCTGAGACCGGTCACCCCCGGGCAGGACCCCCACCCTCAGGAATCCGGGGTCACCTAATTGTCACAAGTCCTAGTTTAGGCGCCCTGCGCCTTGTTTATGTCCCTATATAATATGATAATATAGTTATTATAACGATTATTCAGGGCGCCGTGGCGCCAAGAACGGCATAATTATTGAAGGTTCTGAGACCGGTCACCCCCGGGCAGGACCCCCACCCTCAGGAATCCGGGGTCATTTAATTGTCACAAGTCCTAGTTTAGGCGCCCTGCGCCTTGTTTATGTCCCTATATAATATGATAATATAGTTATTATAACGATTATTCAGGGCGCCGTGGCGCCAAGAACGGCATAATTATTGAAGGTTCTGAGACCGGTCACCCCCGGGCAGGACCCCCACCCTCAGGAATCCGGGGTCACCTAATTGTCACAAGTCCTAGTTTAGGCGCCCTGCGCCTTGTTTATGTCCCTATATAATATGATAATATAGTTATTATAACGATTATTCAGGGCGCCGTGGCGCCAAGAACGGCATAATTATTGAAGGTTCTGAGACCGGTCACCCCCGGGCAGGACCCCCACCCTCAGGAATCCGGGGACACCTATTTGTCACAAGTCCTAGTTTAGGCGCCCTGCGCCTTGTTTATGTCCCTATATAATATGATAATATAGTTATTATAACGATTATTCAGGGCGCCGTGGCGCCAAGAACGGCATAATTATTGAAGGTTCTGAGACCGGTCACCCCCGGGCAGGACCCCCACCCTCAGGAATCCGGG
The DNA here is from genome assembly GCA_024699665.1 of Ostrea denselamellosa. Lineage (NCBI taxonomy): Eukaryota > Metazoa > Mollusca > Bivalvia > Ostreida > Ostreidae > Ostrea > Ostrea denselamellosa. The sequence goes on from JAMZEH010000017.1 coordinate 18,241,439, forward strand.
GTCATTTAATTGTCACAAGTCCTAGTTTAGGCGCCCTGCGCCTTGTTTATGTCCCTATATAATATGATAATATAGTTATTATAACGATTATTCAGGGCGCCGTGGCGGCAAGAACGGCATAATTATTGAAGGTTCTGAGACCGGTCACCCCCGGGCAGGACCCCCACCCTCAGGAATCCGGGGTCACCTAATTGTCACAAGTCCTAGTTTAGGCGCCCTGCGCCTTGTTTATGTCCCTATATAATATGATAATATAGTTATTATAACGATTATTCAGGGCGCCGTGGCGCCAAGAACGGCATAATTATTGAAGGTTCTGAGACCGGTCACCCCCGGGCAGGACCCCCACCCTCAGGAATCCGGGGACACCTATTTGTCACAAGTCCTAGTTTAGGCGCCCTGCGCCTTGTTTATGTCCCTATATAATATGATAATATAGTTATTATAACGATTATTCAGGGCGCCGTGGCGCCAAGAACGGCATAATTATTGAAGGTTCTGAGACCGGTCACCCCCGGGCAGGACCCCCACCCTCAGGAATCCGGGGTCACATAATTGTCACAAGTCCTAGTTTAGGCGCCCTGCGCCTTGTTTATGTCCCTATATAATATGATAATATAGTTATTATGACGATTATTCAGGGCGCCGTGGCGCCAAGAACGGCATAATTATTTAAGGTTCTGAGACCGGTCACCCCCGGGCAGGACCCCCACCCTCAGGAATCCGGGGTCACCTAATTGTCACAAGTCCTAGTTTAGGCGCCCTGCGCCTTGTTTATGTCCCTATATAATATGATAATATAGTTATTATAACAATTATTCAGGGCGCCGTGGCGCCAAGAACGGCATAATTATTGAAGGTTCTGAGACCGGCCACCCCCGGGCAGGACCCCCACCCTCAGGAATCCGGGGTCACCTAATTGTCACAAGTCCTAGTTTAGGCGCCCTGCGCCTTGTTTATGTCCCTATATAATATGATAATATAGTTATTATAACAATATTATTCAGGGCGCCGTGGCGCCAAGAACGGCATAATTATTGAAGGTTCTGAGACCGGTCACCCCCGGGCAGGACCCCCACCCTCAGGAATCCGGGGTCACCTAATTGTCACAAGTCCTAGTTTAGGCGCCCTGCGCCTTGTTTATGTCCCTATATAATATGATAATATAGTTATTATAACGATTATTCAGGGCGCCGTGGCGCCAAGAACGGCATAATTATTGAAGGTTCTGAGACCGGTCACCCCCGGGCAGGACCCCCACCCTCAGGAATCCGGGGTCACCTAATTGTCACAAGTCCTAGTTTAGGCGCCCTGCGCCTTGTTTATGTCCCTATATAATATGATAATATAGTTATTATAACGATTATTCAGGGCGCCGTGGCGCCAAGAACGGCATAATTATTGAAGGTTCTGAGACCGGTCACCCCCGGGCAGGACCCCCACCCTCAGGAATCCGGGGTCACATAATTGTCACAAGTCCTAGTTTAGGCGCCCTGCGCCTTGTTTATGTCCCTATATAATATGATAATATAGTTATTATAACGATTATTCAGGGCGCCGTGGCGCCAAGAACGGCATAATTATTTAAGGTTCTGAGACCAGTCACCCCCGGGCAGGACCCCCACCCTCAGGAATCCGGGGTCACCTAATTGTCACAAGTCCTAGTTTAGGCGCCCTGCGCCTTGTTTATGTCCCTATATAATATGATAATATAGTTATTATAACAATTATTCAGGGCGCCGTGGCGCCAAGAACGGCATAATTATTGAAGGTTCTGAGACCGGTCACCCCCGGGCAGGACCCCCACCCTCAGGAATCCGGGGTCACCTAATTGTCACAAGTCCTAGTTTAGGCGCCCTGCGCCTTGTTTATGTCCCTATATAATATGATAATATAGTTATTATAACAATATTATTCAGGGCGCCGTGGCGCCAAGAACGGCATAATTATTGAAGGTTCTGAGACCGGTCACCCCCGGGCAGGACCCCCACCCTCAGGAATCCGGGGTCACCTAATTGTCACAAGTCCTAGTTTAGGCGCCCTGCGCCTTGTTTATGTCCCTATATAATATGATAATATAGTTATTATAACGATTATTCAGGGCGCCGTGGCGCCAAGAACGGCATAATTATTGAAGGTTCTGAGACCGGTCACCCCCGGGCAGGACCCCCACCCTCAGGAATCCGGGGTCACCTAATTGTCACAAGTCCTAGTTTAGGCGCCCTGCGCCTTGTTTATGTCCCTATATAATATGATAATATAGTTATTATAACAATTATTCAGGGCGCCGTGGCGCCAAGAACGGCATAAGTATTGAAGTTTCTGAGACCGGTCACCCCCGGGCAGGACCCCCACCCTCAGGAATCCGGGGTCATTTAATTGTCACAAGTCCTAGTTTAGGCGCCCTGCGCCTTGTTTATGTCCCTATATAATATGATAATATAGTTATTATAACGATTATTCAGGGCGCCGTGGCGCCAAGAACGGCATAATTATTGAAGGTTCTGAGACCGGTCACCCCCGGGCAGGACCCCCACCCTCAGGAATCCGGGGTCACCTAATTGTCACAAGTCCTAGTTTAGGCGCCCTGCGCCTTGTTTATGTCCCTATATAATATGATAATATAGTTATTATAACGATTATTCAGGGCGCCGTGGCGCCAAGAACGGCATAATTATTGAAGGTTCTGAGACCGGTCACCCCCGGGCAGGACCCCCACCCTCAGGAATCCGGGGTCACCTAATTGTCACAAGTCCTAGTTTAGGCGCCCTGCGCCTTGTTTATGTCCCTATATAATATGATAATATAGTTATTATAACAATATCATTCAGGGCGCCGTGGCGCCAAGAACGGCATAATTATTGAAGGTTCTGAGACCGGTCACCCCCGGGCAGGACCCCCACCCTCAGGAATCCGGGGTCACCTAATTGTCACAAGTCCTAGTTTAGGCGCCCTGCGCCTTGTTTATGTCCCTATATAATATGATAATATAGTTATTATAACGATTATTCAGGGCGCCGTGGCGCCAAGAACGGCATAATTATTTAAGGTTCTGAGACCAGTCACCCCCGGGCAGGACCCCCACCCTCAGGAATCCGGGGTCACCTAATTGTCACAAGTCCTAGTTTAGGCGCCCTGCGCCTTGTTTATGTCCCTATATAATATGATAATATAGTTATTATAACGATTATTCAGGGCGCCGTGGCGCCAAGAACGGCATAATTATTGAAGGTTCTGAGACCGGTCACCCCCGGGCAGGACCCCCACCCTCAGGAATCCGGGGTCACCTAATTGTCACAAGTCCTAGTTTAGGCGCCCTGCGCCTTGTTTATGTCCCTATATAATATGATAATATAGTTATTATAACGATTATTCAGGGCGCCGTGACTCTGGTGAGTCAAGCTAGCACGCACTAACTTCAACGCACTAACTCCGTTCTAAATATGCTTATCGACTAGTTTTTCGATCCCGACGGGAAAATATCCCTCGGTAAATAGGCGCAAGGCACCCAAACTAGGACTTGTGACAATTAGGTGACCCCGGATTCCTGGGGGTGGGGTTCATTATATTTTGTTTATATGCGTCCATGTAAATAGCTACCCGATGCTCCTTGCGAGCATCGGCGTGACCATTACGTAATTCTTTTGTTTTGATGGCGATGCTCCTTATGAGCATCGGCCAGTGGAGGTATATTTACTAGTCAAAAGAGGGGAAGAGACCGTGGTCTCATGTGACGTCACTAGTCTAAAAATAGGCTACTTTCGTTTTCTTTCGGCTCGCGACGCGAGGAACACAGTTTGAGAGAAGTAAGTGTTCATTATATGTTTATTATAAGTTGCTATTAATAAACTTAATTTATGAAACATTAAAAATAAATAATTACTTCCTAGATATAACCTCTACTGACATTCAGGTAATATATAACGGCTTTTAAAACAGCTCACGTTTCATGGTCTCATTAAAACAATCACAAACATGAGACCACCGGCCATAACAACCTATATAGATAGATGTCATGGTCTTATTATATCAACTGAATATTATATCAACTGCATTCATGAGACCACTGACCATTATAACCTATAAAAATAAATTGGTCTCATTATTACAACTGCATGCATGAGACCACGGACCATAACAACCTATATACATGTCATGGTCTCAGTCCATCAACTTTATACATGACACCATGGACCATAACAACCTATATGCATGTTATGGTCTCATTATATGAACTTCATACATGAGACCACCGATCATTATAGCCTATTAAAATAAAATGGTCTCAATATCACAACTGTATACATGAGACCATGGACCATTACAAGCTATATACATGTCATGGTCTCTTTACACCAACCTTATACATGAGACCATGGACTATTACAACCTATATACATGTCATGGTCTCATTACACAAACTGCAAACATGAGACCATGGACCATTACAAGCTATATAGATGTCATGGTCTCATTATATGAACTGAATACATGAGACCATGGACCATAACAACCTGTATACATGTCATGGTCTCATTACACCAACCTTATACATGAGACCATGGACTATTACAACCTATATACATGTCATGGTCTCATTACACAAACTGCAAACATGAGACCACCGACCATAACAACCAATATATGTGTCATGGTCTAATATAATAACTGCATACATGAGACCATGGACCATAACAACCTATATACATGTCATGGTCTCATTAAACTAACTGCATGCATAGGACCACAAAGCATTTCAACCTATATACCTGCCATGGTCTCATTATATCAACAAAATACATGAGACCACGGACCATAACAACCTATATATGTGTCATGGTCTAATATAATAACTGCATACATGAGACCATGGACCATAACAACCTATATACTTGTCATGGTCTCATTAAACTAACTGCATACATGAGACCATGGACCAAAACAACCTATACATATGTCATGGTCTCATTATATCAACTTTATACATGAGACCATGGACCATAACAACCTATAAACATGTCATGGTCTCTTTACCACAACTTTTTACAAGAGACCATGGACCATAACAACCTTTATACATATCATGGTCTCATTACACCAACTTTATACATGAGGCCATGGACCATAAAAACCTATATACTTGTCATGGTCTCATTATATCAACTGGATACATGAGACCATGGACCATAATAACCTATTTACATTTCATGGTCTCTTTACACTAACTATACATAGTACATGAGACCATGGACCATTACAAGCTATATACAATATGTCATGGTCTCATTACACCAACTATACATACAAGAGACCATGGGCCATAACAACCTATATACATGTCATGGTCTCATTATACCAACATGGGCCATAACATGGACCGTTACAACCTATATTCATGTCATGGTCTCTTTACACCAACCTTATACATGACACTATAAGGACCATGACAAACTACATAGGGTGTAATGGACTCATTATATCAACCGCATGCATGAGACCATGGACTATGCACATCTTGCACCAAATGTATATATTTGAGATCTAGTTCATTCAGCATACTATGGCAATGAGTCCTTAGACACCATGGTATGTGTATACTGTAAGAATCTTACATATAAAAAAGCAGATGAAAATTAGTTCACATTTCTTTTTGTTTTAGAAGTATAAAACCTGGTTTAAAATGGCAGCTAAAGCCTGGAAGTCTTTGGCAAAAAAGGTATTTATAATGTTTTAAAAGATTTGATAAAACAACTGTTAGCTTCATACTTTGTAAAATTATAACGATTAATTAAATAATTATATTTAGAAAGTCAGAATTGGATGCAGTCATAGTTTTTCATATATTTTATTTAAAGCCAAATTACATTTACAAAATCTAAAATATAAGTAAAGTTCATAAAATGTTGATTCATCTTCAGTTTTTAGAAAACAATTTACTGTACAAAAGTTAGCAGTTTCTTTTTTTTTTTTTACATCTGTTTTTAGACTGGAAATGGTGAAGTATTCATGTGTGTGTGCCTTTGTGTGTATTTGTGTGTGTGTGTGATAGATATGTTCACACAACGTAATTAAGTCAACAATATTGCCTGTTAAGTAATAGTGGTAAATTGGCATGGGTTTTATATATATATATATATATATATATATATATATATATATATATATCAAACCCATTTCATGGCCAATTATTATCTCCTAAATCCTTTAACTCCTATTATTTCTCTGCCTCTTGCCTGCACTATTTCTTTTTAACACTATTTGAAAGTTCTCAGTAACATATATAACCAATGATTGTCACCAGTGCTATGGTAAAAGTGCTCAATGTAAATGGATTTTAATTTTTAGATACACCCAATTTTACTTTAATATTTTTTTTTATTTAAAATATCATAATATAAAAATATTATTTTTGAATGTGTAGCATGCAATAGATATACATGTACCATATAGCTTTATGTGCTAGCTTTTTAGTTTAGAAAGCTAATATAGCATGGCGACTACTATTATCATATTCTTCACATTTTTTTAATATATCAATTCTTACACTTAGCATAATATTATTTTGCATTAATTGAAATAAAATATCTTATAAATACTTTCAAATTGATAATTGTATTAATGTAGTTTTGGTTGTAAAGCCTTATTTGAATGGCTAAACAAATTAATCTTTGACTATAATGCAATTCTTAACTTGCCTACTTCTTAATTTGAGGCACCTGCAAAATTGTTTTGAAAAATGTTTAAACTGTAAACATGTCAGAATTAATAGATCCCTGTATGGTAACTGTGGTTCTGCATGCTCTTTTGCAGGGCAAATTAACGCAACATGGTAAAATATGTCATTATACTTTGTAAATGTAACAACTGAAGTTACATTATATAAATAGTGCCTGTTTGGGAGGGTGTAACTTAAATTGTAAGTTCAATTGTTTCATTTACGTCATTTTATATTTAACTAGTGTACATGATCTACCTACTAAAACTTGGGCATTAAGGTATATCAATTTGCCCTGCAAAAGAGCAATACTGCAATTGTCGTGAAAAGGACTATTGATGTTTTAAAATTATGCATTCATCTCCATTTCAGAAAATTGTATTTTAGGGCAATTATTCTTGATTTACCATTACTCCTGTCAAATAAATTAATGGTTGAATTATCTATTACAGGTGGAATCTTTCAACGAGACATATCCACCATCATGCGTGTTATGCATAGGATTAATCAATAATGTTTATGTTATTGAAGGTTAGTTTTTAAAAAAAAGAGAAGTCAAGATGAGTAATGCTACATGTATATATATACACCTAACATTTACATAAGTGTTTGTGTACTGTTAAAAAAATTAGGTGTTAGGTTTATTCCCGTGTGACGACAGTATTTGCCCTATGAATTTAAATAAATTTAAATTCAAATAAATCTATGCATTAAAATAAACTTGTTTTGGGTGCTGGATCTCTCTAAGAAGGTACTTTCTCAATGCTAGATTGATTGCAATATGTGTACTTATTTTCATATAAATGTTTACAATGCCTATTTTACATTGATGGTATTGAATCTTTTTGTAGGTTCGTCAGAAATGAAAGACTTTTTTTTTAGAAAACCTGAAGTTGAGAAGTTGTTCAAAGAAGCAGTGCTTTCTCAAACTTATAATAGTAAGTATAATAGTAAGCTGAAATCATTTGCATTATGAATTATTGCATTATGCAAACCTATGTGATAAAGAGGTTTTGAAGCAGCATACTAGTTGCGTTGGATATCATCCAAGGTACCTACAGGTGTAACCACGAGGAATATAAGCTTAAAAAATATTAAGAAATAGATAGTGACCATCCTTTTCATATATGATGCTTTAATATTTGTTGATATAAAAAAATTGTATGTCTATTTTCCATATATACATGTATATGTTTGGTATCAACAAATTCTGAGGCATTAAGAAATGTGTTTTTGATCTGTATATCAGTCAGTCGATCAGTCCCTTTTTCTTTAACTCAATGCAACCCCTCTTTAACTGCTGGAAGAAACTTTGTAGGTACATGTATTAAGAAAACAATGTGTAGATGTGCATATTATTGTATCTGGAAATCTGATTCCATTACTTTACTTGGAATATCATCCTATAAAATTTAGAATTTTATAAGTTATAAAAGACAGAAATATATTTATAAGTGCATATTTGCAGGAAGATTTTATGGGAGTTATGCCTCTGGTATTGAATTATTTTGATTACTTTATGTGAACCTAACCATTTTTTAAAAATATTTACATTTATCGATATATACGGTAAATGCCATTTATCGAAGAAGAATAAATCAAGCGGCATAACTCTAATAATTTTAGTAACCAATATTTTATCCAAGGGCGATAACTCTAAATCAATAGGTGCGGGTACTTATATGTCAATAATGTAATGACGTCATTATTGCCTGTGCAATTATCAATCCGTTAGATGCTGCCGATATCGAACTGTCTTGATTAATAGCTTTTATATTTCAAACAACATTTCGAGACCAAGGAGGTTATCCTGCAACATTCACTATAACAAGAACTTTATTTCTATTCTACTAACAGCCCAGTATTTTTACAGATCGTTTCTCCTATAGAGAGACGATCTAGGTCATTTTGACGGCTGTTCCGTGTAACCCCAATGGTTTTGTTAGTAATGTTTACATGTGTATCGATCAAAGGAATCATATGCAGACGACAGAATTTTTCTTTGGATTTTTTAATACTCTTTACTTATTTATAAAATATCTTTGAATCATGTTCCTAATATATTAAGGGCAATTTTATACGATTATATTACTACAACACGTTATATGTTAAATTATTTTAATATGTAAAAACACGCAGTGAAAGTGTGCTAGGGAGGTCTTAGGAACAGCCGAATTGATCTCTAAAAAATAAAAATTTGAGGCAATACACATTGTTTTGACTGGAACTAATTAACATGTGAAATTGACATGGTTTTAAAACTTTTTACGGTTTGAAGTTGTACTTCCATGATCAGTACGAGACAAATAGGTATTTCTGATCTGATAATTTACTGATGACGTTTGTGGTATATTGGAGAATAATGTCCGCGGCATCTCTTTGATCTCAGCAATAACTGTAGTAGAATGTTCATTAATGTAGCATTCTCACTGTTTCTTTATTAATATACTCTTTTAAAAGAGCATTACTTTATGTTTATTATAATAGACAAAGAAAGGCAAGAAGTAGGAGGTACACGCACTGGTAATCCTTCAACAGAAGAACTATCTGTTAAGGAAGTTCTTCACCAGCATGCATATGATATGGACATATCCCTGATGCGCTCAATCATATCTCAAGCTGCATCTCCTCCGAAAGCAATTTCAAGTAAGCGAATGTTCTTTGTACATCTTTATAAGACAACTGGCAAAGAACCAATGCCAAAATATGGTTACCTAAGCATCCAAGTATGTGTCACGCAGATTTTGGCATGGCTACCTAAGCATATTTAGCCAAGTATGTTTAGCGTAAACATACTTGGCACGGAAATGCCAAAAATGGTTACCTAAGCACTGATATATACCAAAAATTGGCTACCTAAGGGACAGGTTTTGGCTACCTAAGCATGACAGTGCCAAAAAGGTTACCTAGGTACCAAAAGTGGTTACCTAGACATTATACCAAAAATGGCTACCTAAGCATACCACATACTTGGAAAAGTCCAAGGCCAAAATATGGTTACCTAAGCATCGAAGTATGTGTCACGTAGATTTTGGCATGGCTACCTAAGCATATTGAGCCAAGTATGTTTGGCATAAACATACTTGGCACGGAAATGCCAAAAATGGTTACCTAAGCATTCGGACTTAGTCGTTTCACGCAAAATGCCAAAATATGGCTACCTAAGCATTGCTAAACATACTTGTCACGCAAAATGCCAAAAATGGTTGATTGATTGATTGATTGGGGTTTTACGCCGTGTTGGCAATATTTCAGCCATTTTACGGCGATTGAACAACTGAAACATGGTTGGTTATGGAAAATTGAAGTTTCCCTGACGGCCCTCAGTGAGCCTACTCTTTTTTGAAAATCAAGGAAACGATCTTTTACGTGCCAAGGGGGTTGTAATCCTTGACACGGGGCACCCTTTAACGTCCCATCCGACGGACTTAAAAGTTAAAAATCGTAAACAGGTAAAAATACATATCACCTTGTGTATATGAATAGGTTATATTGTAAAGGATCAAATTTTTCTGTAAAAGTCGCATTCTTGTAAATATTTTATAATAAGATGATAGTCAATATTTGTAAAAAGTTGATGCATTGATTGTACATTATTAAAGAATCTATTTCGTTTGGGTGTAAAATCACTACATTCCAAAAGAATGTGTTGTATAGTTAATGGACAGTCACAAGATATACATTGAGGTTGAAGTTCTCTGTTTAATAAATAAGAGTGTGTCAATTTGGAATGTCCGATGCGAATTCTTGAAATAATAACTTCGTCCTGGCGTTTCATTACAATATTACACGATTTGTTTACTTTGTTTTGAATAGAATACAGTTTACTTCTGTCACAGAAATCCCAATATATTTGCCAAAGATCATTTACATATAGTTTTATGTTATATTTCAAATCTGTGTAAGGAATTTTAAAATGTACAATATCGTTTTGTAGTGCATTCTTTGCCTCTTTGTCTGCTTGGTTGTTACCATGGATACCAATATGACTAGGAATCCAGCAGAACTCAACTATTTTATTTTGTTTAGTTAGAAGATAATACTGGTTTAAAATGTCTAAAATATATGGATGATCAATATTCATATTACTTATAGACTGTAGACAAGATAGGGAGTCTGAGAATATAGTGAAGTATTTGTCCTTAGAAATTTTAATGTACTCTAACGCAAGCTGGATAGCCTTTGCTTCGGCGGTAAAAATTGTTGCTTCGTTTGGGAGTCGTGCTGAGAAAACATTGTTATTGATTACTGCAGCAGCAGCAACTTTATTTTGGTCTTTCGAACCGTCTGTATAAATATCAGTTGTAGAATGTTTAGATTGTTTTAGTTCAGATAACTTTTGTTTGAAAATAGCGGAATTTGTTTCAGATTTTTTATATTCAGAAAGTGAAGTGTCAACTTTGGGTTTTAGTAATTTCCAGGGTACCTAAGCATTCGGACTTAGTCGTTTCACGGCAAATGCCAAAAATGGTTACCTAAGCATGACAAAACATACTTGTCACGCAAAATGCCAAAAATGGTTACCTAAGCATTCGGAGTCGTTTCACGGCAAATGCCATTCGACGGTCCACTTGCCTACAGAACCCGGCCATCAGGGAGACACTCGCGAGGCACATGTCTCATCTACCTGCGACAGCCGACCGCTATTATGATCTGGCCGTGGCCCGGCAGTCGGCGATCCCCGTGGCCAAGGAGATAAGACGGTCCATGACATCCAAATCGGTACGTATTTCATCGCAGTGATAGGGTGATCGTCTGTCTCGGAAACTTCTTTCGTAATTTAATTCTTATTCTGGTCATTCCTTTCTACAGATGCCCACAGAAGAAGTGCAGCTAACCGACGCTCCGGATTCGTCGACCATGCCCGGGACCTCCCGATAAGTCTCTTCTAATATCTTAATATATAATTCAATTCCGATCTTCAAATACAGCAGTTTAGAATAAAAATGTCTTTGGCTATTTCATTTCTCATTTACACCTTTTCTTACAGTCTGACGGAGAGCTGACGCCGGGTGCGTCGGAAGACTTTTCAGGTGTCTCGGACCAGGAGACCATTGACGCCAGGGCCCGGAGAAGTTGATTGGGTAGGACACTCTGTTAATACTTATGATTAGAGTTCTGAGAATTTATCGCTTTCAAATTTCACAAGGAGAGTTCACTTCTTTTGTAGGAAATCGGAAGACACCGCAGGCGCTCATTCGCAAAGAAGGAGGTGGCGGCTCTCCTCCGTCTGTGTAACCGCCACATCTCAGCCGTCTGTCTCCGCCAGAGGGAGGTCATCGCCACGTTGGGGGAGACAGCGGAGGGATCCCAGCTCCTCGAGACTCTGAGGAAGCGGTTCGGCCCAGGGACCGACAAGAAAGTCGCTGATCGGGTCCGAACCGCTTCGACAACCCTCAAGAGGAAACAGTAAGTCTATTTCTAGCCTCACCCTAACCCTAACCCTGATTTATGATTCCATCTGTGTACTGTTTGTGTGTGTTTTGCAGGGAGGAGTCTTTCGAGCTTGCCGAGTAGGGAGAATGGAGATGAACACCATCAGGGAGATGGGAACACCATTTGGATTGTTGTGTGTATTCTGAATAGATAATTATCGCATGTGCCTTATGTCTTTGTTATTACTTTATGTCCGAGTTGCGGTTAGAAAGCCGCATTCCTGGGGCTTATGGACTTGGCGTCCTCGCAACTTGCGACCGGGAGGGTTGTTACTCTACCCTTATGGACTTTGAAATTTTTACGGTCTTAGGGTCAGCCTTTAAGTAACATGGTTAGCCCTTTAGGTAGCAGGGTTAGCCTTTAAGTAACATGGTTAGCCCTTTAGGTAGCAGGGTTAGCCCTCAAAGTAACAGGACTAGCCCTTATGGACTTTGTCATTTTTACGGGTCGCAAAGTTATCCCGGAAGTCACGTTTATAGCCCTTGAAGTAACACTATTTGCCCTTAAGTCACAAGTTCTGCCCTTAAAGGTGTCACTACATGCCCTAATTGACTTAGAAATTTTATAGGTCACATGATTAGCCCTTAGTTACATTATATGCCCTCAAAGTAACACTATTTGCCCTTAAGTCACAAGCCCTGCCCTTATGGACTTAAAAAATTTCTGAACTTTCGGACTTAGAAATTTTTCAAGAAGCCAAAAAGGGCATGTTTTGAGACTTCATACCATGGGACCGGAAGTACCTGCGACCCCCATTTTTTGAACTCTGATCCCTGAAGGGTCTGTCTGACGACATCTCGAAAGGAAAGTCCTGATAAGGGTCAGGAGTTGAAAAAAGTGACATCTTCCGAATGGGTATGTTATCTCAAGAAGTTGGCCCCATGGACAATGGAGTGGGACCGGGCCTATTCTCACCTGTAAGGATCACTTGCTCCCATTAAGGGATCATAAGAAAGGGCCATCCCGAAAAATAACATGTCTTTTAAGGGGCACATCCCTAAGAGAGTTGCCTGACAGCCCCTAGAAGGGTAGATCCCAAAAAGGGTCAAAAGTGGAAAAAAGTCACTATTTTGGAATGGCATAGTTATTTTAAGGTCCCGGCCTCTTCAGCCCCAACCGGTCCCGTGGGGCTAAAGTAAGGGGCCAGACCCTTATTTACACATAAGGGGTCTTGCCTGACCCTATGTTGTGGGACTCTATTAAAAGTCGAACATGTTGAGCCCTCCTTCGACAACCCCTTAAGCGTCTGGAAACAAGGGGCCCAGGGGGTTAAACGTGGCCCCTAGATGAGGGGCTGCCCCAAATTTGGACCCTCTAGCAGCATTGGGGCCAGAGTTGAGTCTCAAACAAAAGGGTGTCATATACACGGACCCATGCGCCCCAAGACATATCCCTTAAGAGTGAGTCCTAGCCCCGACATGGCCAGCCCCTTCAACTCCCTTAAGGGTCCTTGACGAAAAATTCTTGAAAAAAAAAGTGTTCCAAAAAGTGGGTATCAATCGACAGGAAATATCCTAGTACACTTAGAAAACATGTCAGTGAAAAAAGAATACCTCAGTTCGGACTTTTCATTTTCGTCTCGGAGAGGTCAAATTTTCCTACATGGGCATCTTTGTGACTTTCGGGCGGTCACAAAACATGCCCGTGACGGGTTCAGTTGGAGCCCGATCAGTATCAATATCTGCCCTCAAAGTCACATGTGACCTTATATGACATAAAATGATACCCTGAGGTATCATTTTTGCCCATACAGGTAACAGCGGCGGGGCCCATTAACTAACCACGTTTAGTGATGACGTGGAAGGGATCCAGCCTGCGCTGGAAAGGGTTGTCTGTCCTGCTCTGGGCAAAAATATCTGGTCCTTACGAAAGGAACCGGTTAGTGGCAAACACACCAGGTTCCAGGATTCGGAGGACGACGACTCGGCGGACATTGCTATCGATGTCCCGGATAATGCGTACGGTCACTGCGATCAGGAATCCGAACTGTGTGAGGAAATGCCCGAGTATGTCTCTGGCTCGTCACAGGTCCCGTCGGGAGATGATGAAGTGGAGCTGGGCTCCACGGATTGGACTCCGGTTGGGTGTTTGGTGGCTGAGCCTTTGACTGACGCTGACGGGAACCCGCTGATGAAGCCCGACAGGGTGGACGGTGCGGCCCCTGAAGTTGTCTCGGGTGTCCATCCCGCAGCAAGGAGGAGGGTCGTGGTGGCCGATGTACACGCGCCCCCCGAGTTGACTGAAGAGTTCTCGGGCGCCGAGTCTTCGCTGGCACAGATGCGGACTATGTGCCCTCAGGCGAGGAGGGCCAGAGCTCTGAGGAAGAGAGCGGAGACCAGATCGTTGAGTGGTCAGACAACGACAAGTGCGCCGATGATGGTGACGGCGCTAAGCAGAGAGCAGTCGTAAAGAGCAAGAGATCAAGGGGCGGACTTGCTAGCGCTGGAAGACCCAGGTTTCATCTGGTTGGAGCTGTGTCTATAGCCGCACGGAAGAGACGACCCCTGAGCTGCCCGATGGAGGGTTGTTCAGGTACAGTGGTAAACATGCGTAGGCATCTCCTGCAGTGCCACGGCGATCAATTACCCAACTGGGAAATTGATCAAGTGTTAGCTCGTCTGAAAGTGGCGGGTAAGTCGGCTCCTGTCGAGGACGAGGACGTGGACAAGCTGTCGCGCAGGTTCGACTGCCCCATTTGTAAACGAAGTTATCTAAGAGTGGACAAGCATCTCTATAATGTCCACGGGTTACGTGGGGACGACCTGAAAGCTCATAAAGAGCGTGCCCGTCGTTCCCAAGCGTCGTTGGCAGACGAAGGGGCAGTAACGTACAAGGACAGCCTCCTGTCTAAGTTCAAAACTTGGCTGACTAGCCGCGGAGGTGCAAGTCAACCGGACAATCAGGCGACCGCTACTGTTCGGCAGATGCATCGGATTCTCGATGAGATGGTCAGGCAAAGCAGAGGCGTGTTCCTCGAGCCGAACACGCTGCTGCTGCTCCGGGCCCTTGGGGATAGGGATGGACTCCTAGATCAGATTGAGCAAAAATATAAGTTGAGTATGGGCACCACGACTAATTATGCCATCGCAGCAGGGAAGTTCGTAGACTTCCTTGGGCACGATTGGTCGTTGGTAAGACCTTGGAGTTCAAAGGAAGATTTCCTTCAGATTACCGCCTACGTGCAAAGGGTCAAAGCTCAATCTCTCCAAAGCGAGGCGGCAGTTGGTCCCGGAAGATCGTCCTCGCACGGTTGGCGAGGAGGATATCCCCGAGGTAGCGGATGTCAGAGGGTATTTCGGAAGTAAGACGGCACGGGAAATCGTGGCAGTACTCGACAGCAAAGGCGTTGTCGACGGTTATCTGGAATGTTACACCAGACTCCTCAGCCACCTCTTCATCGAGATCTGCTTCTCGAACGCCAAACGGGCTGGGGATCTGTGTAACCTGCGTCTGGAAGAGCTGGCAGACGCGAGACAAGTAGCTGATGTTAGGATCGTAAGAGTGCGCCGGCACAAGGTCAAGTCGAAGGCTTGCCTATTGGCTCTGACCTTCAAGGTATATCATTGGCTACTGAAGTTGAGTACTGTCTTTCGGCCCGAAACAGTCCCTGAGACGTGCCCCTACCTGTTTGTTAGCAAAACGGGTAAGAAACTAACGCCCTCTGACGTCGTATCGCTCCTGAACCGTCAATGGAATCTGTACAGTACAGAGATCGGGAAAACGCTACCAAGGTTGACCACAACGGTGATACGTAAAGCGACTGTGTCTTTGCATAGGCAGGCTGGATCCACCGTAGAAGAAGAAACCAATCTCGCCATGCATATGGCGCACGACAAGTCTACGGCAGATCGTTACTACGATCTAGAGAGGGGGAGACTGAGAGTGTCGCTATCTTCCAAGATTCTCCGTCGGCTCTGGAATCAGACCGACGGGGGCCATGGCAGCTCTTCGTCCTCGGGTTCGGACGAGGAGCCCGCCAGGTCGCGTCCACCTTCAGGGGCAACAAATGAAGTGGAGGAGGAGGAGGAGGAAATCATTCCTCCGACTCCCCACGGCTCCTTCACCGGCAGGCGAGGGAGTTCCAGTGGCGGTAAAACTCCCTACCAAACCCCCGAAGGTCTGGAAGCGCCGCTTCAGCAAGGAGGAAGAGGCACTCAAGGTCGTCTTCAGACAGTATATTAAGGATCGGGCCGGCAATCCCACCTTAAAAATAATACGCAAAGACTTGTTTGCCATATTGCAGAACGAGCAACGGTTTCAAGCCATTTCGACCCCCGGGTACTGGCCGAGAGGGTGCGTTATGAGGTTCAAAAAGAGAGGAAGCGAAGTAATTTGGCTTGAGCGAGCTTCAGGGGTAGAGGTGAAACTCGTTGATCCTTGGGCAGTCAGTCCTCAAATGCTTCCGCCGTATGTCGCCTCGGTGGTGTCCAGGGCTGTTGGAGACTTGTGTATGCAGGGGTAGAGGTGAAACTCGTTGATCCCTGTCGAGCGGGTCGTCACGGTCCCGGCGAGACTCTGTTCCACCGTCTGCGCGGCGCTTTGGGAGTTGTAGCCGAGATAGGCTCCATCTCCTTAAATATAGACAAGGAGGTGCGAGGTAGGAGGGTAGAAGTGACATTCGTTGATCCTCAGACAGTACCTCAGCTACCATCTCATCTATGCGGCGCCTCATAGGTATCGCACTCGGGCTCTTTGTGGCAGAAATGCATCGCCGCCTCGCGGCGCCTGGGGCTGTTGTAGCCGAACAGGCTCCATCGCCCTCTAAACCGCCTGGCGTTGTCGGTCGTTGGACCGATGTTGTAAGCACCCAGGTATGAACAGCAAGATGCATCACTGCAAAACACCTGCCTCCATGCAAAGTCAGCGCCTCTGTGATGGTATTGTACATATAGTTAAACAAACCAAAAAAAGCATATAAAGCCGCAAGGGTGACAACGTTACAAAAAAGTCTTGTCTATATATGTACATATTGCGTTATTTATTGTCCCGTATCGATGTCTTCCCGGCGGCAACCGGAGCGAGGGTGGTCGAGGCAGCAGACCGCCTGAGCCTGGGCGTGTCGCCGAAAATCCTCCGGTCCTTAGTGACTGGGGGTCTTTGGTCACCCTTACGAGGTTAGAAGTCTGGGGGCCAAATGTAGAGGTTAAGGTGGGGGGTGTAGTTAAACGTTATCGAGGTTAATCATTTTCTAAGGTCTAGTTTAGAGGGATCAGGGTAGGAGATAGGTTCTCATTTTGTGGGGACGGTTGGGAGCAAGTTTGTTGCGCTTCTATGCTTGCACCCTATCTGTCAGGGGGGTGATTGGTAGGGTAGACTAATTTGAGTTTGTGTATCCTAGGTATGATTTATGCTAGGTATTATTTGAACTTGAGGTTTTGTAGGTTTGGGTTGGTGGTGGTTTTTGGGTGCTGGGATGTCTGGGTGGGCTGCAGAGAGAGGCCGGCTCCACGTGCCGCAGCCTGGATACTGGCCCCCTGGTGGGCTTGCTGAACGCTTCTCACTGAGGAATTGACGGTATTGAATGGTACTTCGAAATATCAAGCTGGAAAAATACAGAGTACTTGTGTCTATAGCGAGCAAAGTAAACGACAAATGTCAGACAAAGAGATGGGTTTAGAATGAGAACCGCCCTGTTGGTAGGGGTTGTTCTCTCATCCGATTTGGCCGCTTCAGACGGTCATTTCATATATCTTGTCCTCGACTTTGGTACGCCAAAGTCGGGGAGTTTTTTTATTAAACACGTCCTCGACTTTGGTACGCCAAAGTCGGGGACTTTTATTTATTGAAAAGTCGTCAAACGACTAAGTCCGAATGCTTAGGTAACCATTTTTTGGCATTCTGCGTGACCAGTATGTTGGGTTTTTCAAAATGCCAAAGTCCAGACCTCGAGGCGCGCAGGTGGTGCTCGTCCTAGTGCAAATCGGACCTGGAGGAAGGAGCTAGCTCCCTGCTCCTCCAATGCTTGACTACTGATGAATACCAAAAAATGGTTACCTAGACATTCGGACTTAGAAACCTTTCAGACATTTTTGGGTCAAATATGGGAAACACGTGTAACCCGGGGGAAAAGTTCCGCACAGCCCAGGGGTACCCCTAGGGAGTGTCAGAAGTCGCTTACTCGGGGTTTTGAGGCCGTGGGGGGCCAGGTAACCACTTTTGGCAATTTGCTTATTATGGGTCCTAGCGACCCCAGATTTCGGCTTACCCCCGAAGTATGTGATGCCCGAAGGCGTTTTTATGGTGTTTGCCACTTACTCTGACCTCGATTCTGCCCCAAAATCATAAAAATATCAAGTCCTGTAAATGTGCATATATCACTACCTCCATCATCTGACTAAAAATTTTGCCTCCACACAAAGGTGCAATTCTTTGCGCCAAGACTCATAACTCCAATATTTATACGAGTTAAGTGACCAAACTTACCAGAAAGTTGATCTGTGGACTTAGCAACAGATCCCCCCTAGTCTCGGGGTTCAACTCCTCCTACTTTGGGAGAAATCGAATTTTTCTACTCTGGCGCTGGCAAATTTCGACACTTTGAAAAATTCCCAAGTCCCACAACGTTTTTAAAATACGGAGTAATCCGACACTCTATATACCATTCGATTCGTCTCCTCAAGGGCTACGATAAATGACCGTCACGCAAAATCTGGCCTGGGTTACCTAAGCATTTTTCAATTTTCATTCCGAATTACCTCGACCCCCATACCACCTACGAACGTTCCGATGAGTGCAAACGCTTTGTCTTGGCGAGACAAATCCAACGGTACCTGGTTCGACTCTCTAGCTTCAAAATTGAATTTTTGCCAACACTTGGAAGTCTTAGGTAGCACTTTTCTGGCCTTGGACATTGGATGCCAAATTTTGGTTACCTAAGGGACAAAATTGGCTACCTAAGCATGACAAGTATGTTTCAGCCCGATTTTGGCACGGTTACCTGAGGGACAAAAGTGACTACCTAAGGGACAAAAAATGGTTACCTAAGCATTCCGACTTAGTCGTTTCGCGGCGGGCCCAACAGACCTGTCACGCCAAATGCCAAAATATGGTTACCTAAGCATTGGTAAACATACTTGTCACGCAAAATGCCAAAAAATGGTTACCGAAGCACTGATGGCGGCCAAGATTTTGTTACTTAACGGCCAAATTTTTGTTACTTAAGCATGACACGGCCAAAAAGTTTACCTAAGCGCCAAAGTGTGTTACTTAGACATTCGGCCAAAAAATGTTACCTAAGCATGCCAACATACTTGGAAAGTCAAAGGCCAAGAAAATGTTACCTAAGCATGGAAGTATGTTGCACGATGATTTTGGCCGTGTTACCTAAGCATCTTCCGCCAAGTATGTTTATAATGCACTGTCACGATTTCGGCCAAACAAATGTTACCTAAGCATTCGAACTTAGTCTTTTTTCCAAAAGGCCAAGAAAATGTTACCTAAGCATGGCAAACATACTTGGCACGATTTCGGCCAAGAAATGTTACCTAAGCATTCGGACTTAGTCGTTTTGCAAAAGGCCAAGAAAATGTTACCTAAGCATGGAAAACATACTTGGCACGATTTCGGCCAAGAAAATATTACCTAAGCATTCGGACTTAGTCGTTTTTCGACAAAGGCCAAGAAAATGTTACCTAAGCATGGCAAACATACTTGCCACGATTTCGGCCAAGAAAATGTTACCTAAGCATTCGGACTTAGTCGTTTTTGCAAAAGGCCAAGAAAATGTTACCTAAGCATGGCAAACATACTTGGCACGATTTCGGCCAAGAAAATGTTACCTAAGCATTCGGACTTAGTCATTCGACGGTCCGCAAAGTGTCCACGGCTTATTCTATTGTTCAAACAGTGAGGAATTGACGGAATGTAATGCCTGATAGCCAGACATAGGCATTTCAACGGGACAAAGCAAGGTACCTCTTCGATTGGTGTTTCCGACTAGTAGCCTTTAAAACAAGTGGTTTTATCGTGTGAAGCTAAACCTGCTAACTGCGTGTCAATACAAAGTGTTTTACTGGAGTATTGACCTGCCTAATAAAAAGAGGAAATTTAAGCAAAAGTTTTAAAAAGTGTCCGACATTCAGAGCCAAATGGACGTCGACACTGGAATCACAGAGGCAACTCGCCCACGTGACGCGGAGAGATCAGGCAAAAGAAAGCGTCCGCGTCTCTACGACGACAACGAAGTGCTCTGTCTCTTCGGTACCCCGACTCTAGACCCGTCTCCAGATCCGCAGCTGGAAATCGAAAGAGTGGAGGACGAGGCCAAGGCCCCCACTGAGCCAAACGACGGGTGGGTATCGCAAAATTCGTGGAACGAGAACCAGCCAGAGGTAGAGACGCTCGAGTCCTACAAATGGCTCGGTTGCCCCATCGGTTACCCGAGCATGGAGTTGTCGGGAGTGGGACGCATGGCTCACGTGATACGACGGGCTGTGTTGCGTGCGGCGAGCGAGCCTGTTCTTGGCAGGGAGGCACCTTCTCTGGATCGAGTGCTGTCGAAGTTTCAGGTGAGGATAACGGCCACGTTTAGTGACGACGTGGAAGGGATCCAGCCTGCGCTGGAAAGGGTTGTCTGTCCTGCTCTGGGCAAACATACCTGGTCCTTACGAAAGGAACCGGTTAGTGGGAAACACACCAGGTTCCAGGATTCGGAGGACGACTCGGAAGCCAATGCCGCTGACGCCTCGGCGGACATTGCTATCGATGACCCGGATAATGCGTACGGTCACTGCGATCAGGAATCCGAACTGTGTGAGGAAATGCCCGAGTATGTCTCTGGCTCGTCACAGGTCCCGTCGGGAGATGATGAAGTGGAGCTGGGCTCCACGGATTGGACTCCGGTTGGGTGTTTGGTGGCTGAGCCTTTAACTGACGCTGACGGGAACCCGCTGATGAAGCCCGACAGGGTGGACTGTGCGGCCCCTGAAGTTGTCTCGGGTGACCCTCCCGCAGCAAAGAGGAGGGTCGTGATGGCCGAAATACACGCGCCCCCCGAGTTGTCTGAAGAGTCCTCGGGCCCAGAGTCTTCGCTGGCAGATGACTCTGGCGCAGACGCCGATCATGTGCCCTCAGGCGAGGAGGGCCAGAGCTCTGAGGAAGAGAGCGGGGACCAGGTCGTTGAGCGTTCAGACAACGACGAGTGCGCCGATGATGGTGACGGCGCTAAGCAGAGAACAGTCGCTAAGAGCAAGAGATCAAGGGGCGGACTTGCTAGCGCTGGAAGGCCCAGGTTTCGTCCGGTTGAAGCTGTGGCTGACGGCGCGAAGAAGAGAAAGCGCTTGAGCTGCCCGATGGAGGGTTGTTCAGGCGAAGTGGTTAACCTTCGTAGGCATCTGCAGTGTCACGGCGATCAACTTCCCAAATGGGAAATTGAACAAGTGATAGGTCGTGTGAAAAAAGTGGCGCCGTCGGCTACTGGGGAGAACGAGGACGGGAATGCGCTGGGTCGGAAGTTTGACTGCCCCATTTGCGGTCGAGGTTACGTTCGAGTGGACAGACATCTCAAGTTTATCCACGTGTTACAGGGAGATGACTTGGAGGCTGCCAAAAGGCGTGCTTGTCGTTCTCGCAAGTCAGTCGACCAAGAAGGGGCAGTGACGTATCAGGCCAGCCTCCTGTCCAAGTTCAAAACTTGGCTGACTAGCCGCGGAGGTGCAGCTCAACCGGAGAATCAGGCGACCGCTACTGTTAGTCAGATGCGTCGGATTCTCGACGAGATGGTCAGGCAAAGCAGAGGCGTGTTCCTCGAGCCGAACACGCTGCTGATGCTCCGGGCCCTTGGGGATAGGGATGGACTCCTTGAGCAGATTGAGCAAAAGTATCAGTTAAGTATGGGCACCACGGCAAATTATGCCATCGCAGCAGGGAAGTTCGTGGACTTCCTTGGGCACGATTGGTCGTTGGTTAGACCTTGGAGTTCGAAGGAAGACTTCCTTAAGATTGCCGCCTACGTGCAAAGGGTAAAGCTCAATCTTTCCAAAGAGAGGCGGCAGTTGATCCCGGAAGATCGTCCTCGCACGGTTGGCGAGGAGTATATCCCCGAGGTAGCGGATGTCAGAGGGTATTTCGGAAGTAAGACGGCACGGGAAATCGTGGCAGTACTCGACAGCAACGGCGTTGGCGAGGGTTATCTAGAATGTTACACCAGACTCCTCAGCCACCTCTTCATCGAGATCTGCTTCTCGTACGCCAAACGGGCTGGGGATCTGTGTAACCTGCGTCTGGAAGAGCTGGCAGACGCGAGACAAGTAGCCGATGTTAGAATCGTAAGAGTGCGCCGGCACAAGGTCAAGTCGAAGGCTTGCATATTGGCTCTTCAAGTTGAGTACTGTTTTTCGCCCCAATACAGTCCCTGAGACGTGCCCCTACCTGTTTGTTAGCAAAACAGGTAAGAAGCTAACGCCCTCTGACATCGTAGCGCTCCTGAACCGTCAATGGCTTCTGTACAGTACAGAAATCGGGAAGACACTACCCAGGTTGACGACAACGGTGATACGCAAAGCGACTGTGTCTCTGCATAGGCAGGCTGGATCAACCGTGGAAGAAGAGACCAATCTCGCCATGCATATGGCGCACGACAAGTCTACGGCAGATCGTTATTACGATCTAGAGAGGGAGAGACAGAGTGTCGCAATATTCCAAGGTTCTCCGTCGGCTCTGGAGTCAGACCGACGGGGGCCATGTCAGCTCTTCGTCCTCGGGTTCGGACGAGGAGCCCGCCAGGTCGCGTCCACCTTCAGGGGCAACAAGTGAAGTGGAGGAGGGGGAAATCATTCCTCCGACTCCCAAGGGCTCGAGGGCTGCTTCACCGGCAGGCGAGGGAGTTCCAGTGGCGGTAAAACTCCCTACCGAACCCCCGAAGGTCTGGAAGCGCCGCTTCAGCAAGGAGGAAGAGGAGGCACTCAAAGTCGTCTTCAGACAATATATTAAGGATCGGGCCGGTAATCCCACCTTAAAAATAATACGTAAAGACTTGATTGCCATATTGCAGAACGAGCAACGGTTTCAAGCCGTTCTCGGCCATTTCGACCCCCGGGTACTGGCCGAGAGGGTGCGTTATGAGGTTCAAAAAGAGAGGAAGCGAAGTAATTTGGCTTCAGCGAGCGAGGTGAAAGTCGTTTATCCTTGGGCAGTCAGTCCTCAAATGCTTCCGCCGTATGTCGCCTCGGTGGTGTCCAGGGCTGTTGGAGACTTGCGCATGCAGGGGTAGAGGTGAAACTCGTTGATCCCTGTCGAGCGGGTCGTCACGGTCCCGGCGAGACTCTGTTCCACCGTCTGCACCTCGACGGTGGTATCGCCGTCTGCGCGGCGCTTTGGGAGTTGTAGCCGAGATAGGCTCCATCTCCTTAAATATAGACAAGGAGGTACGAGGTAAGAGGGTAGAAGTGACATTCGTTGATCCTCAGACAGTACCTCGCCTTCAGACAGGGTTAAGCTACCATCACCATCTCATCTATGCGGCGCCTGATAGGTATCGCACTCGGGCTCTTTGTGGCAGAAATGCATCGCCGCCTCGCGGCGCCTGGGGCTGTTGTAGCCGAACAGGCTCCATCGCCCTCTAAACCGCCTGGCGTCGTCGGTCGTTGGACCGATGTTGTAAGCACCCAGGTATGAACAGCAAGATGCATCACTGCAAAACACCTGCCTCCATCCAAGGTCAGCGCCTCTGTGATCATATTGTACATATAGTTAAAATAACCAAAAAAAAGCAAATACAGCCGCAAGGGTAAAAACGTCAGAAAAAAGCATTGTATATATGTACATAGTTGGTTATTTATTGTCTCTTGTCTACGTCTTCCCGGCGGCAACCGGAGCGAGGGTGGTCGAGGCAGCAGACCGCCTGAGGCTGGGCGTGTCGCCGAAAATCCTCTGGTCCTTAGTGACTGGGGGTCTTTGGTCACCCTTACGAGGTTAGAAGTCTGGGGGCCAAATGTAGAGGTTAAGCTGGGGGGTGTAGTTAAACGTTGTCGAGGTTAATCATTTTCTAAGGTCTAGTTTAGAGGGATCAGGGTAGGAGATAGGTTCTCATTTTGTGGGGACGGTGGGGAGCAAGTTCGTTGCGCTTCTATGCTTGCACCCTATCTGTCACGGGGGTGACTGGGAGGGTAGACTAATTTGAGTTTGTGTATCCCAAGTATGATTTATGCTAGGTATTATTTGAACTTGAGTTTGTGGTGGTTTTGGAAAACATAAGATACAATGTTCATAGCAAGCAACCTTCCACAAATTATTCGGTGCATTGTCAAGATGTGGTAGAGACGGAAGGAAACACCCGGGACGATAGCAGAATACCTCTCCGTGGTGTCTCGGACAAGTAGCTCACGAAAGAGTGAAACTAAATTCTGTTGCCTCGCTTCAGTAGCCCTGGACGGTTACTTGGAGGAGGGATTATGTTGAGAGCTCAGGCAAGCTTTCTTTAGTTTCTCCTCTAAGCGTTGGTACGATACGAGTAACGATTTAGACGTTAAATTGGTTTCAAACCTGCTGGCACGAAGCATATATAAAAGCTGGAAAACAGGCATCGATATAGCGAGTAAACGATGATTAGTAGGGACCACGTCGGGCTACTGGAGAGGAAGTGAGAGGGCTGGTCCCGCGTGCAAGACCTTCGGTACGATCTTGTCGGGAACATGCCCAACAGCTCACTTCCTAGAGGAAAGATTATGTTGATAACTCAGGTAAGTTGCCTTTAATCTTTCCTCAAAGACTCTTCTAATACATGCAATATCTTTTTCACTGAACTACTACATTGTTCAGAGAAAAACTGATTACAGGAGACTATGTCTTCTGTAATCCCGACGGCGGTGGGGGATGACCCTACCGTCGCCGGACCCGGGACGATAGCAGAATACCTCTCCGTGGTGTCTCGGACAAGTAGCTCATCGAGTGAAACTAAATTTCTGCTGCCTTGATTTACGTAACCCTGGGGGGTTACTTGGAGGAGAGATTAAGTTGAGAGCTCAGGCAAGCACAGAAATTGCTCCCTGCAATCCCAGAATGGCGCTTCAGACGCCATTGTGGGAGAACTTGTCCTCTGCACCGGTACGCCGGTGCGGGGGACTTTTACCCTTGTGGGGGTCCGTGTTGCCAAAAAACGACTAAGTCCGTGTTGGACTTAGTTTATTTTCACTTCAAAAGTTGCTAAAAACGACCAAGTCCGTGTCGGACTTAGTTTATTTTCTGAACTTGTCCTCTGCTCCGGTACGCCGGGGCGGGGGACTTTTTTCATTTGTCCACTGCAAGTCTTGAGGAGGCAAAAAACGACTAAGTCCGTCGTCGGGGTTAGGGTTAGGGTTAGGGTTGATGCAGGGGACACTTTTAATTAAGTCCAAATGTATATGTGACGAGGCCATTTTGACAATGTCGGAAGTATGTTGGAAAACGACTAAGTCCAAATGTATATGTGACGAGGCCATTTTGACAATGTCGGAAGTATGTTGGAAAACGACTAAGTCCAAATGTATATGTGACGAGGCCATTTTGACAATGTCGGAAGTATGTTGAAAAACGACTAAGTCCAAATGTATATGTGACGAAAAGTGGCCGTGTGTGTGACGAGGCCATTCACCTCCGTCTTGTTGTATATGTGACAAAAAGTGGCCGTATATGTGACGAGGCCATTTACCTCCGTCTTGTTGTATATGTGACAAAAAGTGGCCGTATATGTGACAAAAATGTGGCCGCGACACTGAAGCGGCCATTTTTTTGTCACATATAAGTCAACACGTCAAAAAATATTCATCCTTCAAGCTATCTCATTCAAATGGGTATCATTGGAAAGGTCTTGACGAGACAAACATTTTGCACCCCACTTTGGGTTGTCTAGCGATTATAGTTGTGGAGCGACAAGGCGTTGAAGGTTTTGAAAAAACTGTGTGACAGCGGCCATTTTAACAATGTCACGCCTTTAACGGAACCTGGGGTCCCGGACATGGGTGGGGATCGATAGCGCTCCGAGAGATGCAGCTAGAGGTCTATCGGTGTTCGCTTACTCGGTCTTTTAAAGAAGTTATGGGGGTTGGAACCTGTGCCCCATAGTGACCAAAGTCCAGTGACGGCCTAGATTTTTTGGATTTCTCAAAAAGTAGAAAAGATAGAAAACCCATCGTTTGCACACACCTTGTCAGGTCCCTAACGAAACTTTCTGCCAAGTTTGGTCCCTTAACTCAAATAAATATCAAAGATATAGACCAGAAAGTAAGCTTCGTTACCTTTTGTGTGCGGCCAAAATTTTAGTGTAGATGGCGGGGTAGTTGGGCAGACACTTTACCATATCTTGGGGATTGGGGCGGTATCTCTTAACTCGACCCCCAAGTAAGCGAACGAAACCCTTTAAACACAACAGTGCACAACATACTTCGAGGGGTAGCCAAAAACTGGAGCCCCATTACCTCATAACAAGGGAAAAGCCACTTTTTGTCACATATACAATGGCAGACCCTAAACCGCCGAGTAAGCGGAAGGGACAACTTTGGGCGTGGTCCTCGGGACATTTAGCACCCCTCTGACCTGCAGGCGGGAGCTTACGCGAGGGTACCCTGGACCGGTAGGACTTAGAAAATCGAAAATGTATATGTGACAAAAAAATGGCCGTCGTCAGTGGTCAAGTAACATGTTCTTGGCCTTTTGGAAAAGACTAAGTCCGAATGCTTAGGTAACATGTTCTTGGCGCTTAGGTAACATGTTCTTGGCCTTGGACTTTTTCGGCCAAGAAAATGTTACTTAAGATTTCAAAGTGTTGGCAAAAATTCAATTTTGAAGCTAGAGAGTCAAACCAGGTACCATTGGATTTGTCTCGCCAAGACGAAGCGTTTGCACTCATCGGAACGATCGTAGGTAGTATAGGGGTCGAGAAAATCCGGAATGAAATTTTCATAATGCTTAGGTAACATCGGCCAGGTTTTTCGTGAGGGTCATTTCCCGTGCCCCAGGGGGCAAAACATGTTGCGGGCATGGTAGCGCTTGACGAGACGAGTCCAGCGGTATATAGAAAGTGAGATTACTCGGTGTTTTGGAGAAGCGGTGGGACTTTGAAAATTTGCAGAGGGCCAAAATTTGCCAGCGCCAGGGTAGAAAAATTCGATCTCTCCCAAAGTAGGAGGAGTTGAACCCCGAGACTAGGGGGGATCTGTTGCTAAGTCCACAGAGCAACTTTCTGGTAAGTTTGGTCACTTAACTCATATAAATATTGAAGTTATGAGTCTTGGCACAAATAATTGTACCTTTGTGTGGAGGCAAAATTTTTAGTCAGATGATGGGTGTAGTAATATATGCACATTTACAGGACTTGATATTTTTATGATTTTTGGGCAGAATCGAGGTCAGAGTAAGTGGCAAACACCATAAAAACGCCTTCGGGCACAACATACTTCGGGGGGTAGCCGAAATCTGGGGTCGCTAGGACCCATAATAAGCAAAAAGCCAAAATCGGTTACCTGGCCCCCCACGGCCTCAAAACCCCGAGTAAGCGACCTCTGACCCCTCCCAAGGGTACCCCTGGGCTGTGAGGAACTTTTCCCCCAGGTTAGGCGTGTTTCCCACATTTGACCAAAAAATGCCCGAAAATTTTCTAAGTCCGAATGTCTAAGTAACATTTCCTTGGCCTTCGTCAGTGGTCAAGAAAAAACGACAAAAACTGGAAATTAGCTTTCCATCATTACCTATCAAATAAGAATGCAGTTTCTTGATTGGCATTTATAAATTTTTGTAAGAAATTGAAATTGTAAAATTTCCATGTAATAATTTCACCTTTAAGAGGCTTTTTTGGAAAGGGGGGGGGTAATTTCAGTGAACAGACCATGGAAATCAGTTTGTTTCTTCTTCTTCCTCCTTGTTCCTTGTTGAATTCGAACAACTTGTTCCTCTACAATGGCCACATCCAATAGTACATTCTAAGACCATGTTTTCGGCACGTACACCTCTGTCTCACAATTTACCTTGCTATTACAGTGGATAATATTCAGAAGACGATTGGGAGCACGCGGCAAAGTGTTTTTAAACGGCATACATTTGCTATCATCAGTGACTGTCCATCCCCAATCAAGTGGGTTCAGATCAGTGCCATCTAGTTTTCCCCACTGCTGACACTGATAGTATGACCTTCTAGAATGCAGAGCCGCAGAATCAGATGTTGGCGGGCGACTCTGTACCTGAACGCACTTATTGTTAGAGATAGCCTTATTTGTGTACAAGCGCAGTCTCAGAAGATCCAGTCCTTCGTGCAATAATCTGTTCGCCGCTCGTTACAACAGTTTCCAGGCTACAATAATGCCCATGCCATGGAATGTACCATACCCATCAAGTGTGCGGACATTGTGACCCACGTTGTCAGCAACGAATTGCAGAAATTGTCCATTTTCATAGCTTGGAATATCTGTTCCTTGTGAAATAGCTGCACTTGTTTCAAAACGTTGTATCTCCGAATATGAGGATCAAAACGTTGTATCTCCGAATATGAGGAACAATATCCTAAGGAATTCAACGTATCTATAAGAAATTTTGATGAAAAATGGCGATGAAGCTGTGTTTGCCTGTGCGAAAATTTACGTTACTAGTTTGATGATAGATGGCATCAGCAGCATGCAAATCATTTACAGCTTCTAGTCTACCATAAATTTGGTTTGCCCAAGCGTCTTGTCTTGTAGAACAGACGGATTTTATACAAGCCTGAAAATCATGTTCGCACAAGAAAAACATCATGCCCTCTTTTACTTTGATTAAGTTTGGTAGTTTGTCCACAAAAGAGGCAGTGGTCACGGAATGAAAAGGTCTGTTTTGATCTAAGAATTGGTGTACTATCAGCAGGAGGAATTAGCTTGCTTTGTTCTTTCTCCCTCAGATATTTGCTAATTTCAATCGCATTTGTAAATAAATGCCTACATTCGGTGTGCACATATTGCCCAGGATGCGTGCGAAGATTGCTACCCCTTTTCTCAGTAGCAGTATTGATACCTGTGCTTCCCTTCCCACGAAGACAAACTAGACCATTCTTGTCCCCCGATTCACAATTTACACAGTCTTGTAATCTTTCCATATTCAACACAAGGTTAGAACAGATATAATTAAAATGGAAGAAATTTTCTACTAACACAACATAAAAGGTTAAATTAAATTTGTATCGTATTAGTTTTGCATATTACAGAAACCTCATTCAAGTTGCAACTAATAGCGTCACTTCGGGAGAAAGATTTACTCCGTCGGATGGGACGTTAAAAGGCGCCCCCGCCCCGTGTACCCCAATCAATAACGAGAAAGATGGCTTTGTAACGCGAATGGATGTCCTTAAATAGAAAATAGAAATAAGCAGTGCAGTATAGAAAAAAGCCTTTTCACTTTCTTACTTATTAATTTTACCTTGAAGAAATGATGCTCTGCGACTATTTAGTTTCAAAAAATTTTATTTTCCGTTACTTTACGGCATCTTTCCCAAATTTTGAATGAACCCAGTAGGCCTATACGTCTACATGACGACACGTGTTGTGACTTTACCAACCTGGTTTTTTTTCTAAACTTTTGAGAAGCTTTAGAACGTCTTGTTTGTAAATAAATTTCTAGTATTACACCTAGGCCATATTGATTCAAGCGCTTACACGCTTGTATGAACATATGTCATAAAATTCGAGCAAAAACTTTGATCAATGTCTACGTAATGATAATGTATACGTCACCATTTCGGTGAAAGCACGCCATGATAGCGCGGCGGTGACATAAAACAAAGGGAGCTATCAGCAAATTTGATGCATCAAAATAGATTATTTCTGCACATTAGATAAAATTAGATTTTTTATATGTTGTTTTACTGATACTAAGTAATACTCTGCAAAAAAAAATTATTTCTTTTGCAATTATTTGCATGCGAAACCGTAAATTGACTGGACTATAAGTGAACAGAGCAACTTTCTGGCAAGTTTGGTCACTTAACTCATATAAATGTTGGAGGTATGAGTCTTCCCGCGAAGAATTGGACTTTTGTGTGGAGGCAAATTTTTACTCAGATGACGGGGGTAGCGATATATGCACTTTTACAGGACTTGATATTTTTGTGCAGAACCAAGGTCCGAGTAAGCGGCAAACACCATAAAAACGCATTCGGGCATAACATACTTCGGGGGGTATCCGAAATCTGGGGTCGCTAGGACCAATAATAAGCAAAATGCCAACAATGGTTACGTGGCCCCCCACGGCCTCAAAACCCCTGACACCTCCTAGGGGTGCCCCTGGGCTGCGCGGAAGTTTTCCCCTGGGTTACGCGTGTTTCCCACATTTGACCAAAAAATGTCCGAAAATTTTCTAAGTCCGAATGTCTAGGTAACCATTTTTTGGCATTCGGCAGTAGTCAAGCAGAATACCTCTCCGTGGTGTCTTGGACAAGTAGCTCACGAAAGAGTAAAACTAAATTCTGCTGCCTAACTCAAGTAGCCCTGACTACTTCTTACAGGAGAGATTACGTTGCGAGCTCAGACAAGCTGTCTTTAGTTTCTCCTCAAAGCATTGGCATATTAAACGATACGAGTGGCTATTAAGACGTCATGTTGGAAAAACTACAATTGATTGATTGATTTTATGTTTTACGTCCCGTTGAGAAATTTTCACTCATACTGAGACGTCACCAGCTGTAGGTGAAGTACCACATGTTTAGCGCTCAGAGCCGTAGCAGTGAGGGTTCTTTACCGTGCCAACGCCTACCGAAACACGGGACCTCCGTTTTTAAGGTCATATCAGAAAGACCCGTGATTCTCACTTCTAAATGCCTATAAATGATCTAGAAATTCCAATTACATTCAGCGCTACATTCTTGAAAATTAGTTTCCATATACCGAATTCATAACCATGATTCACTCCAGATTTTATTTTGCGCATATTCACACCAGTTCGACATGTTAGTGCAATACCACCACCGATTCTGTTTTGCCGGTTTGCTACACTAATTTTTAAACCACGTTGATTTAAATCACAAGTTTCAAATTGATGCTTCTTGTTGTCGGAATATCAGTAACAAGTGCAAAGTCTACTTTGTCCTCTCGTAATTGCTGCCTGATGAGAACATCTTTTTTCACTAAAGGTCGACAATTGAGCGTAACTGCAATAACTTTTTCTCTCAAATTGTTCAACGCATTACAAATGTTTCGATGTACAAGATTACTATGGTCACACCTTTTTTTTTTACTTTCGTCATTTCGATTCCTTAAGCGACCAGAGCGTTTACCCCTGTATCTCAAAATTCCAAATTGTTTTAATCTGGTTAACAGATCTTTGTCTGGTAAATTTAGTTCCCTGGGCACTGAGCGAAGTCCCACGAGTTCTTGGACACTGTAATATACGACTGTCGTCTGATCCATTGCAGCCCGATTTTGTTTTTAGTGCAACATGCTCAAGGTAGTTCACCAGTAAGTCGTACCATAAATAAAATAACGCATCTACGACTATTCATGGAACGCCTACTCAATAAATATAAAAACAGTCAAAAACAATTTGTACAGATAAAAGTCGGGCTAAACTCGGGCATCAATATACACAATACATAAATAATTTACTAAATTTTTTATCAAAGTACAAGTGATTAAGACTACAAATACCAATATTCGCAGTCAGCAAGGTATCATATAAGAGCTCTACAATTCAACTTTAGTTCTAGGGCAGCGAAAGAGATAATTCAGGTCCTGAAAGGCGTTCGGGAATACTCGAACGCGATTTACAGTCGCCTACTCATTCACCTCTTCCTGGAGATTTGTTTCTCCAATGCCAAACGAGCTGGTGACATCTGCAATTTACGTCTGATTGAACTGGCAGACGCCAAAAAAAGTAAGTGACGTACACATCGTACGTATTGCGAGTCGTAAAGTGAAAGTCGTGCCCATTGGCTCCGACTCCGCAGCAGTTTACGTGGCTGCTGTAGTTGGCACACGGACCTTGGAGACCCTCAAACGCTGATCAACGTTATTTATTTGTATCCAAATGTGGAAAGAAACTGAAGCACTCGGACGTGGTTAACTTGTTAAACCATCCGTGGCAACTGTACGAAAACTCCAGAAAGACCTACCTTGGTTGACGACCACTGTGATACGAAAGGCTACCGTCCATCACCACGGGCAAACTGGTGCTACGAGAAAGGATGTCAAAGCGTTCACTTCGTAACCGGGAGGTCGAGAGTTCGAGCCCCGCTCGTGTCATAGCCGCGTGAAACCTAAGACGAAAAAATAGGTAGTGATAGCTCCTTTGCCAAACGCTCGACATTTAGAAGTGAGAATCACGGGTCTTTCGGATATGACCCTAAAAACGAAGGTCACGATGGGCGTTGGCACGTTAAAGAACTCTCACTGCTACGGTTCTGAGCGCTAAGCAGAGGCCTAAATTTGTGGTACTTCACCTAGCTGGTGACGTCTCAATATGAGTGAAAAATTCTCGACGGGACATAAAACAAACAATCAATCAAACAAACGTCCCGTTGAGAATTTGTCACTCATATTGAGACGTCACCAGTTGAAGGTGAAGTACTACAAATATAGACCTATGCTTAGTGCTCAGGACCGTAGCAGTGAGGGTTCTATAACGTGCCAACGCCTACCGTGACACGGGACCTCCATTTTTAAGGTCATATCCGAAAGACCCGTGATTCTCACTTCTAAATGCCGAGCGTTTGGCGAAGGAGCAATCACTACCTATTTTTCGTCTTAGGTTTGACGTGGCCATAGCACAAGCGGGGCTCGAACTCACGAGCTACCGCAACTCGACGGGATGTAAAACAGTGATTGCTCCTTCGCCAAACGCTCGGCATGTAGAATAATCCAGTCAAATTAGCCCAAAAAAGGGTCAAACTTGCAACTAATTGCCAAAGAATTGTCAAATTAGCCCAAAAAAGGGTCAAACTTGCAACTAATTGCCAAAGAATTGTTTTCAATGATTTTGACCTCGCTAATATGTGTACTAAAACATATAAAAAATCTAATGTTTCAGTTGAAGTGGAAATACCATTTTTGGGGGGGTCAAAAACAGAGAAAAAACGACAAAAACTGGAAATAAGCTTTCCATCATTACCTATCAAATAAGAATGCAGTTTCTTAATTGGCATTTATAAATTTTTGTAAGAAATAGAAATTGTAAAATTTCCATGTAATAATTTCACCTTTAAGAGGCTTTTTTGGAAAGGGGGGGGGGTAATTTGAGTGAACAGACCATGGAAATCAGTTTGTTTCTTCTTCCTCCGTGTTCCTTGTTGAATTGGAACAACTTGTTCCTCTACAATGGCCACATCCAATAGTACATTCTAGGCCATGTTTTCGGCACGTACACCTCTTTGTGTCACAATTTACCTTGCAATTACAGTGGATAATATTCAGAAGACGATTGGGAGCAGGCGGCAAAGTGTTTTTAAGCAGCATGCATTTGCGATCATCAGTGCCTGTCCATCCCCAATCAAGTGGGTTCAGATCAGTGCCATCTAGTTTTATCCACTGCTGACACTGATAGCATGACCTTCTAGAATGCAGAGCCGCAGAATCAGATGTTGGCGGGAGACTCTGTACCTGAACGCACTTAGTGATAGCCTTATTTGTGTATAAGCGCAGTCTCAGAAGATCCAGTCCTTCGCACAATAAACCCCCATATAGGCTAGCAATAATCTGTTCGCCGCTCGTTTCAACAGTTTCCAGGCTTTAAGAATTCCTCTATTGCCATTGTAACATTGTTTTCGAAAGCTTCTTTAAAGCAACACCTTTTCCTATCCCAAATAGGCGGGAGGTTGTATCGCATCCCGTGATTGCGTGTACTACTGGCAGAATTTTGCACTTGTGCATACCAAGCATCCGCTTTGTTTTTTGTATGTCCCACTGCCTGCACTTATTAGAAAGTTCAGATCGGAAGTAAATGTTGTATCCATCCAGTGATGCATGGTAGCAGAGGAGAACAAGAAGATGAGTGTCTTCGCCAATGACAACGACTTGTGTTGACTGAGCACATGCTACAGCTGTTGAAATGATGAGACAATCTGCATCTTCCTCTGCAAGGATGACCGTGCATTCATTTTCCCGAAGTCTTTGGGCAAGAAGACTTATGAAACGAGACTTGTTGTTATTTGTGAGAAAAATTTCTTTTTTAGATTTGAAGGTCATATCTGAAGTAAATGTTACATCAGGGGAGATGATGCCCTTTGAACGTCGAAGATGAGTCACGTCTTTGGTCGAGGGTTCACTGGAATATCCATCAAATACAATAGTTGGTCTCGTGTATCTTCTAATAATATACTCAACATACAACTGACATATAGCATTGAATGACATGCCTTTTGTCCATGGGATACACTGTAGCAAAAAACCGCCATCCAAAACAAAATGTACATCAAGCAATTCCTTCTCTGATACAGCACAATCGCCCATACTCCAAATTGCATCTGAAATTTGAGGCTTACTTGCTGCTCTTGGAAGTCCTGAGGGTTCAAAGATCGATGATGGATGCGTTGATAATTCATATTTGAAGATATTTGCAATATCTTCAACAGATTCTCTAGATGAAATTGCCGTTAGTCTTTGAAAAAGCACTTGGGGATCAACCTCAACTCTGCCTTCCTCAACCGTGATAGATGTTTTAGATGACATAGTTAACACCTGCCCTGATTTTTTGAAAGAAAAATCAAAAATATTCTGACCAACCATAGAGTCAATGATCTTTTGTCCACATGCTAATGCATTATGAGCGTTGATATTATTGTCTGCATTCACACCGGTGTCAATATTTCGAAGAGGGATGCTCTCAGTAAAAGGGTCACGGTCTCGTAGGTATGATATAACTTTAAATATATCTTGTTTGTCCCTTTCTTGGCGAGAGGTTGAAGATTCCTTGTGCTGCTCACTTGTGTGGTAGCCAACATCTGTCAGATTCTGCATTGCCTCATTTACTGCTGCACAAGAAGGCATAGACAAAAGCCACTGCGACCGCTGTACCTCTGTCATTCCTCGACCTCTCGTTAAACCACCTGATGTTTTCACACTTCTCATTAATGCCTGCTCAATGACAAGATCACACGACAGACCCGCCCAATACCTCTCATTTCTTCTCAGTACATCATAACCTTCCATAAACTTGCTGTGAACATCGGGATGAGCTTTTAGAAAGATTTACTCCGTCGGATGGGACGTTAAAAGGCGCCCCATGTACCCCAATCAATAACGAGAAAGATGGCTTTGTAACGCGAATGGGTGTCCTTACATACAAAATAGAAATAAGCAGTGCAGTATAGAAAAAAGCCTTTTCACTTTCTTACTTATTAATTTTACCTTGAAGAAATGATGCTCTGCGACTATTTAGTTTCAAAAAATTTTATTTTCCGTTACTTTACGGCATCTTTCCCAAATTTTGAATGAACCCAGTAGGCCTATACGTCTACATGACGACACGTGTTGTGGCTTTACCAACTTGGTTTTTTTTTCTTCTAAGCTTTTGAGAAGCTTTAGAACGTCTCGTTTGTAAATAAATTTATAGTATTACACCTAGGCTATATTGATTCAAGCGCTTACACGCTAGTATGGACATGTGTCATAAAATTCGAGCAAAGACTTTGATCTATGTCTACGTAATGATAATGTATACGTCACCATTTCGGTGAAAGCACGCTATGATAGCGCGGCGGTGACATAAAACAAAGGGAGCTATCAGCAAATTTGATGCATCAAAATATATTATTTCTGCACATTAGATAAAATTAGATTTTTTATATGTTGTTTTACTGATACTAAGGAATACTTTGCAAAAAAAATTATTTCTTTTGCAATTAGTTGCATGCGAAATCGTAAGTTGACTGGACTAGAAGTGAAAATCACGGGTCTTTCGGATATGACCTTTTTAAAACGGAGGTCCCGTGCCACGGTGGCCGTTAGCACGTTAAAGAACCCTTACTGCTACGGCCCTGAGCGCTAAGCATAGGCCTAAATTTGTGGTACTTCACCTACAGCTGGTGACGTCTCAATATGAGTGACAAATTTTCGACGGGACGCAAAACAATCAAACAATAACCCTAGACTGCCTAAGTGCAGTCGTATATGTGACGAGACCATTTTCACAATGTCAGAAGTATGTTGTAAAACGACTGAGTGCAATCGTATATGTGACGACGGATACTTTGATAAAAGTTGTAGAAATGACGAATAGTGGCCGTATTTGTGAGGTGGCCATTCACTTCCCTCTTGTTGTATATGTGACAAAAAATGGCCGTTGGGTGACGGAAATGTGGCCGCGACAAGGAATCGGCCATTTTTGTGTCACATATACAAGTCAACACCGCAAAAATATTCATCCTTCAAGCAATGATTATCATTGGAAAGGTCTTGACAAGACGAACATTTTGCACCCCATTTTGGGTGGTCTAGCGGTTATAATTCTCGAGCGGCAACGCGTTGAAGTTTTTGAAAAAAATGTGTGACATCGGGCCTTGAACGGAACCTGGGGTCCCGGGCATGGGTGGGGGTTGATAGCGCGTCGGGAGATGCAGCTAGAGGTGTAATCGGCGTTCACCTACTCGGTCGTTTCAAGAAGTTATGGGGGTTTGAACCTGTGCCCCATAGTGACCAAAGTCCAATGACGGCCTAGATTTTTAGGATTTCTCAAAAAGTAGAAAAGATAGAAAACCCATCTTTTGCACACACCTTGTCTGGTCTCTAGACAGTCTGCCAAGTTTCTTCCCTTAATAAAGATAGAGACCAGGATTCGTATGCATAAAAATTCTTAAATCCTTAAGTACATGCCTAAAATTTTAAGCATATGCCAAGTATGTTGCATAAAACTTCTTAACTCTTAAGCATATGCATAGTATTTACGTTACTTAAATATTTAAGCAGATGATAAGCATATTAAAACAAAATGGCAGCCAACCCAATTCTTAGAAAGAAAAGGACTTTTCAACCACGTCTAGACCCATTAGATACGCCTTCTGTCGCAGAATTACAAGCAAAATTTAGATGTAACCATGAATGTATTGAATTCATCACAAATTTAATAGCAGATGATATTTCGCCACATACAAGCAGAAATTATAGTGTTCCAGTACATATTCAGGTAATGGTTGCATTGAGATATTACGCTACTGGCAAAATGCAGTTGTGTAGTGGTGATCATTTTGGCATTTACCAATCAACGGTATCCAGGATCATCCAACGAGTTACCTCTGCAATTGTGCAACCACACATTGTAAAATGATTCATTTCTTTCCCAATAAAACCCTACATTATCCGCAAACACCAAGCAGACTTTTTTTGGAATAGCTCAATTCCCGGGGGTAGTTGGAGCGATTGATGGCACCCATGTACGCATCATTGCTCCAAGTGAGCATGAACCAGAGTTTATAAATAGGAAAAACTTTCATAGTATAAACGTGCAGATCGTATGTGATGCTAGCCACCGCATCCACTAGTTCGACCTAGTGTCAACATGGCCTGGAGCAACTCATGACGCCAGAATTTTGAAGGAGAGTGGGCTTTGGCAAGTATTTGAGAAACGCCTATTGCCTGTGAAATGCCATCTGTTTGGAGACAGTGGTTACCCATCGAAAGACTGGCTTTTGACACCATTCCTCAATCCAACTGGCGCACCACAGACAAGATACAACAGGTACCCTGAAAAGGTTTTGTTATTTTTGTTTATTTCGATGATTAAGTACCCTTTTGCTTTAAATGACGTTTTTTTTTTTGGGGGGGGGGGGGTTGTAAAGCGAACGTTTTCTGATTTTTTTTTCACTCATACATAATTAATCAAAATTTTTAATTTCAGTTTTAAGTATATTTCTGGAAAAATATTATTACCCGAGTACAATATTTCAAAGATATTTTCGATTTTGAATGTTAAAAGTCATTTGTATTAAAATTAAAGGTGGAACCCATTCGGTGTACCGGTATCTACATGAAGATGATATAAATCATGCCTTTATATATTCTATATATGTGTGTGCAAGCATTTGTGTAAGTTTTTGCTTTGAAAGGTCTCACAAATGCACTCGGACGATTGTTGAACGGACAATCGGGCAGTCGAAGAGACGGTTTCATATACTGCATGGGGAAATTCGACAGAGTCCTGTTAAGGTCAGCAAAATCATCACTGCATGCATGTGGGATCATACACAACATTGCTAAGATGTTCAACATTCCTGAACCATATGCAGATGAGGCCGCCCGCGTGGCGCAGTGGTTAGAGCGTCGGACGCAAAGATCTGATGATCCTTGAGTCGGGGGTTCGAATCCCACTGGGGGACGTGGGTGCCGGTCTTTCGGATGTGACCGTATAAACCGAGGTCCCGTGTCGCAGTAGGTGTGGCACGATAAAGATCCCTCCCTGCTCAAAGGCCCTGAGTGCCGAGCATAGGCCTAAATTTGCAGCCCTGTCACCGGTAATGGTGACAGCCGCCGGGTAGCTGAAAAATTGCTCAGGCGGCTATAAAAAAAACAAACAAACAAGATGAGGAAGATGACGATGGTCACATGAATGCCAACGCCAACGATCATATGGTTGCTGAGATCCAAAACGCTGATGGTCGTGCTTATAGAAATCACGTTGTGTTGACGCACTTTACGTAGATAGGTATTTTAATAAATTTAGGAAGCAACCATTTGATTTTTACGAAGGGGGGTGCACACCCAAAAGATCTACTTCCGACATGTTACATCACCCCATCCCCCCCCCCCCCCCTTTCCCAATCCAGATCCTTACACTCTTCCCAATGTTATCATGATCATCAAAGTAACATCGTAGCTCAGTGGTTAGAGCCGGGAGGTCGTGAGTTCGAGCCCCGCTTGTGCCATGGCCGCGTCAAACCTAAGACGAAAAATAGCTAGTGATTGCTCCTTCGTCAAACGCTCGGCATTTAGAAGTGAGAATCACGGGTCTTTCGGATATGACCCTAAAAACGAAGGTCACGATGGGCGTTGGCACGTTAAAGAACCCTCACTGCTACGGTTCTGAGCGCTAAGCATAGGCCTAAATTTGTGGTACTTCACCTACAGCTGGTGACGTCTCAATATGAGTGAAAAATTCTCGACGGGACATAAAACAAACAAACAATTAATCAAACAAACGTCCCGTTGAGAATTTGTCACTCATATTGAGACGTCACCAGTTGAAGGTGAAGTACCACATATATAGACCTATGCTTAGCGCTCAGGGCCGTAGCAGTGAGGGTTCTATAACGTGCCAACGCCTACCGTGACACGGGACCTCCATTTTTAAGGTCATATCCGAAAGACCCGTGATTCTCACTTCTAAATGCCGAGCGTTTGGCGAAGGAGCAATCACTACCTATTTTTCGTCTTATGTTTGACGTGGCTATGGCACGAGCGGGGCTCGAACTCACGACCTCCCAGTTCCGAAGCGAACGCTCTAACCACTGAGATACCGCAACTCGACGGGATGTAAAACAGTGATTGCTCCTTCGCCAAACGCTCGGCATTTAGAAGTGAAAATCACGGGTCTTTCGGATATGACCTTTAAAACGGAGGTCACGGTGGCCGTTGGCACGTTAAAGACCTCTCACTGCTACGGCCCTGAGCGCTAAGCATAGGCCTAAATTTGTGGTACTTCACCTACAGCTGGTGACGTCTCAATATGAGTGACAAATTTTCGACGGGACGCAAAACAATCAAACAATAACCCTAGACTGCCTAAGTGCAGTCGTATATGTGACGAGACCATTTTCACAATGTCAGAAGTATGTTGTAAAACGACTGAGTGCAATCGTATATGTGACGACGGATACTTTGATAAAAGTTGTAGAAATGACGAATAGTGGCCGTATTTGTGAGGTGGCCATTCACTTCCCTCTTGTTGTATATGTGACAAAAAATGGCCGTTGGGTGACGGAAATGTGGCCGCGACAAGGAATCGGCCATTTTTGTGTCACATATACAAGTCAACACCGCAAAAATATTCATCCTTCAAGCAATGATTATCATTGGAAAGGTCTTGACAAGACGAACATTTTGCACCCCATTTTGGGTGGTCTAGCGGTTATAATTCTCGAGCGGCAACGCGTTGAAGTTTTTGAAAAAAATGTGTGACATCGGGCCTTGAACGGAACCTGGGGTCCCGGGCATGGGTGGGGGTTGATAGCGCGTCGGGAGATGCAGCTAGAGGTGTAATCGGCGTTCACCTACTCGGTCGTTTCAAGAAGTTATGGGGGTTTGAACCTGTGCCCCATAGTGACCAAAGTCCAATGACGGCCTAGATTTTTAGGATTTCTCAAAAAGTAGAAAAGATAGAAAACCCATCTTTTGCACACACCTTGTCTGGTCTCTAGACAGTCTGCCAAGTTTCTTCCCTTAATAAAGATAGAGACCAGGATTCGTATGCATAAAAATTCTTAAATCCTTAAGTACATGCCTAAAATTTTAAGCATATGCCAAGTATGTTGCATAAAACTTCTTAACTCTTAAGCATATGCATAGTATTTACGTTACTTAAATATTTAAGCAGATGATAAGCATATTAAAACAAAATGGCAGCCAACCCAATTCTTAGAAAGAAAAGGACTTTTCAACCACGTCTAGACCCATTAGATACGCCTTCTGTCGCAGAATTACAAGCAAAATTTAGATGTAACCATGAATGTATTGAATTCATCACAAATTTAATAGCAGATGATATTTCGCCACATACAAGCAGAAATTATAGTGTTCCAGTACATATTCAGGTAATGGTTGCATTGAGATATTACGCTACTGGCAAAATGCAGTTGTGTAGTGGTGATCATTTTGGCATTTACCAATCAACGGTATCCAGGATCATCCAACGAGTTACCTCTGCAATTGTGCAACCACACATTGTAAAATGATTCATTTCTTTCCCAATAAAACCCTACATTATCCGCAAACACCAAGCAGACTTTTTTTGGAATAGCTCAATTCCCGGGGGTAGTTGGAGCGATTGATGGCACCCATGTACGCATCATTGCTCCAAGTGAGCATGAACCAGAGTTTATAAATAGGAAAAACTTTCATAGTATAAACGTGCAGATCGTATGTGATGCTAGCCACCGCATCCACTAGTTCGACCTAGTGTCAACATGGCCTGGAGCAACTCATGACGCCAGAATTTTGAAGGAGAGTGGGCTTTGGCAAGTATTTGAGAAACGCCTATTGCCTGTGAAATGCCATCTGTTTGGAGACAGTGGTTACCCATCGAAAGACTGGCTTTTGACACCATTCCTCAATCCAACTGGCGCACCACAGACAAGATACAACAGGTACCCTGAAAAGGTTTTGTTATTTTTGTTTATTTCGATGATTAAGTACCCTTTTGCTTTAAATGACGTTTTTTTTTTTGGGGGGGGGGGGGGGGGTTGTAAAGCGAACGTTTTCTGATTTTTTTTTCACTCATACATAATTAATCAAAATTTTTAATTTCAGTTTTAAGTATATTTCTGGAAAAATATTATTACCCGAGTACAATATTTCAAAGATATTTTCGATTTTGAATGTTAAAAGTCATTTGTATTAAAATTAAAGGTGGAACCCATTCGGTGTACCGGTATCTACATGAAGATGATATAAATCATGCCTTTATATATTCTATATATGTGTGTGCAAGCATTTGTGTAAGTTTTTGCTTTGAAAGGTCTCACAAATGCACTCGGACGATTGTTGAACGGACAATCGGGCAGTCGAAGAGACGGTTTCATATACTGCATGGGGAAATTCGACAGAGTCCTGTTAAGGTCAGCAAAATCATCACTGCATGCATGTGGGATCATACACAACATTGCTAAGATGTTCAACATTCCTGAACCATATGCAGATGAGGCCGCCCGCGTGGCGCAGTGGTTAGAGCGTCGGACGCAAAGATCTGATGATCCTTGAGTCGGGGGTTCGAATCCCACTGGGGGACGTGGGTGCCGGTCTTTCGGATGTGACCGTATAAACCGAGGTCCCGTGTCGCAGTAGGTGTGGCACGATAAAGATCCCTCCCTGCTCAAAGGCCCTGAGTGCCGAGCATAGGCCTAAATTTGCAGCCCTGTCACCGGTAATGGTGACAGCCGCCGGGTAGCTGAAAAATTGCTCAGGCGGCTATAAAAAAAACAAACAAACAAGATGAGGAAGATGACGATGGTCACATGAATGCCAACGCCAACGATCATATGGTTGCTGAGATCCAAAACGCTGATGGTCGTGCTTATAGAAATCACGTTGTGTTGACGCACTTTACGTAGATAGGTATTTTAATAAATTTAGGAAGCAACCATTTGATTTTTACGAAGGGGGGTGCACACCCAAAAGATCTACTTCCGACATGTTACATCACCCCATCCCCCCCCCCCCCCCTTTCCCAATCCAGATCCTTACACTCTTCCCAATGTTATCATGATCATCAAAGTAACATCGTAGCTCAGTGGTTAGAGCCGGGAGGTCGTGAGTTCGAGCCCCGCTTGTGCCATGGCCGCGTCAAACCTAAGACGAAAAATAGCTAGTGATTGCTCCTTCGTCAAACGCTCGGCATTTAGAAGTGAGAATCACGGGTCTTTCGGATATGACCCTAAAAACGAAGGTCACGATGGGCGTTGGCACGTTAAAGAACCCTCACTGCTACGGTTCTGAGCGCTAAGCATAGGCCTAAATTTGTGGTACTTCACCTACAGCTGGTGACGTCTCAATATGAGTGAAAAATTCTCGACGGGACATAAAACAAACAAACAATTAATCAAACAAACGTCCCGTTGAGAATTTGTCACTCATATTGAGACGTCACCAGTTGAAGGTGAAGTACCACATATATAGACCTATGCTTAGCGCTCAGGGCCGTAGCAGTGAGGGTTCTATAACGTGCCAACGCCTACCGTGACACGGGACCTCCATTTTTAAGGTCATATCCGAAAGACCCGTGATTCTCACTTCTAAATGCCGAGCGTTTGGCGAAGGAGCAATCACTACCTATTTTTCGTCTTATGTTTGACGTGGCTATGGCACGAGCGGGGCTCGAACTCACGACCTCCCAGTTCCGAAGCGAACGCTCTAACCACTGAGATACCGCAACTCGACGGGATGTAAAACAGTGATTGCTCCTTCGCCAAACGCTCGGCATTTAGAAGTGAAAATCACGGGTCTTTCGGATATGACCTTTAAAACGGAGGTCACGGTGGCCGTTGGCACGTTAAAGACCTCTCACTGCTACGGCCCTGAGCGCTAAGCATAGGCCTAAATTTGTGGTACTTCACCTACAGCTGGTGACGTCTCAATATGAGTGACAAATTTTCGACGGGACGCAAAACAATCAAACAATAACCCTAGACTGCCTAAGTGCAGTCGTATATGTGACGAGACCATTTTCACAATGTCAGAAGTATGTTGTAAAACGACTGAGTGCAATCGTATATGTGACGACGGATACTTTGATAAAAGTTGTAGAAATGACGAATAGTGGCCGTATTTGTGAGGTGGCCATTCACTTCCCTCTTGTTGTATATGTGACAAAAAATGGCCGTTGGGTGACGGAAATGTGGCCGCGACAAGGAATCGGCCATTTTTGTGTCACATATACAAGTCAACACCGCAAAAATATTCATCCTTCAAGCAATGATTATCATTGGAAAGGTCTTGACAAGACGAACATTTTGCACCCCATTTTGGGTGGTCTAGCGGTTATAATTCTCGAGCGGCAACGCGTTGAAGTTTTTGAAAAAAATGTGTGACATCGGGCCTTGAACGGAACCTGGGGTCCCGGGCATGGGTGGGGGTTGATAGCGCGTCGGGAGATGCAGCTAGAGGTGTAATCGGCGTTCACCTACTCGGTCGTTTCAAGAAGTTATGGGGGTTTGAACCTGTGCCCCATAGTGACCAAAGTCCAATGACGGCCTAGATTTTTAGGATTTCTCAAAAAGTAGAAAAGATAGAAAACCCATCTTTTGCACACACCTTGTCTGGTCTCTAGACAGTCTGCCAAGTTTCTTCCCTTAATAAAGATAGAGACCAGGATTCGTATGCATAAAAATTCTTAAATCCTTAAGTACATGCCTAAAATTTTAAGCATATGCCAAGTATGTTGCATAAAACTTCTTAACTCTTAAGCATATGCATAGTATTTACGTTACTTAAATATTTAAGCAGATGATAAGCATATTAAAACAAAATGGCAGCCAACCCAATTCTTAGAAAGAAAAGGACTTTTCAACCACGTCTAGACCCATTAGATACGCCTTCTGTCGCAGAATTACAAGCAAAATTTAGATGTAACCATGAATGTATTGAATTCATCACAAATTTAATAGCAGATGATATTTCGCCACATACAAGCAGAAATTATAGTGTTCCAGTACATATTCAGGTAATGGTTGCATTGAGATATTACGCTACTGGCAAAATGCAGTTGTGTAGTGGTGATCATTTTGGCATTTACCAATCAACGGTATCCAGGATCATCCAACGAGTTACCTCTGCAATTGTGCAACCACACATTGTAAAATGATTCATTTCTTTCCCAATAAAACCCTACATTATCCGCAAACACCAAGCAGACTTTTTTTGGAATAGCTCAATTCCCGGGGGTAGTTGGAGCGATTGATGGCACCCATGTACGCATCATTGCTCCAAGTGAGCATGAACCAGAGTTTATAAATAGGAAAAACTTTCATAGTATAAACGTGCAGATCGTATGTGATGCTAGCCACCGCATCCACTAGTTCGACCTAGTGTCAACATGGCCTGGAGCAACTCATGACGCCAGAATTTTGAAGGAGAGTGGGCTTTGGCAAGTATTTGAGAAACGCCTATTGCCTGTGAAATGCCATCTGTTTGGAGACAGTGGTTACCCAT
Organism: Ostrea denselamellosa; assembly: GCA_024699665.1. NCBI lineage: Eukaryota > Metazoa > Mollusca > Bivalvia > Ostreida > Ostreidae > Ostrea > Ostrea denselamellosa. The sequence goes on from JAMZEH010000017.1 coordinate 18,286,361, forward strand.
CGAAAGACTGGCTTTTGACACCATTCCTCAATCCAACTGGCGCACCACAGACAAGATACAACAGGTACCCTGAAAAGGTTTTGTTATTTTTGTTTATTTCGATGATTAAGTACCCTTTTGCTTTAAATGACGTTTTTTTTTTGGGGGGGGGGGGGGGTTGTAAAGCGAACGTTTTCTGATTTTTTTTTCACTCATACATAATTAATCAAAATTTTTAATTTCAGTTTTAAGTATATTTCTGGAAAAATATTATTACCCGAGTACAATATTTCAAAGATATTTTCGATTTTGAATGTTAAAAGTCATTTGTATTAAAATTAAAGGTGGAACCCATTCGGTGTACCGGTATCTACATGAAGATGATATAAATCATGCCTTTATATATTCTATATATGTGTGTGCAAGCATTTGTGTAAGTTTTTGCTTTGAAAGGTCTCACAAATGCACTCGGACGATTGTTGAACGGACAATCGGGCAGTCGAAGAGACGGTTTCATATACTGCATGGGGAAATTCGACAGAGTCCTGAGTAGTATAAGGCGTCTATATGGGGAGGTCAAAGGTCAAGTGCAGTCCTATATGGGGAGGTCAACGGAGTGCAGTCCTATATGGGGAGGTCAACTGCAGTCCTAGGGAGGTCAAGTGCACTGTCCTAACGCGGTTAAGTGGCGGGGGTGCACGGTCTTATCTTATATGGTTTTATACGAGGGTTTACGGTATACGCCTGAAGCTGTTTCCAATCAGTATCGATCGACTGACGTCATAATAGAACCAAACGTCACGCGTAGTTCTTACGTCTGTCTAGACACTACGTGTTCAAAATACCTGACTCATCGCATAATCAGTCCCTCAGTCAGTATGGGTGGATCGGTTAAGATAGACGGTGTTCATTATATTAGAGATTTTGTACAACGTGTTGAAAATTCAGACTGGTTTAAAACTGCTAAAACTTATGTGCAATCAGTGATACATGAAATTGGAAATATTGACACGTTTCATAGAATTGCTCTTTCGTTAGCGATTAACACCAACCCAGGACGTCTTATTATGATATACTTATATGGGGAGGAACTGAAGAAAATTCATCCAGAACAAACGGAAAATATAAATGTGATTATTATAGACAATTTACAAAGAGGATTCATGGATATGATTCGTCATAAATAAAGTCATGGACCAGCTTACTGATCAATTAGACTCTTTACAGGTGAAGGATGTAACCCAAAAACTTGCCGATATATTAAATACTTTACAGATCAAAGAAGTTCCGCGGAATGTATCTGACCGGATTCAACAGATCATTATAGACGGACCTCCTATACAAGATTTATTAAGATCAAAGGTATTTCCTCTAACTTTGGAGCAGTATTTAGACTGTTGTCAGTATTTATTGCAGTATTATTCTGCCACGACGGCCTTAGTGTTAATACATTTCATGGGAGACGAAATGATACTGCGCATGCCTGAACATACGTCACAGATCCGACGTATCTGGGACGACTGTGTGGCTTATAAAGGACGGACCGCTTAACTTTTTTCATTATTTCATAATCATGGCTGAGAGTAATCATACCGATCCAATTCGTGAGGAGGCCTTAAAATATATTGAGGACATAAAAAACAGTGGTATATATCGCTTCATGGAATTTTTCTTTAAAGGCGAAGTATTTTGGATGAGCGTACAAGACTTTGAAGAATTCTGTCAATATTTAATGGGGAGTGAACTCTCATGGTTTGGATTTATGTTAATGGAAATCATAGCCGACGAGATGAAACGAACCAAACCCCAGCAAACTGGAGACATTGAGAATCATCGGGTGAAATATCTAACTACCATGTACAAGGAATTAATCGACAAAAAGTCATCAGAACAACCTAAGGAGACCAATGCTCACCCTACGGAAATTTTCCTCAGAAACTTTATGAAAATACCACCAGGATTGTTTCCGGGAAAATGAAACTGCGCATGCGTGAACCTACGTCACACATTCAACGTATCTGGAACGTCTGTGTTATTTATAAAGGACGGACCTCTAAACTTTTTTCATTATTTCATGATTATGGCTGAAAGTAACCACAGCGAACGAATTCGTGAGCAGGCCTTTCAGTATATTCGGGACGCCAAAAAGAATGTTATATATCGCGTGTTAGAATATTTCGTAAAAGACCATTTATTGTGGATATTTAATAGGACATCAACTCTCATGCACAGGATTTATACTTATGGAAATCATGGCGGAAGAGATGAAAAGAACCAAACCCCACCAAGCAGGAGACATCGAGAATCTGCGGGTGGAATATCTGACTCTCATGTACCAGATAATAAACGACCAAAACAAACAATCATCAGAACCTATGGAGACGCAGGCTTACCCTTTGAATCAATTCCTCAAAAGCCCCACAGAACCAATCATCACGATAGAAGATATGTGACTTTTAATTTAAACCAAAACAAAGTGTATCACTTACCTGACGAAGATCGGAAAAGTCCTTGGATGAGTGTCGCTGCAGATCGTTGTCGGTTTCAGCGTAGGATTCGGGAAGTAGAAAAGGTGTTGGACCCTGTTTTAAAAACTCATATTTGTTGGACTAATGTATGGACATTATGCCTTTAACAATGAAAAAATGTTTGTTTACATTGTTCTTTTAACTTGTATTTGAAAAATGTTCTTTAGATAAAAATGATGAAAACAAAATGATGTTATGTTTTTACATCACAATGGTCATGACGTCACAATGAGTATAAAATCTAAACACCTCTCAGATAGTCATTAGTTAGTCCCAGGTCTTAGCCAAGAATGGATTTACAAAAATATATAGAACAACGCTTAAACTATTTAAATCATCGACTGTATTTACAACGAGGACGGGAATTACAACTCCGCCGAGACAATGCGCAGCGATTAATACAACAGGGCCAAGGTAGACCGAAAAAAGTCATTTCCGAGTATTATCATGTTCAATTAAATCGCTCTCGACAATCACGGAAATTCAAAGTGCAACAGAATGTCTACAATGTGAGCTTTAAACCTCTCCCCCAGAAAGAAAATACCCATTTTATTCATCGTTTATTTCGAGATATGTTAAAAAAGGTCAAAGAAAAAATGCAATGTAACCCCAATGATTATGTACGACTCAATATTCGACACCCCTCTTTAGATTCTGACATTTGGGTAGAATTTACTCAATCTAAAAACCTCAACGAGGACAAAATTTTAAATAAAATCGAGAGCGTACAACAATCCAAGAAAGAATTTATCATCACGGACGGGTCAATTCAGTTGGATTTTTTCCATGTGAAATATCCTCAAGGGAGTGGTGGTCAAAAGACAAAACATCTTTACCTCGATAAGGAGAAATTCAAGACCTCTAAGAGAGCGATCGTGCGCATTCACAACCCCCAGGATTCCCTATGTCTCCCTCGAGCCATTGTCGTGGCGCGTTGCTACAGTCAAAAATCTCCAGACCTCGAATGGGAGAAAAAATGGTTAAGAATGAGAAAAGGAGATCACCATACGCTCGATCAAAAACGTCAAGCCCTGTCTCTCATTCAACAAGCGGGGTGTGATATTCATCAGCGATGTGGGCCTCACGAGTGGGACAAATTACAACATGTCTTGAGCCCTGAATATCGATTGAAAATATTTCAATTCAAAGTCAATACACAGCGACTACGATTAGAGCCTCTGTACAAAGGACGGGGAAACGGTTCATGTTTAAACGTTTTATTAGATAATGGTCATTACGATGCCATTTTATCCATGCCGGGAGTCATAGACAATCCATATGACTGTGATGTGGGCTATAGTCACATCCAAGCGCATCGTACGGTTTGTCCTTATCGATGTTCGTTTTGTTTAGCAGAGACCCCCTGTGTCTCAGACGGTACTTGTACGGAATGCCCTCATTGCCATGGCATGTTCAGAAATGCGACGTGTTACCAGACGCATTTAAAACCCTACAGTCCCCAGACCACTACCACAGTGTGCAGTTTAATGGGCCGATGTCACCAATGCCAGAAATGGATGTCCAAGCAATTATTAAAAGGACACGCCTGTGGAGGTCAAATACGCTGCAACATCTGTAAGGCACTCGTTCACACGCCACATCATTGCTTTGTACAAAAGAAACCCAGACCTAAATCCCGCCAGGATATAAAACTGTATATTTATTACGATTTCGAATGTACCCAGGAACATGGCATTCATACCCCTAACCTCTGTGTGGCCGAAGGCGTGTGTCAACATTGTGACACTTTAGATATTCATATCCCGTGTCCATACTGTCAAGAGTTTGGAGCGCAACGCCGTTTCATTTTACAAACCCAGACGAATGAAAAAGGGACAGTGAAAATCAAGCACGAGGAAGCTATTGTCATTGCACACAATTTCAAAGGATACGATGGTCAGTTCATTTTAAATTATCTGGTGCACACAGCTTGTATCAAACCCACAGTCATTCTCAACGGGAGTAAACTCTTATACATGGAAGTATTGGGGGTGAAATTTATTGATTCCTACAATTTTCTTCCCTTTGCCCTGGCTAAGATGCCTGCTGCTTTCGGTTTAACAGAATTAAAGAAAGGTTATTTTCCTCACTTTTTTAATACGGAACAAAACCAGAACTATATAGGGCCTTATCCACCTGCGCAGTACTATAACCCTGACGATATGTCCACCACCAATCGTGACGCTTTCTATACCTGGTACCATCAACAACAAGGCAAAGTGTTTGATTTTCAGAAAGAATTTCTCGCTTATTGTATCTCAGACGTGGACATTTTAAGGCGGTGTTGTACACAATTTAAATCGACTCTCTTTGCTCTGGTCTCAGTCGACCCGTTTCAGGAATCCATTACGTTTGCTAGCACAGCCAATCTAGCTTATCGACGAGGATTCATGCCCCCACAAACCATTGCTATCATTCCTAATCTGGGGTATGCCCCCGCCCGTCGTTACTCAGCCAAAGCCTGTCGATGGCTGGCCTGGTTAGAACATCAACATCATAACATACGCCATGCCAAAAACGGGGGTGAAGTCACTTTAGGGTCTTATACCGTAGACGGGTTCGACGAGGAATCTCGTATTGTGTACGAATTTTATGGATGTTACTGGCATGGTTGCCCTCATTGTTATCCGAATTTAGTCACGGAAACGCACCCTCATCGAGTTCAATACACCTATCAAGACCTATACGAACAGACTTTAAAACGAGCCAGTGACTTGGAGGGTCAAGGCTATACATTGATCAGCATCTGGGAACACGAGTTTGATCATCAAGTGCAACAGAATCCTCCTATACAAGACTATTTACACACCTTAGATATTCAGGACCCCTTAAATCCACGAGATGCTTTATACGGGGGTCGAACGAATGCCACGCGCTTGTATTGCGAGGAGGGGGATATGCGATATGTGGATGTGTGTTCCCTATATCCTTACGTACTGAAATACAAACCGTTTCCTATCGGTCACCCCCAAGTGATTACTAGTCATTTCACCGATGTGAGAGAGTACTTTGGCCTGATTCATTGTCGTGTTTTACCCCCTCGAGGTCTGTATCACCCTGTGTTACCTTATAAGACGGGAGGAAAATTACTGTTTCCCTTATGTCGAACCTGTGCCGAACATGGCGACTTAGGACCTGACGATCGCTGCACTCACCATGACGCACAACGCAGTTTAACAGGCACCTGGGTGACCCTAGAATTACACAAAGCTCTAGAGCTCGGCTATCGCCTCGATCGCATTTATGAAGTGTGGCATTTTCCCCAGAGTAGTCAGACCTTGTTTCAATCGTATATTGATACCTTTTTAAAAATTAAACAAGAAGCGTCAGGATTTCCTAAGGATTGTCAAACCGACCAACAAAAACAAGATTACATGGATGAGATCCGGCGCCGGGAAGGGATTGTGATGAGTCTACCTGATATTGAGAAAAATCCCATTCGCCGTACTATTGCTAAACTCTTTTTGAATTGTCTATGGGGAAAATTTGCTCAACGCTTACAGTTAACCAAAACGCAATATCTCACCGAAGAAGAAGAATTACAGGAAAAATTACGAGATGCCACGTTAGACATTAAAGGAGTCGAGCTGTTAGAAAATCGAGACCATCCTGACACAGATATGATGTTAATTAATTTTAAAGAAAAAGAAGAATTTCTGGAAGACTGTCCTTTTGGTAACGTGGTCTTAGCTTGTTTTACCACGGCTCATGCCCGTTTACATCTGTACGAGACTTTATATCCCTTGGGAAATCGTGTCCTGTACTTTGATACAGACAGTATCATTTATCAACACGACGAGAGACAATTTAATCCTACTATCCTCAATAGTTTAGGGGGGTGGACCGATGAATTAAATGGGGACCGCATTGTGAAATACATGTCGGGAGGGCCTAAAAATTATGCTTACGAGACCCAAGGGGGACAATCCATGTGTAAAGTCAAAGGATTGACTCTGAATTACCGAGCCTCTCAGATTGTATCTCTGGCTACTTTAGAAAAAATGTTAAAAGGACAGGAAGAGGAAGTCCAAGTGTATTACCCACACTTTATTCAAAGAACACGTCAACATCAGGTGCGAACTCTCCCCTTAGTGAAAAAATACCGAATGGTCTATGATAAACGTCAACGTATACGTCATTATGACACTCTCCCCTATGGGTATTAAAAACAAGGATCAGAATCATAACCTTAGTCGCTCACCATGACGAAATGCGGATCACTACGCTATCCTATAGTGACCACTTATGCTCGAGTCCTGGACCGAGACCAGTCCTTTAAAGAAGCCCCTGATCATTTAAAACAGTTGTTACCTACTATTGCTGAAGCGGGATTCTATTACCGTGACTTCGGGGATGTGGTGCGCTGTTTTCACTGTGGCGTAGGTCTTAATCACTGGGAACCTCAAGACAATCCCTGGATAGAACATGCGTATTGGAGTCCCCACTGTGCCTACCTGCTGAGTAATAAAAGTATCAAATGGGTGCGACAAGTGTTTAACGCGTATGCTAGAGTCAAAGACACTGATCGAGACTGGGGTGATTTAACCCTCAACGCCGATGGCAATCCTCAGTGTACTCAGAAATGTCATATCTGTTTAGAACGAGAATTAAGAATTGCTTTTTTACCGTGTGGACATTTATGTGCTTGTGCTATGTGTGCGGCAGGACTGGAACAATGTCCTATTTGTAGACAAAGTGTATTAGAAACTTTTCGTATTTTTTCTTGTTAATAAATATGTATGTGAGTTTCCAAGTTGTCTCATTTCACAAGATGTATACGTACGAGACACTAGCTCCGTTTCAATTGAAACATGAATTTACCATGGTGGTGGCCGGTCCCTCTAAATCTGGTAAAACAGAATTTGTGAAACAACTGGTACATAACACACACTGGATCTCACCCCCACCTGAAAAAATAGTATGGTGTTATCGAGAATGGCAACCCGCTTATGAATCTTTAAAAGAGTCTGTGACCTTTATTCATAATATCCCTTCCGATGATGAGAAATTAGTGGCGGATCTCAGCACTCGGCATTTACTCATTTTTGATGATATGATGGGGGGTAAAGCCATAGAATCTATTGTAGATTGGTTTACCCGTAAAGCCCATCATCGTAATACCAGTGTCATTTACATCACCCAAAATCTATTTAATCGAGCTGTGCAACATAGAACCATCAGTTTAAATGCGCATTATCTGGTCTTGTTTAAAAATCCCAGAGATAAATCTCAGATTGAAGTCTTAAGCCGACAATTACAAATGCCTTATTTACGGGGGGCGTATGAGGAAGCCACCAATAAGCCTCACGGGTATTTACTGGTCGATTTAAGTCCTCAGACCCCCGACGAATTAAGATTAAGAAGTCAACTGTTTTCCACGTTAGCCGTGCACATGCCTAGAGTATAAATAATAGTTCCTCACCCTACACCCTTTCAGTTGACACTCCCCTGTCATCATGGGTAGACCACACCTAAGAGTAAATTAGTCAAAACCTTACGCCGTTTACAGCATGAACGAGATCCAGGGCAGCGCTCCCAGCTCATTGAATTAGGACGTAAAGCGTTACTGAATTGGTTTGCTATGGGCGCTAAAAATTTATTAAGGGGAATCTTACCCATCAATAAACTCACTCAGAAATTTATCCAAGGACATCGGCAGGATTTGGCTATCATTGCCGATAAGCATGCGGATGAGGAACAGCGTAAACAAGCTATTTTAAAACGTGGGGGTGCCGGGTTCTTAGGGGGCACCATCATTCGTCATTTATTCAAATGGGAAACAAGACAAAAACGAAAAAGGAAACCCCCCAGGAAAACACGCGTGTTACCAGCATCCCTCTTAAACCTAGCTAAGAAAAGAAAAAAGAAAAGTCCCCCTAAAAAATCGAAAAAAGTGCCTAAACTGATCATTCACCGTAAGACCCCCGGGCCTAAAAGCAAACCTGTCCCTTCCCATCTCTTACGCTTTGCTAAATTTCCCCCCGTGAAGAAAACCCCTAAACTGATGGTCAAAATACCCTTGTCTAAACTGTCTAAGAAAACCAAAACCTTAACTGATCTGAAACAAGGATTAGCTCAAAAGAAAATGGAGCGAGCTATGCGGGGTCCTATAGGCAGTTCCAGAACTCCGGATACCGCCTTACCTAGCTTTAGTCAAGCCTTTGGGGGTCTGTCACGTTTTACCCCCTTAACCAGTGCCCCACCGAAAGAAAAATATAAATGTGGGTATTGTCCTCTACAATTTAATTTAAAAAGTAGTCGTGATCATCATGAAGAAACCGTGCACAAAGGACGGGGTCAGTTTCTAGCCCGATTAAAAAAACAAAAGCTATAAAAAGGGGGAGACCTGTCCACAGACCTTCATTTCAGCACCATGGCTCACACCAAGAAGTGTGAATCTCGATTAAGACCTCATGCATGTCTCTTACAAACGCTAGCCACTCCTCATTATTCGATGACCTTAAAGAGAGAGATCTTAAAACATTGTTCAAATGATTGTATTTTAAAGATTTGTGAGGTCGTGTACAATGTATTAAAAGGCGTGATTCCACTCACCCCCCCCCCCCCCCCCCATCAGAAGCGTCAACTCTGTCCTCTGAAACACATCTTGAGACGCATTGTGCAACCTCAACCTGTAAAAAAAACGACGAGCCTTACTGCTTAAATCATGAGTCGTAAGATGGTGTTAGTGCCTGAAGCCATGTTAAATGAACTGAAAGGAAAATTACCTAAACCTCCTGAATTTCAATCCACTCTAGGGTTACGGGATCAATTAGATAACATTGAACATCGCGAGGATTTAGCCCCGGAAGAAAAAGTGGCTTTATATGGGCATGAACTTCACCGCTATCGCCAATATTTACAACAAGCTCGACACCCTAATACTTCTCAACCTCCACCCCCTCCTCGACCCCGCTCTCAGCCACCCCCTGACGTGACCGCGCCTGAGACCCCTGAGTTAGAAGAACAGATTATTAATAGTGTCAGTAAACCAGGTCAAAAGAAAGCGGAGTTATTATTAAATCACCTGAAGAAATCTAAAGTGTTGACTTGGAATGGGGAAGGAGAAATCAGTTATCGAGGACAGAAAATACCTGATTCTAATATCGTAGATTTAGTCGGTGAATCTCAGAGACAAAAACCCCTGAAATATCGGGATCCGCCTACAGGATTACATCACTTTACTCCAGCCTTAAAAGAAACCAATGTGCCCAAAGGGTATATCACTAATCGCGATGTTATAAAAGCCATGGACCAACCAGGAAAAATCAGTACTCCTAAATTGATAGATGAGGGTGTATTTGATAAAGATCATTCTGTGTATGAAACCCCTCTAAAAGCCTCCACCCCTAAATACAAGAAAAAAGGTAAAAAGACTTCACGAGATATCACGGGATGGTTATCCCTACCCACCTAAAGAAATCTACACAACAGATCTTACAACACTTGTATTATAATCCTAAGACAGGGTATGGAGGTGTACAAGCTTTATATCGTCACGTGCGGCGATTAGGACATAAGATTACTCTAGCTCAGATTCGTCAATGGCTGAAAGAACAAGATACTTATACCTTACATAAACCCATACGTCGGAAATTTAAGAGACAACAAACTCGAGTGACTGATATAGATGAACAATGGCAACTGGATTTAGCGGATGTGTCTACTGTGAAAAAAGACAATGATGGCTATACGTTTTTATTGTGTGCCATTGATGTGTTATCTAAATATGCCTGGGTGGTGCCTTTAAAACAAAAATCAGGGTCTGAAATGATACGAGGGTTACAAACCATTTTCCGAGACGGACGGCGACCTGTCCGCATTCAATCGGATCAAGGCAAAGAATTTACCAATAAACAATTTCGTCAAGCGTTTAAAAACATTCATTTTTTCACCACGCGTAATACAGACATCAAAGCGAGTATTGTAGAACGTTTTCAACGCACTCTGAAAGCCCGGATGTGGAAATATTTAACACGGCATAAAACACGACGGTATGTCGATGTGTTACCTGATTTAGTCTATGGTTACAATCATTCCTATCATCGCAGTATTCAGAGAACGCCAGCTCAAGTGAATAAGAAGAATGTCTTACACGTATGGAAAACGTTGTACGGACAACAGACCACAGTCTCACCACCCCCCTTACATGTAGGAGATCGTGTACGCATTAGTAAAGCTAAACGCACTTTTGACAAGGGGTATTTACCCAATTGGACTACAGAACTGTTTACCATTTCGAGAAAAGTACCTAAACAAAACCTCTATAGAATTCAAGATGATCACGGGGAAGAATTAGAAGGGACCTTTTATCCTCAAGAATTACAACAAGTGTATAAAAAAGATGATGTGTATGAAGTGGCAGAGATCTTAGGGTATAAAAAGCGGCGCGTAGGTAAAAAAGTCATTTCAAAAGTCAAAGTCCGGTGGAAAGGATATCCCCCTAGTTTTGATTCATGGATTCCACAAGCGAATCTCATTCTACCCTCACCCAATGGAAATTCTTAGGCGAAAAAGTGCCTCGAGCCGAAATTGTGTATTTTGCGCAATTATTCATGTGTTTAACCATCATCATTACGTCAGTGGTCATGTTAGCCTTAGGGGATTCCAATCGCGATTTCTGGATGGTCACGTTGAGTTCTCTGGTGGGTTACGTCATGCCTAGTCCGCAGATGCATGCGGGGGGTATAAAACAAGAGCGACCCGCTTCCAGCCCCACAGTTCGCCATGGCTAGCAGAGAGTACGCCTGGAAAATTGAGGGACAGAAGAAAAGTATGTGGTTTTCAGATAAGTTACTGTGTTTAATGGATTATGATGAGCAAAAATCGCGTGACAAACCTGTGTACTTGTACAAGCGTTTACACGTACCCCATGGATTAGCCCCTTATATCACCAGACTAGGAAATTACACAGAATATCGGTGGAATGTCAGAGCTTGTTGGGGATTAAAATCACGCCAACACGAACCAGATTGGACTTGGATGAAAAGTAAATGGTTTGACAAGGATCAACAGTGTCTCCGTGATTTTCAAGAGGCCATGAAAAAAGGATATAGTATCGCAGATTGTTGGGGTAGTCGAGATTACTTAGTGATGCGACGCCCCATGGTGTCAGAAAACTTGTCTCGCCGCTAATTGTGACGTCACGTACTGTTTACATTGGAATTCAGCTTTTGTGTATTATAATGTATGTTTTAATAAAGTATAAATAGAAGTGACTTAGTGTTATTCTCCTCATTTAAGGAATCATGGCTGGACGTGAAGGGTTTTACATGACTCTCATTAGCGATGGCTCTCAGGCCTCGTTTCCTAAAAATACAGGAGCTCAATTTAAAACGTTGTTACCCCAAGCCTTGGATTTAACAGATGGAGATTGGGAAGTGGCCTTAACCGAAATGATGTACTCGACTTCCTTACAAAACATTGCACAGACCGAAGCTTATGTAGACGTGCTCATTCCAGAGCCTTATGTATCGTTGATCCGAGATCCCAATACTTTTAAATGGGGTCGATTTACCACTGAGATTTTAGGGAAATTAACTTTTGCTCAAACACAAGTGTTTATCCCTTGGAATTTAACACAGTGGCAACATTACAATGAGGGTGGAGATAGTTTATTCCCCTCCACAATTATTCGCATTCATTTTAGACCCGGGTCTTACACCAACTCTTTAGGTTTAATTGAAGAAATCAATGAAGGCTTAGAAAGAACCCTGAGTAAATTATGGAATACCTTAGGGGCTAATATCGGTAAAATGAAATTAGTGTACTGTACTAAATATCATCGGGTGGAGTATCAATTTAAGGGGAAAAAATTAAGAGAAACCCCTCTCTGCATTCGTTTCCCTAAGACGTTAGCCTTCAAGCTAGGCATGACCAGTGACAGCCTCATTCTGCCCCAGGACCCTATGACCAAATGGATTAATGAGAATTATCTGGCTAACGCCAATATCGATTTATATGACAATCTGAAATCGATGTATGTTTATTGTGATATCATTGATCCTCAGATAGTAGGGTCTAATGAATTGAAATTAATGAGAGTTGTGCCTTGTGACACGCAACGGGAAGATAACCAACAAGCCCGCTGGGAACCTATTCGAGCAGAATATTTGAAACTGAGTAAAAAACATTTTGATACTGTCGACATACACATCATGACATCTTTAGGAGATCCTGTAGGGTTTTTAAATGGGAGATCCATGCTTAAACTTCATTTTCGTAAAGTCTATTGAAGCATGAAGTACTATCGAGGACTCCGGCGCCAGAAAGGGCATGGCATTTTTACCATTCTCCTCCCTATCATTGCCAGTGCTATTGCGGGAGCCGTGCAAGGGGGGAGTGGTAGGAAAAAGAAAAAGAGAGGGGGGAGAAAAAAGTATAAAAAGCGGGTTTAACTGACCCCAGGGCTCAGTCTTAACAGGATGCAGTATCATCGAGGTTTAGTACGCCAGAGAGGTTACGGGTGGGGTGGGTTGTTAAAAACGGTGCTTAAGACGGCCGCACCTGTGGTAGGGGGGTTATTAGGGAAACTCCCCGCCCAAACGGGGGGAACTTTCTTTATACCTGGTTTATTAGAAGGGTTTTATAATACAGCCGTAGGTCTTCATCAAGAAGGCGTACAACAAGGCCGAGGATTTTTCACGGATTTACTTAAAACCGGGGCTAAGAGTGTATTAACCGCGGCTGCTAAAACCGGGTTAGATGTCTTAGAAAATAAACGATCCCTCACAGAGGCTCTCAAGACCCACGGGGTACGCGCGGTGAAAGAGACAGCCGGTATGGCCATGCCTAAACTGCAACAAAAATTAAAGTCACGACAAGGGGACAGTACATTACTAGGGCTAGCCAAACGAGGAGCCCGCCAAGGCATGAAAGTCGGAGTTCGCACAGGGTTAGATGTCTTAGAAAATAAACGATCTCTGAAACAAGCTCTCAAGACCCATGGCACCCACGCACTTAAGAAACAAGCCCGACACGCTCTTAAAACCCCAGCTCGTAAGAGACCTGCCTTAGCTAAAAAAAAGAAAACAAAAAGGGAAAGGGTTTTTCACGGATTTACTTAAAACCGGGGCTAAACAAGCCTTGACCGCAGCAGCTAAGACCGGGTTAGATGTTTTAGAAAATAAGCGATCTCTCAAAGAGGCTCTGAAAACCCATGGTCTACGAGCCGCTAAGCATACAGCGGGAATGGCAAAACAGCGCATTTTAGCTCGAGGAGGCCCTGTTCAGGGTAAGAAACTTTCTAGAGCCCCCGTGAAGCGAAAAAAGAAAAAACGCTCTGTAGATATTTTCGACTGAAAAAAAAGTATAAAAAGGGGACCTTCCAAAGAAGAGAATTCATTTGACCGCTTACCACGATCAGTCACACATCACACAATGATGCACAGAGAATCTTGCGCTTGCGGGACAGATAGTTTAGAACTATTTAAAGTACCTCCCACCAATGTGACTTTAGAAGATTCCAAATGGATGGAATATTATCCCATTTCCAGTACTCTCAATTCCGATACGGCTCCTATTGAATTTGAGATTAAAGGTCAAGGTGATGAATATTTAGATTTATCTCAATCGTATCTCCAGATGGTGTGTAAATTTACCAAAGAAAACGGAGACGCTCTGACAGGGGCTAATTCTACAGCCACACCTATTAATAATATCTTACATTCCCTGTTCAGTGAAATTGATGTTAGTCTGAATGGCAAAGTGATTTCGCCAGGCACGGATACGTATCCGTACAAAGCTTACTTAGAGAAATTACTGTCTTATAGTCCTAAAACTCTGAAAACCCAGATGAAAGCATGTACTTTGTGGGAAAAAGACACAGCGGGTCACATGGATGAATGCAAATTAGAAGCGCTGACTCAACCCGCTAAGACTTTTGATGTGGTGGCTGACCGTTGTACTATTGATGCCATGCTCCCCACCCCCGTCTACCCTGACGATTCTAAGAATACGGGAGTAAGAAAACGTCACGAAAAAATCAATAACAGTAAAGTCATTGTATTGATGGATCGTTTACACCTGGATTTGTGTCAGCAAGACAAATATTTGCCGAATGGGGTCGATGTGCGTTTGCGATTTAATCGCGCTCGACCTCAATTTTACATGATGATCGATGCAGGCAGTAGTGGCAAAGTGATCATTCAGAATATGGTCTTATGGGTGAGAAAAGTAAAACCTACCCCCACCATCATTAATCTCATCAATCAGCAATTAAATACCCAGACAGCCAAATATCCCTTAAGACGCGTGGAAGTTAAAACGTTCACCATTCCGACTGGCACTCAATCTAAAATCACAGATCACTTGTTTCAAGGACAGATGCCTAAACTGATTGTCTTAGGGTTTGTAGATAATGCGGCTTTTAATGGAGATAGCACTAAAAATCCCTTTCATTTCCAAAATCAGCAAGTCAAGAAATTAGAAATTAGTATTAATGGCGAAATGATGGAAACCCGGCCATTAGAACCCAATTTTACAGACGATCAGTATCTCCGATCATATTTATCCTTGTATAAAGGGTTAGGAAAATTAGGTCAAGATTGGGCCCCGGACATTACCCTGGAAGAGTATAAAAAGGGCTACACACTCTGGTGTGTGGATTTCACTAAAGATCAAGAAGCTCAGGCCGATAAATTTCATCTCATACAAACAGGCAACTTGAGAGTGGAAGTACAATTTGCTGTGAATCTCGCCACGACTTTAAATTGTGTGGTGTATGCGGTGTTTGACAATTTGTTAGAAATTAACAAACAGCGAGAAGTAGCTATTGATTACTAACATGGATACTCAACAATTGCGGGATGTCTTATCTCGAGATTTAGGGCGTTCGTTTGGCGGAGTGTATCCTAGAGATGTATTACCTGAGATGTTACCTTCTCAAAAAGCAGTGGTCATTAATACGGACCCTCATGATCAACCCGGAGCTCATTGGGTCTGTGTGTATTTGAATAGCCCTATCATTGAATATTTTGATTCTTACGGATTACCCCCCACCCATCCAGACATTACAAAGTTTATTCAGCGCCATGGAGTTCAATGGCAGTATAATACGCATTGTTATCAAGATTGGAACACGGATGTGTGTGGACAATATTGCGTGTATTATTTACATCAACGGCATCGAGGGCGAAAAACAGTCCGAGATTGGATTTTACCTTGGCATGGTACCGCCTTACAACGCGATCATTATGTAAATGATTGTTGTTCACAATAAAAAAAAAAAAATACGTTTCTTACGTTGTGATATTTAGGATCTTTTCATACAATTTGGTAGCCCTGAAAAGGGCTGAGTTTTTTTAGGGAAAAAACTCTTTAAAAAAAAACCCACTGGGGTTCTTGTAAGTGGCGCCCCTCAATGCGCCAGCAGGCCTCGGCTATTAGGGGGTCGGGTTGCCGACTCCCACGGCTCTTCTTCTTTTTCTTTTTCTTCTTTTTTGGCTCCTGCAGGGTAAACTGCACCGAATCCCCCTGGAACACTAAGTGTCCAGGGGGCCGAGGGTCTTTGGCGATTTCCGCATCCCAGTCCTCGGATTGAGGGAAATGATGGTTGACAATGGGCGGTCTGCTTAGATCGCCCATGCTGCTGCTGGATTACCAGTGAAGCGCACTCGAGGGAGGCGCGGCTTATATAGGAAGGTGACGTCATGGTTGATTGTGGCGTCAGAACTAGCTGTCTGGAAAATTTAATTTTAGTATCAAACATCTAATTTTAAACCTCCTGTCTAGACAGGCCAGATGCAAGCGATTTTTATAGAGTCAATTTAATTTTAGTATCAAAGATCTAATTTTAAACCTCCTGTCTAGACAGGCCAGATGCAAGCGATTTTTATAGAGTCAATTTAATTTTAGTATCAAAGATCTAATTTTAAACCTCTTAGGTAGACAAAGCACGTGCAAGCGATTTTATAGAGTTAATACAATTTTAATTTTAGTATCAAACATCTAATTTTAAACCTCTTGTCTAGACAAGGCACGTGCAAGCGATTTTATAGTCCATAAAATTTAATTTTAGTATCAAACATCTAATTTTAACCTATTATGTAGACAAAGCACGTGCACGCCATTTTTATAGAATTCATAATGGCTCAACGGTACATGTGTTTAGAGGGGAGATTGATCTGTGCGTATAGTCAAAAACCTTGGGTGCAGTGTTGGTGTTTTCATTGTAAAAAAGACAATACGTTTATGTCGGAAAGATATATGTTTTTTAAGGGGAAATTGATCTGTGCATATACTCGAGAACCTTGGTTCCAGTGTTGGTGTTTTCATTGTAAAAAAGAAAATACATTGGTGAAACAACGTTGGACCCCGGAATCATTTCATCCCATGGTGTATATCATCTGTCGGTATAGTCAAAAACGTTGGTTAGACTGTACGTGTTCTTATTGTTCTCCGACCCCCGAAGAAGAAGGACGTTATCAAGATTGTGCGTGTGACATTTGTACATTATGCCCGAACGTTATGAATTTGTGAATGACATTGTGGTCTGTGGGTATAGTTTAGAACCTTATTGGAAATGTACGTGTTATCATTGCCGAAAAGAAAATATGTTAAATAAAGAACGCTTCATTATAAAAAAAAAAAGTAAAAAAGCCGTTTTACCCTACACCGTATATCATCTGTAGGAATACTCGTGAACCTTGGCTGTGGTGTAAATGCTCCATTTGTACTTTAACTCCTGAAGAAGAAGAACAGTATCAAGATTGTCAGTGTGAGATTTGTACATCTCCTGTGGGAAATTAGTACATCATGAGTGTGACTTATGTGCACGGCGATTTACTTCAGGTGACGGTAGAAGCGATTGTACATCAGTGTAATTGTTTAACAGTGAAACCTCATGGATTAAGTCAAAGTATTGCTGACCATTTTCCTGGGGCTAATGTGTATGCGACTCGGAGACCGGTAGGACATAGAAATTTAGCTATACCTGCTGATCGAGGAATTCCAGGCACTTTAAAGATTATGGCTAATCAACCCGATGTGATTTGTTTTTTTGCGCAATGGGATTATGGGCGTGGCACTCAGCGTCTCCCTGTGTATGCGGATGATCGGGAACAACGAGAATTATGGTTTCAACAATGTTTACATACGTTAGGAACTTTACCTTACCAGACTATTGCGTTTCCTTGGAACATTGGTTGTGGCTTAGCGGGAGGTTATTGGCCTCATTATGAACAATTCATTCATGATTTTGCTCATCATTATCAAAAACAAGTGTTGATTGTGATTAAACATGAAAAAATGTATTCTGGGTGTTTTGGTCTTTTATTATAAATAAATAAAAATAAATATAAAAATATAAAAATAATATAAATATAAATATAAAAATACAAATAAATATAAATTATAAAAATATATAAATAAATATAAAAATAAAAATAAATATAATAAAAATAAAAATAAATATAAAAATATAAATATAAAAATAAATATAAAAATAAAAATAAAATAAATATTAAAAATAAATATAAATATAAAAATAAATATAAATAAATATAAATAATAAAAATAAATTATAAAAAATAAAAATAAATATAATAATATAAAAATATAAAATAAATATAAATATAATAAAAATAAATATAAAATAAATATAAATAAATATGTTTCTTAGGTTGTAATACTCAGTGTCTTTTCAAAAGAGATGGTGGCCCTGAAAAGGGCCGTTGGGTTTTTCTTTAGAGTGCTGTGAATCTGCACAGGGGGCACCGTCCCCGCGTATGTCTCCCCGCCTCTATAAAAACTACACACTGGGTGCAGGCGGGTCTTTGCCCACACCCAATGCATAGGATACTGCTGTTAACTGACTCTTGCAGGCACACGGGGCAGGTGATTTTACGCATGGGGCAGCGTAATCCCCAGGTTGGCTCCTTCGCGGGAGGGTGGGTGGCACCTGCTGGTCTGCCTGCTGGGGCCGGAGGGGTGAAGGTGGTGCTATTCGTATAATGGCGGGCCTACTGGGTCCTGCCTGGCTGGTGGAGGGTTGCCTAGGTGGGGTCCCGGGTGGTGAGGCTGGCGTATACGCCGGCGGCGCGTCCGACTCACTGCTACTACTGGTAAGGGGGGTGGGCTCCATCTCTATCTCGAAAGGAGGGTCTGTCGCTGCCTGTGTGGGTGGTGGTGGGGCCCGTCTTCGTCGTATGGGCCGTTGGCCCATAGGGGTCTGCCGTCGCGCCCTTCGCTCCTCCTCCCGCTGGCGGCTGTGATTGACTAAATCCTGCATTAACTCCCCATCAATGGGGTTAAAGGTAGCCAGGGTGGTGGTCTGCTGCCGTACCCACTGCCCATTGCGCTGAATGAAGGTGGCTAACGGGAGGCGCATCTGAAATCCCTGCATGATCACATACTGTATGGGGTAACGATCCGCCATCTTCTTTTGTGCTGGGTAACCAGTAACGCGACTAGCGCTGGGCGTTAGTATATAACGTCAAAGCTCGGCCGTAAAAGAAAACATCCCTAGCCTCCCAGACTCAGTTAAGATGGCGAACGTCAAAATGACGGATTTGTGTTTTTAGATCTTAGAAGTTGACGGTTTTTAGACTGTTTAGTAATCATATAAATACAGAAACAGCTCAGAATATGATCCCGGGGGTGAGTGGGGATATCACCCTTAGCCTCATAGAGGAGGGTAAGGCCTTCAGCAAAAAATAAGAGGATTTGAAGAGGGGGTGGGGAAGGTCAAGGATTCGACCTGACGTTAAAAAATATTTATTTTAGTTTAGTTAGATAACTGAGACTTCTCTAAAACATAGGCGGGGATAAAGAACCATGTCAGGCGTCTTCAGGGAAAGTTTTTTCTGAGGAAGATTGTTTTATGAGAGAGAGAGAGTGAGATAGATATAGATACTTAGAGACATACATAAAAAACATAAGTGGTTAAGCCCCGCCCCCCTTTCATGTACAGATTGGAATGCAGTCTATTGTGACGTCATGAACTGCTTTTTTTAGACGTACGCAGCTGGCGTTAAGCGAGGTATAGGTAGCTGGCAGTGAGCCAACCGATTTTAACACGTAAACAGATTTTATTAACACGTAAAGAACCGTAGGGTCTACCTTGACTCAGCAGATTTTTTTAACACGTAGCGTCTAGACAGACGTTGGATTTACCCACAAAGCTAGGTATATAAAGCGAGTGCGGGGGGTATTTGAGATCATTCTGATTTTAGAGATGGCCCAGAAACAATTACATTTGGTTGAGATGGCTTCGAAAAGCTTAGGAAATATCATTAATAATGACTTAGGAATTCATCAGGAACCAGAGCCTGGCTATGGATTTAATTTTCCAGACACTCAGGATGTCACAGGATTAGAGTTGGGATTATACAACCCTCAGCCCATGACCAAAGAAGATTTTAGCTTGATCTCGACTACCTTGGACGGCATTGTGACTCGCATTAATGTGTTACACAATGAGATTGTCAATCATACAGGAATTCTTTTTTAAAAATTAGAGGAGTTAGACAAAAAGAAACATGTTCGCTGGGCGCCACCGACTGAGAAAAAAACCAAAGATAAAGACCCCTGTTACAAGTGTGGGCAATTAGGGCATTGGATTATAGACTGCCCAGATGCGGAACTTAGTGATTTCATGGCTCCGGTGCCTGGAAGTAAACCCCCTGTTAAAAGAGACTATCCGTTAGCAGACAAATCTAACCCAGAACCACCTGCCAGTAAACCTTCGACCAGTAAACCTCCGGCCCGTCAACCTTCGACTAGCAAACCTTTGACCAGTACACCTCGTACCAGTAAACCTCCGCTTATCAGAGATTATCCCATTCCAGAAATCTTCAACCCTGAAGAACCTCCTAAAAAGAAGCGAAAATTGAGCCGCACTAAAACACTGTGATTATGGACAGACTTTGAACTGATTCTCATGTTGTTCATTGTTTTATTGGTTTTAAATAAATGTTGAAACTTAAACCTCTGTCTTTTTTTTTCTTTAGGATTATCACTCAGGATTTTACATTGGATTTTTAACTCAGGATTTTACATTGGAGTTTTAACTCAGGATTTTACATTGGATTATTTTAATACAGTAGCTGACGTTTCGTTCTATTATGACGTCAGTCGATCGATACTGATTGGAAACAGCTTCAGGCGTATACCGTAAACCCTCGTATAAAACCATATAAGATAAGACCGTGCACCCCCGCCACTTAACCGCGTTAGGACAGTGCACTTGACCAGTGCCGTTGACCTCCCCATATAGGACTGCACTCCGTTGACCTCCCCATATAGGACAGTGCACTTGACCTTTGACCTCCCCATATAGACGCCTTATACTACTGTCCTGTTAAGGTCAGCAAAATCATCACTGCATGCATGTGGGATCCTACACAACATTGCTAAGATGTTCAACATTCCTGAACCATATGCAGATGAGGAAGATGACGATGATCACATGAATGCCAACGCCAACGATCATATGGCTGCTGAGATTCAAAACGCTGATGGTCGTGCTTATAGAAATCACGTTGTGTTGACGCAATTTACGTAGATAGGTATTTTAATAAATTTAGGAAGCAACCATTTGATTTTTACGAAGGGGAATGCACACCCAAAAGATCTACTTCCGACATGTTACATCACCCCATCCCCCCCTTTCCCAATCCAGATCCTTAAACTCTTCCCAATGTTATCATGATCATCAAAGTAACATCGTAGCTCAGTGGTTAGAGCCGGGAGGTCGTGAGTTCGAGCCCCGCTTGTGCCATGGCCGCGTCAAATCTAAGACGAAAAATAGTTAGTGATTGCTCCTTCGCCAAACGCTCGGCATTTAGAAGTGAGAATCACGGGTCTTTCGGATATGACCCTAAAAACGAAGGTCACGATGGGCGTTGGCACGTTAAAGAACCCTCACTGCTACGGTTCTGAGCGCCAAGCATAGGCCTAAATTTGTAGTACTTCACCTACAGCTGGTGACGTCTCAATACGAGTGAAATATTCTCGACGGGACGTCAAACAAACAAAAATTAATTATAACCTCCCAACCATGAAAACGAAAATCCGGTCCAGAGAACAGAGTAAACAAAATAAACTGCCCCGCCTCCACCCTAAGAATCGAATGGTTGTGCATCCAATCTGCACACATTTCGATTGTTGGTGACATACATATGATATAATTGTGACACTAAGTCAGGTCAGATACTTAGTATATGATATAAATATATCCATGATTTAATAGAGAATGCCATTTCCAAATTCAAAAATTGGCGAGTTGCATATTCTTTTGCTAGCACGCCTATATAATGAAATTCTTGATACAAGAAGCATAATCTGGAATTAAAGTATCTTAACTTTACTACAAAATATTCACCATTTAAATATGTAAATGGAATTCAATGAACATTTAAAAAACAAACAAAACTCGTACATCGTGAAATTATATTTCATTGTAATGTTAAACATGTACATTCAAAACATTTTATACATATACCAGTAATCTGTATTTCTAAAGATGAGTGAACATTCTAATTTCTAACAATGGGGATAAACCAACTACTTTTAATATTCTCAAATAATAATAACGATTGTAAATAGGAAGTCTAATGAAGTAGATAGAGAAGAAAATGAATTGTTAATTGTGATTCATAAATCATAATTCATTCTCCATTTTCTTTCGTTTCATAACCAGCAGTTCATTCTGTAAAATCAAATTCTCAATTTTTAATTCTAGTTTCTTTTGTTGCAAGTCACTGATCTGCGAACACCTCTGGCACTCTGGAACTGCAGCAACAACTTGCAGATCCTGAATCCGAAACGGCTGTGGCCCGTCCCCGCACTCACGAGTGAATAACTGGGTGTCTGCTACTTGTGGGCTTTAAAAAGAAATTAAAGTAGTACAATATTTCCCATTGTTTGTTCACATTTTTTCAAGGGAAAATACTTAAAGATCTCATTTTCAGTAAAAATGCAGATTTTCCTACTTTAACATGTGTCCAACCCTCCCCCCCCCCCCCCCAACCCCCCATTTTCAAGGGAACACATATATGTATAGCTGATAAGTGTTGTGTGTCTAACACATTTTATACAGATATAACTACATGTACCTCACACTTGTACTCGGACTTGACTCTGACACTGCATCCAGCATCATGAGCGTAGTGTCGATAGCTCCGGGAATCCCCGAGATGCAGACGTTGTCGGTCCCAATGACGTTTCCTACAGCCTCTGCCAGGGGTGTCATTGACTGTTCTGCTGGGCCACCTCCTATTAACGTGTTGATATTTTTCATTACTGGGATTATTGTTTGTACATACAAGACTTCGCTATATATAATTATATATATGTTGACAATATTAATTCAATTTATTCCCAATGTGTAGAACCCCATAATTAAATAAAAAAAATTTATAAGATGTTAACTAGTCTGACTGTTAAATTACATATCTGTTAATTAATGAATAATATTTTTCATTTGCGGGATAAATTATGTTCTAGTTAGCGCAACGCACCTCCCCCTTTTCTTATCGTAATCATGATGAAAGGATCCAAATGGTTTGATACGGTTTAATGTTTAACAATCTTGGTTTGGCCTTAGTAATCACATTAGTGTCTGAAAAATAAACTTTGATAGAAGTTTATTTTCTGAAAAACACTTCGATCCACTCCTACTGTGGCGCTAATGTGACGTCTTTTATTGAACATGCTAACTTAATATGACGCACACTTGACCTCATTTTAAATATGCCAACATCTAAATCGCCATTACGGGAGGTTGTGCGATTAACGTTCTCTAAAATGGACGAATAATAATTATTAACTGTGTTATAACATTGTTCAAGCGGGTACCAGCGTTGGGGAGCATGTGGAGTTGCAAGTTGTACAAGGTGCATAATTTTACGCTTCACATGCCTGATTTGTGGATCTAAGGCCTAGCTCAGAACACACTGTAGATCTATAGAATTTCAACTGATTGGGTGAGTAGGCTTTATACATGGATAACATGTACCAGTGGCGGATCCATAGGGGCGTTCCAGGGGGTCGGAAAGAATTCCAGGGTCCGCCACTGTATCTTGTTCCGTTATGCCTTATGTAAATGTTGTAGATTTAAATCAGACTCGTACAGTTTTTAGTAACATAGGAGTGAATTCATTCATTTAGAGGTATATAAAAAGTAATTGCGAAAATTAATATGCCTCTACTAGCATAAAGTATATTCATTCTTGTCTCAAAGCAGGATCAAAACAAATATATATACCCGTTTTCTTTAAACTCTTGCGGATGTCCGACAACGTACAATGGCAGACCCTAAAGCACCGAGTAAGCGGACGGGACAACTTTGAGCGTGGTCCTCTGACCTGCAGGCGGGAGCTTATGCGAAGGTATCTTGGAGCGGTTACTAAGGACTTAGAAAATCAAAATCGAAATGTGTGACATTTCAATTTTTGGAAGTGCAGTGGTAAGCTAAAAGGTTGCATAATAATTTTTGAACATGCTTATACCTTGAACTATAGTTAACCAGAACACTGATCTTATTAGAGTTCATAACAATGCTACCTCATTTTAAGAATATTCATGAAAAGAGAATTTCTTTTGTGTTGTTAACAGTCCACTTCCCTGTGTGCGTTGAAGCATAGATAATTATGAAGACTTTACAATGTGGAATCTGATTGCTTATCCATTTTTCTGTTGATCCTCGTTGACTTTTGTTCTGCGCTGTAGATTGGATAACGGTTGCTTAACAACTTAATAATCCTGAACATTTGACAATTTTGAATCAAATTTCTTTCTTAGGGACATAGTTTAGGAAATATTTTTTGTTTACAGGTATATCCAAGATTTACTGAAAATTTTTAAACTATTGTCCATCAGGGAAAATGGGAGAAAAAAATTGAATAAATAAGCTGTAAAATGAATGGTAATAAACAGCATCCAGAACAGGAAAGGAATCTTAAATTTATATAATGAGGATCTAACAATATATCATGGGAAATCCAACTGCTTATGGATTGACTAGATTTTGTACACTGACAATATATCATGGGAAATCCAACTGCTTATGGATTGACTAGATTTTGTACACTGACAATATATCATGGGAAATCCAACTGCTTATGGATTGACTAGATTTTGTACACTGACAATATATCATGGGAAATCCAACTGCTTATGGATTGACTAGATTTTGTACACTGACAATATATCATGGGAAATCCAACTGCTTATGGATTGACCAGATTTTTACACTGACAATATATCATGGGAAATCCAACTGCTTATGGATTGACCAGATTTTTACACTGCATATTCATTGTAGGTACTAGCATTTGTAGGATTTTTTCTGTTTGTATCAAATAATTATAACAGTCAGAATTGTAATGATTAACAAATGTTAATTACAATGGCATCAAGGATTGGAATGATTTGCCAGTTAATATCAAGCAATTACAAACTAAGGAATCTTTTAAACAGTCTGTAAAGAAACATCTGATGGAGGATTTGAAATGTTGTGAAGAGAGTTCCTTTGTATACTTTTGATGTTTTACCTTTTAAAACTTGATACAGGGTTATTTTTATACCTGCCATACCTATATGAGATGCCTTGATTATACATATTAGCCAAAATCTTGCCTACATCCTGTTTTTATTTATATGTGTTTAAATATCTTATTCTACTATGACAATAAGGACCCCATTGGAGGTAAGCAAATGTGTTTTCATGGGTTATCCTTAGGTGCTTAATCAATGCATGATACTGTGATGTATCTGTATATTTATTATATTTAAACTTCTAGTCTTAGTAATTACATGCTATTTTAAGACCATACTAGATATGGATACATGTATTTATATTTCATTGTGCCTTGAAGTTTCACATGTCTATTTACATCACCCTGTGTCATACATTGATTTTACCTGAATAAATCTATCTATCTAATGACATAATTGTATATGCAATACATATTGTTTTAATAATAATAATAATAATACCATATTTATATAGCACCCTTTTCATACATTTGTATGCTCAAAGGTGCTTTACAGTACATAAAACAATTAAATAAAACATTGAAATAAAATGATATAAACATAAGATACAATACATATGCTAAATAAGTATAAAACATCAGTTTCAGGGCATATTAAAATAAAGATGATGAGATAATGTTGATGAGATTTTTTTTATTATTATTTACTTTCAGATATTCATTTTATTTACATGTAAATTTGCAATCAATCATTTTTTTTTTTTATAATAGATTTATCATTAAAGTCATATACTGCGTGCCCCCCCCCCCCAAAAAAACACCCACAAGTAAGCTTAATTTTAGCATGAATGATTTAAATAAACATCATTTTATATTTTCATATCATTATTCAATTAAAATTAGTAGTCAACTGATGACATACAGAAGTGACACTAAAACACATGATTTTTATAGGGTATAATTAAAGTATAATTTAAAAACATTCTATACTATATTTTAAGGTGGGTTGTAATTTCTTGAATTAGATCCAGATAGCTTAAGGAAAAGCGGCCATAATTTATTATGGTTTATCTAGGTTCAAGTCCTGGTCTGGATGAACTCATCAAGAAATATTTACACCTGCTTCGGTTTTGTTAAATATCAGAAAATATTTCTAATGATGGCTAATATAAATTAATTTTTTTTTTATTTTTTTTTTATTTTTTTTTTAATGTCCAAGTTGCTGGCCTGGGATGACCAGAATTTTTATTTTAAATACGTAAGAGGTTTTATACAATTAAATATGTGCTTGTATCATTAATATCAGCATATTAATAATTCAGTTTGATTGATCATTTATATACAATGTATCATGAAATTTTTAACCAAATATAGGGACTATTTTATTCTAAGATGTGACAATATCAAGACCTCAATGACTGATCGTGTATTTATTATTTGGTATCAAATCTGAAAAGTGTTTTATGAATTCCATTTAATATTCTTACTGCACTATGCATAGAAGGGCTTTCCATTTTTTCTTTTTTGTGCACTCATCTCATACTTCCGCCTGTGCAGGCATTAATATGTTTTAAGTGCCCAGTGTTCTCTTCATAGGGTAGATAATCAAGGAAAAGCAAAATTAGGGTATTGTACAACACTCATTAGGTTACTGAGAATTTTACACCAACATCTAATGATAATCATATAATTTCTTGATGTGCACAGACATGTAACTTTTATTCATTTGAGATTATATGTGGATTAAACCATCCATAATGTTAGTACAAATATTTTACACTGTTGAGGTAGATTTTAAAATGGTTGTCAGAATTGGCCCACTCCATGCAGATTGACATAGCGACATCACTGCCATACAGATCGACATAGCGACATCACTGCCATGCAGATTGACATAGCGACATCACTGCCATACAGATCGACATAGTGACATCACTGCCATACAGATCGACATAGCAACATCACTGCCATACAGATTGACATAGCGACATCACTGCCATACAGATCGACATAGCGACATCACTGCCATACAGATCGACATAGCGACATCACTGCCATACAGATTGACATAGCAACATCACTGCCATACAGATCGACATAGCGACATCACTGCCATACAGATCGACATAGTGACATCACTGCCATACAGATCGACATAGTGACATCACTGCCATACAGATCGACATAGTGACATCACTGCCATACAGATCAACATAGTGACATCACTGCCATACAGATCGACATAGCGACATCACTGCCATACAGATTGACATAGTGACATCACTGCCATGCAGATCGACATAGTGACATCACTGCCATACAGATCGACATAGTGACATCACTGCCATACAGATCGACATAGTGACATCACTGCCATACAGATCGACATAGTGACATCACTGCCATACAGATCGACATAGTGACATCACTGCCATACAGATCGACATAGTGACATCACTGCCATACAGATCGACATAGTGACATCACTGCCATACAGATCGACATAGTGACATCACTGCCATACAGATCGACATAGTGACATCACTGCCATACAGATCGACATAGTGACATCACTGCCATACAGATCGACATAGTGACATCACTGCCATACAGATCGACATAGTGACATCACTGCCATACAGATCGACATAGTGACATCACTGCCATACAGATCGACATAGCGACATCACTGCCATACAGATCGACATAGTGACATCACTGCCATACAGATCGACATAGCGACATCACTGCCATACAGATCGACATAGCGACATCACTGCCATACAGATCGACATAGCGACATCACTGCCATGCAGATCGACATAGTGACATCACTGCCATACAGATCGACATAGTGACATCACTGCCATACAGATCGACATAGTGACATCACTGCCATACAGATCGACATAGTGACATCACTGCCATACAGATCGACATAGCGACATCACTGCCATACAGATCGACATAGCGACATCACTGCCATGCAGATTGACATAGTGACATCACTGCCATACAGATCGACATAGTGACATCACTGCCATACAGATCGACATAGTGACATCACTGCCATACAGATCGACATAGTGACATCACTGCCATACAGATCGACATAGCGACATCACTGCCATACAGATCGACATAGTGACATCACTGCCATACAGATCGACATAGCGACATCACTGCCATACAGATCGACATAGCGACATCACTGCCATACAGATTGACATAGTGACATCACTGCCATACAGATCGACATAGCGACATCACTGCCATACAGATTGACATAGTGACATCACTGCCATACAGATCGACATAGCGACATCACTGCCATACAGATTGACATAGGGACATCACTGCCATACAGATTGACATAGCGACATCACTGCCATACAGATCGACATAGTGACATCACTGCCATACAGATCGACATAGTGACATCACTGCCATACAGATCGACATAGCGACATCACTGCCATGCAGATCGACATAGTGACATCACTGCCATGCAGATCGACATAGTGACATCACTGCCATACAGATCGACATAGTGACATCACTGCCATGCAGATCAACATAGCGACATCACTGCCATACAGATCGACATAGTGACATCACTGCCATACAGATTGACATAGTGACATCACTGCCATACAGATTGACATAGCGACATCACTGCCATACAGATCAACATAGCGACATCACTGCCATACAGATTGACATAGTGACATCACTGCCATACAGATCGACATAGTGACATCACTGCCATACAGATCGACATAGTGACATCACTGCCATACAGATCGACATAGTGACATCACTGCCATACAGATCGACATAGTGACATCACTGCCATACAGATCAACATAGTGACATCACTGCCATACAGATTGACATAGTGACATCACTGCCATACAGATCGACATAGGGACATCACTGCCATACAGATTGACATAGCGACATCACTGCCATACAGATCAACATAGTGACATCACTGCCATACAGATCGACATAGCGACATCACTGCCATACAGATCGACATAGCGACATCACTGCCATACAGATCGACATAGTGACATCACTGCCATGCAGATCGACATAGCGACATCACTGCCATACAGATCAACATAGTGACATCACTGCCATGCAGATCAACATAGCGACATCACTGCCATACAGATCGACATAGTGACATCACTGCCATACAGATCAACATAGTGACATCACTGCTATACAGATCGACATAATGACATCACTGCCATGCAGATCGACATAGCGACATCACTGCTATTATCTTCCATGCCGTTTTTCCTGTGCATGGTGCAGTATTAGTGCACAGGCACCAGAGTGTATATAGCATGTATAGATCTTATGTACACCCACTTCCCCCTCCCCCCATCTACCCATTGAAAAAAATAAATCTAGAACCAATTTAAAAAATGTGAATATATGTGATGCATACACATGCAAGCATGCTATTAGTCTCCAGGAAGTTGTTTTGCTGGATGATCACATTGGATATCCTTGATTTTGTCTATCTTATTCTCAGGCATGTTAAACCAGCACTCTTTTAATTTTACTAAAGTTGATTTTCCAATATTTTTACATGCATTGTAAGATGTATTGGCAGATTCCACCTCTTGCATCATGTACATTGTAGTAATTCAAGGATACAGCCCCCCTCCTTTTAAGGCTGTTAGTTTTGAATAGAGAACATAATTTATGGGGTTTTTTGGGGGGGTTGGTGGGGGGTGCCCCATTGTTGTTTTTCCATTTGATTGTGAAGAATTTTAGATGACTTGTACTCTTCCCTACCCCCACCCCCCCCCCCCCCCTTCAAAAAAACCATGCTATGCGTGTGATACTCTGTATCATTCTTGTGTGCAATAGAAATAAAGTTCATTCAAATTTCTGACAAATTCCATACATATTGTAATTAAAAAGATATATGCATTTTGATTTGTTTTACTTAATTGGCCCTAGCTATGGTAGATGGAAAATATAGTCTACCAAGCTAATTTGTAATTTCAGACCAGTTGTATGTTGTAAAATTTGTAAGGTGTTTTAGCTTTAATAGTATTTACTTTATCATGATTAATTTTTCTGAGAAATGCAACTTACACTCCCAGAGTTACACACATACATAGCTGAACTGCAAAATTAACATGAATGCATGTATGGACTAACAAGCTTGCATGCTTTGATTTTTTAACACAATACCTTCCATAAAGGTGGGGCTACAATAGATGATCTAAGTTTTATGATGGAATATATAGGGAAACAACGTTTTAAAATATTCATTTCAACAACAACAGGTGCTGGTTGAAATTGAAGTTTGTTCAATTCAAGGGCACTGGGGGTAAGATTGGGCCACAACACAGCGTAATTACAAAATGTCAGATTTCACACTATATGATGTATGTCATGGTGCACATGTTGTGGCGATGGCTGTTCAATTCCTAACGAATTCACACACGGATAAGCAATTCACACATTTAATATACAATACACCTCATCATATAATACATTTACTGATTTACATAAACACAAGTAAACAAACACATTCAATGACAATGAAATATGCAAATAAATATGTAATTAGGCCCTATCTATCTAAATCACACAATTCAATAATCACCACATTGGATACAAATAAGTTGGAGCTAATAGTAAAGTATGGATAAACGCTACAGATCTAAATTCTAATGAATATAAATAAACAAACAAGATCAACACATAAATCTGTTTATAATCTGTGATTTACTTTCTTATTCTTTCTAATGCCCTATTTTACTTACTTTACCTTTATCTCTAAACTCTCTGTATACCTACTCCTGATTCTATATTCAAATACTTAACCTATATATCTAAAACCTTGATTACTGTCTTCTGCTCAGTTTACTTCCTATTCTCAAAAGTAACAAACGTAAACAACCGGACTAAAAACGGACATGGACTAAATAACTAATCATGTTCTGATAAAAACGGATAACTTAAATACACTACATACAACAAATAAAATAAAACTGATAATAAAGCATAGTAATCATAAATCATGAAAATAATATAAAAAGTCAAATGTCATTGCGGATTCGCAACACTCCCACGACCGAATGATAATTATGCGTCCAACCAGTCCTTGATTTTTCCTTTCGCTTTCTCGGCGGCTCTTCGCGTGGGGCGGTTAACACGAATACTTCTATCGATATCGGTAGCGCAAGGTTTCTTCTCTACGGAATGTTCCTGGTTCACACTCTCTGACGTCTCAGTACTTTGATTTTCACTGGGTTTCCCACTATTCTCTGTTTCGGCATCTTCTGAACATTCTATCGGGTATAGCAGGTTCAACGGCCTGTTCAAGGTTCTTTTGTTGGGAAGCATCACTTTTCCCGACCGAATTTCTCCATCCTGACTCAAGATAAGTTCACAAAGACGTCCAAGTTTCCAGTTCCCTCGAGGAATATCATCTTTGATCAGCACAACATCACCAACTCTTGGCTCCATCTTATGCTGAACTCGTCCCTGTTTAAGTTTGTACGCAGTCCTTTCCCTAAGGCTAAGGAGATAATCATCCCTCCAGGCTTTCCAAAAGGCATCCAGGTGTTTCCTTCCCTTTTTCCAAGTGAGGAGTAACTTGTCAGAACTGCTAACAAACGGCGCATAGTCTGTATCTTCTAAATCAACTTTCTCATCATCAGGAATCCCGGTCTTCGGGTTCAATGTAAGGAAATGTGCTGGAGTAAGAATGATGTTCGAGTTGATATCATCTCCAACATACACTAAGGGTCTGGAGTTCACCACAGCTTCTGACTCTGCTAATATAGTTCTCAACTGTTCGCTGGTCATGAACAGCTTTCCAATAGTCTTTCGGAGACCCCGCTTAACGACTCCAATTAACCGTTCATAAAATCCACCCATCCAAGGTGCAAGTTCTATTATGAAGTGCCACTGTATGTCTTCATTAGCTATGTAAGTCTGTACATTTGGATCCTGTAGAGTTGACTTCCACACCTTTTCTAGTATATTACTGGCAAGCTTGAATTGAGATCCGTTGTCGGATACTATTTGCTTGGGCTTTCCCCATCTTGCAACGAATCTTCTAAATCCCAAAAGAAATTCTTCGGCAGACATGTCCTGCATGAGTTCCATATGTATGGCTCTAACAGCTAAGCAGGTGTAAAGGCAAACCCAAACTTTCTGATTTCCATTCTCTGTCTTTACATATATTGGTCCAAAGTAGTCGACTCCGGTAAAGGTAAATGGTGCCGATTCGTTAACACGTTTCTTTGGTAATGGGGGCATCAGTGGCATTTTGTACGGTCCTCCTTCATGCCTCTTGCAGATGGTACATTTCCTCAAGATTCTCTTTACTTCTGATCGTCCTTGTGGGATCCAGTAAGTCTGTCTGATCATGGATAACGTCTGTGATACTCCAACATGAAAGTACCTTCTGTGTAGACTATCTATCAGTAAGTCAGTCACATGGTCTCTCTTTGGAAGTAGTATTGGTTGCCTGGCTCCCTCTGTTATCTGTGCAGCGCCAAGTCGACCAACACACATCTAATAAGACCTTCATCATCTATTTGAAGTCCCAGCTGATTCACTAAGTTGTTCCTTTTATTTTCAGTCAGTGCCGTTTTCACTTCTTTAAAGTGATGGTTCTGTAGATTTTTAATCCAAAGAACTTTGGCTTCGTTTAACTCTGCTGGTGACAATGGTCCCTGAGGTACTCTATTCCGCTTCAGTTTCTTAACAAATCTCAGAATCCAAGCAGAAACTCGTACGAGTCTTGAAAACGATGAAAAATTCTCAACATCTAAGCAGAATGGGTTGTCAAAGCTCTCTATCTTTCCGATAGGACCCTCTTCCACCAGCAATTTAGCCTCAAACAGTACTTTTGGAACTCTGTACTCCGACTCTATAGCTTCTTTGTTCTCACACTCGTCAAGTAAAGTCCATGAAGGCCATTCACTCCTGTCCTTCGTCAACCATGTCGGACCATTCCACCAACTTCTGTTCTTTGTAAGGTTAATAGCAGTTGTTCCACGGCTCGCAACATCTGCAGGGTTGTCCTTTGTTGACACATACTGGAATTCTATGTCGCTGTGATTGCGAATTTCCCGTAATCTATTTTCCACAAACACTGTCAGTGATTTCTTTGTCCTGATCCACTGTAGTACGCATTGCGAATCAGTCCACAGTATCTTCTCTGAAATAACCAGAGTAAGTTGACTCTCAACAAATGATAAGCTACGCACTCCTATGAGAACAGCCAACAACTCTAGTCTTGGAAGGGAAATCTTCTCATTAGGTGCCAGGCGAGTTTTCGAAAATGTAATATTGCATATACTTGTATCCTTGTTGAATATCTGTAGGTAAATAGATGTGGCATACGCTTTTGTAGAGGCATCACAAAAGCACAGTAATCTGCAGGTAACTTCTCCTTGTAGCCCAATGTATCTTGGAATTTGACACTGTGGAATATTTTGTAGATCTGTAGATATCTGTTGCCATTGTTGAACATCTTCTTCTGTAAGCTGCTCATCCCAATCTAGATTCTTCCTCCACAACATCTGGAGAAATAACTTTGTCTTTAAAGTCACTGGAGTGAGAAATCCAAGAGGATCATAAACCGAGGCTACTCGTTGTAGTATTTCTCTTTTTGTAACTGGCACAGCATCTGTTTGATATTTCAAACATGGTACTGTAAGTGTATCGTCAGTGAGGTTCCATGTCAATCCTAGAATCTTCATCTGCTCTCTCTTGGACTGGTCTGGATTTGGAATGGAACTGTAGAATTCCTGGTTATTTGAAGCCCAGTCTCTGAGGTTCATTGACATGGCACTAAATATCTCTTTACTCTCCTTGTAAAGAATCTCTGCTTCTCTAATACTGTCTACTCCAGTGATTACATTGTCAACATAGATATTGTTCCTAATATTTTCCGCTGTTTTACTCTCATACATTGAGAGGTGATGATCAATAGTTGCTGCCAGAAGAAATGGGCTGGATACAACACCAAACGGCACTCTGCAGAATCGGTATACTTCAATGTTGTTGTCTATGTCCTGGGTGTTTACATCCTTTAGCCAAAAGAATCTGGTAGCATCTCTGTCCTTAACTTGCAATCCAACTTGCAGGAAAGCTTTCTCTATGTCTGCCACAATTCCAATCCTATTCATTCTAAAGCGCATAAGTAGCCCACATAAATCATGTAGCATAACAGGTCCTCTATGTAGACATTCATTGAGACTAAGGTTACTCTGTTTCGACTTTGCTGATGCATCATATACTACTCTGACTTTTGTGGTTGGCTTCGTTGGGTCAATAACTGCATGATGTGGGATATAATGCTTTATTCCTGTGTTTTCACTTCTGAGCGGAATTTTTTCTATAATTCCCTTCTTGCATTGATCCTGGATAATTTCATCATACTTTTGTAAGAAGTCTGGTTTACTTTGCATCTTATGCACAAGTGATTTGAATCTTCCATATGCAAGTTCTCTGTTCTCAGGAAGCTCAGGACATGAATTCTTCCATGGCCAAGTGACATGGTATCTGCTGTTCTCCATCTCTAGGGTGCTGTTAAAATTTCTCATTGCTTCATCATCATCTGATGTATAGGGGGAGTCTTTGATTCCTATAGTCTCTAAATTCCAGAAGTCCTCGAGTGGCGGTTTCATTGGTAAACATCTATCTGCAGAACGTAGACAGCACTCTGTAATTGATAGCAATCCATTCGCTATCATCATCTGTTGCTCTTCTCTCTCTTCAATACTGATTTTAGTTCTTCCAGTTATGATCCATCCAAGTTTGGATCCTAATAAATACAGTCCATCCTGTATCTCTATTTTCTCTGATGAAATGATGTCGAGATAATAGTCATTTCCAATAAGTACGTCTACTGTACATTCTTCAAAGGCTGTTGGAACAGTGTCGGCCAACTGAAGATGTCTACACACACCAAGCAACCTTTCCTTTGCACTATGTGGTATGGGTCTTCTAAGTATATTTCCTGTGATTTTTGGCACAACATTCCCATTGACAGTCATAGATTCCCCGTTCTTAAGCTTCATTTTCAACATAACTTGTGGCGTTTTCACTCTCTTAGGCTTGTCAGCACCAAATGTGACCAGGGAAATCTCTTCGGTTGGGCCCATTCTCAGGTTTAAGTTCTCTGAGATCCGGAGTCCATTACAATCCGGACAGCTTCTTTCTTATCAGTTACAGAATTGAATACTTCTGTGTATGCAGTCTGCATCAATACAATATCCCCTGATGTAAACATGCTGTTTTCCTGTAATGATTCTGCTTTGGGAGGTGTCTCACTTTGTGTCTCATCAGCTAAATAAGAGGATTCTTTCTGTGCTGTCCTTTCCTGTCTTGGGAACTTATCAGTCAAGTTTGATGTAACTCTTTCACGAGGAAATTTCTTTGGACACAGGCTCCTATGATGATTTCTAATCTCTTTACAATGAAAACATGGTTTATGCACTCTGCAGTCCTTTATTCTGTGTCCAGACCTTAGGCATAAAAAGCACTTTCCTCTAATTCTTTCCTTTCGTTCTTCTATGGTTTTGTATTTCCTGCACTCGTCAGTCCAATGACATCCATCACAAAAACTACATACAGGAGACTTCACATTTCGGTCCTTTGATTCTTTGGTAGAAATCATTAATGCCTCTGCAGATGAATGATTTTCCACATGGTGATGGCTATCTAAAGCTTGAACTTCTGTAGATTCCTTAGCTGTGATGTAAGCCTTCAACAAATCTCTAAGTTTCTGAACTGTCCATTTGTCTCTGCTTCCTTTCTGGATTTCAAGCTGCAACAGTGTTTCTCTAGGTAACTTTGACGTAATCATCGACACAAACACATCCTGGTTTACATCTTGACGCAGTGCTTCCAAACTCCTCATGTGCTTCTCAAGGTCATCATATAGTTTTCTCAGACTCAGTGTGTCATTGGTCACAGGCTGTATGTTGATCAGTTCCATATAATGTTTGTTGACTACTGACTGCGTATCTCCAAATCTCTCCCGAATGATATCAATGGCTACGTCATAGTTTTCGTGCGAGAGTGATAGTCCTGATATTGCTGCTTTGGCATCTCCTGTGAGTTTGCTTTGCAGATAGTTAAATTTCTCAATCCTTGAAAGCTTACCGTTCCTGTTGATTGTAGCATCAAACGCATCCCAGAATTCCTTAAATTTAATCTTATCGCCACTGTATGAGGGTAGTTCCAGCTTTGGGAGTTTTACAGACAAAGATTCCTTGGGTACTGTGTGACTTTGAGACTGACGGATCTGCAGTTCTTGAAATTGTAGAATCTGCTGCTGCATTTTCTCCTGTAAAAATACAATCTGGTCTATTCTTGAATCTGTTGTTTGTTGTTTTGCTTTCGTAGTGGTTATTCTCTCCTGTATACTACTCTCCATCTTATCTGTGCACTCAGTGGCTTCAGCTAACAATGAAAATAATCTTTCGCTGTCACTTGTAAATTGTTTTACTTCGCTTTGATCTACCTCTTTGGTTTCCACAGCAATGGACCATTTCTCTATATTATCCTCTAATTTGCCACTAAAGTCTTTGAGCCGCCTTGTCGCCGATTCCACATGACGCAGTAGATCGGGTAAGTCCTCTTCCATGACATCCTGGGAAATTAGATTGACGCTTTTTGTCATCTCCTTCTGAATCAAATTTTGGTAACGCGTACAGTTTCCCTTCAGGTACGGAAGCGACATTGTTGAACGGTTTCCGTGTGCGTTTGTAAGTCTCTAATATTGACGGAAGGTTCCCGGGTTCCGGCACCAAACAATGTGGCGATGGCTGTTCAATTCCTAACGAATTCACACACGGATAAGCAATTCACACATTTAATATACAATACACCTCATCATATAATACATTTACTGATTTACATAAACACAAGTAAACAAACACATTCAATGACAATGAAATATGCAAATAAATATGTAATTAGGCCCTATCTATCTAAATCACACAATTCAATAATCACCACATTGGATACAAATAAGTTGGAGCTAATAGTAAAGTATGGATAAACGCTACAGATCTAAATTCTAATGAATATAAATAAACAAACAAGATCAACACATAAATC
This sequence comes from Ostrea denselamellosa, assembly GCA_024699665.1. NCBI lineage: Eukaryota > Metazoa > Mollusca > Bivalvia > Ostreida > Ostreidae > Ostrea > Ostrea denselamellosa. The sequence continues at coordinate 18,323,427 of JAMZEH010000017.1, forward strand.
TGTTTATAATCTGTGATTTACTTTCTTATTCTTTCTAATGCCCTATTTTACTTACTTTACCTTTATCTCTAAACTCTCTGTATACCTACTCCTGATTCTATATTCAAATACTTAACCTATATATCTAAAACCTTGATTACTGTCTTCTGCTCAGTTTACTTCCTATTCTCAAAAGTAACAAACGTAAACAACCGGACTAAAAACGGACATGGACTAAATAACTAATCATGTTCTGATAAAAACGGATAACTTAAATACACTACATACAACAAATAAAATAAAACTGATAATAAAGCATAGTAATCATAAATCATGAAAATAATATAAAAAGTCAAATGTCATTGCGGATTCGCAACACATGTCTCCAGTTGTATCTCTGAGAAAATGTCAAAGTACGGTATTGTTATTCACATGATCAAGTGCTCAAGCTTTACATGTGTAAATCTGCATGTCAAATGATTTTCACATGATCAAGTGCTCAAGCTTTACATGTGTAAATCTGCATGTCAAATGATTTTCACATGATCAAGTGCTCAAGCTTTACATGTGTAAATCTGCATGTCAAATGATTTTCACATGATCAAGTGCTCAAGCTTTACATGTGTAAATCTGCATGTCAAATGATTTTCACATGATCAAGTGCTCAAGCTTTACATGTGTAAATCTGCATGTCAAATGATTTTCACATGATCAAGTGCTCAAGCTTTACATGTGTAAATCTGCATGTCAAATGATTTTCAAATGATCAAGTGCTCAAGCTTTACATGTGTAAATCTGCATGTCAAATGATTTTCAAATGATCAAGTGCTCAAGCTTTACATGTGTAAATCTGCATGTCCATACATTTCTATAGTCGACATTACAATTTTGTATGTGCATACATATGTGCTTCAATTTGATTGCCTATATTCCTTGTGTCATTGATGGGAATGAGGTCATATTCACAGCATAGGTAGATGTCCCAAATATCTGCAGATTGATGATATAAAACTAGCAAACACACATGCACGTGCATTATCTTTAGCAGTTTCAATTCGTTGAATGACCATAACTTTCGCTTTTTTTTTTTGTTAAAATCTTTTCAAACTTAGGTTGTGAATGTATGTTGGTTTCTGAACACATAAGCATAGCAAATTGACTTTTGTACACGTGCATGCATGTGTGATAAATTCTGATTGGCTGATTTTCAAATTGCCATAACTTCCTTACAAAGAGGCAAATGATATGAAATTTATACTGTAAGTATATCTATCAAATGCCTATCATTAGCTATCAACATTAATGTTGCTTCTTTGCACATGCATTGCTTTTTGGGGTAATAAAATGGCTATAACTTTTGAATCAAAAGTTAAAATGAACTGAAATTTGAGTTGTGGATTTATGATTCAAATGCCTATTGAGTGGTCTGAACATAAATTCCATTGTTGAATTTGCGTGCACGTGAGCTGCATGTATTTTCATTTTTGATGTCTAAATTCAAGTACTGCTCCATAACATTTTTAGATTTGAAGGTTTTGAAATTTATGTTGCAGATATACAAGGGAACTCTCTACTCAGTAGTGTTGTCAAAATCACTTCCACGCACACGCATACACGTGCACTAAATTCTGATTGGCCGATATTCAAATCATCATAACTTTGTTATAAATGATGCAAATGACATGAAATTTATATTGTAGGTATCTCTGTCAAATACCTATTGAATGACATTAACAACAATGCTGTGTCTCAGTATCATGTACGTGCATTGTTTCTTTCATTTTTGGGGTACTAATATGTCCAAAACATTCGAAGAAAAAGTTGAAATTTGAGTTGTGGATTTAAGAGTCAAATGCCTATTGAATGGTGTCAACAAAAATTCCATCGTCGAATGCGTGTGCATGTGAGTGCGCGTGCATTGTTATTTTTTTGTCTAAATTCAAGTATCAGTCTATAACATTGTTGAATTTCAATGAATTGTATTTGAAATTTATGTTGCTGATATATATTGCAACTCTCTACTCAATGGTGTTGTCAGAATCACTGAAGCGCACACGCACACACGTGCGCTGAAATTTGATTGGCTAATTTTCACATACATATATCTCGTTTACCAATGAGGTATTTTTAACGATATTGAGGTCAGAAGTAGAGAGTACAAAATCCTACAATGTAAGATCATCGGGTGAGCAGAAACACACACGTATGCAGGTGCATTATTTGTGGTCTGTGTAACTTCTACTTGCTGTTAGTTTCTCATTTTTCATTGGAATGTTTTGCTGTAATTTTTGTTGTAGTCGTATATTTAGACTTCCAACGTATCAACATGGTCAAATTAATCATCAGCACGTGCATGCACTGTATTTAGATCGGGGCTTTCTGAAATGGTTTGACTATCAAATGGAGTTGACGTCGCCATATGAGTGAAATATTCTCAAGCGGGACGTTAAACAATATATAATCAATCAATCAAATGGAGTGAATGTTTTAAATTAGTTATATATTGAGACCTTGTAATGGTCGAAATCACTTGTCGTAATACAATTAATACCACGTCCTACTTTGTGGAACACATGTAATGGTCCCCGTTACAATAAGTACTAGTTTATGTTTGTCTTAGATATAAAATTATCTATATATCCATTGTCATACATAAAGGATGTGCTGACTCATGATTATGCCAAGTAGTGCATTAACCCCAACTGCACCAGCTTTTATAAACTGCTAAAAAGGAATGCATACATTAAATCTCAATGAATAAAGCAAGATTTCCTTACAGGTCCTTTATACTTTTGATCATGATATTTTCCCACTGAATTCAGTCTATAAAGAATAAATAATGTAGGAAAATTAAAACATTCCCCTAAGAGTTTCAGAGTTATTGAAACATATCTAACAAACTAGAAGAAACAGAACTTTTATTCACAAACACATACCTTTGCTTTGAGGTGAATATAACATTTGATTTCTCCAACATTGGACTAAAAATTAATTTGAGAATATTAAATTGATATTATTAATAGTCATTTCTTATTTCTTAGTAATTGAATGAAAACTTGCAGATCTATGCATTTTTGACTAGGCCATGTATTCGATGATGTACCTGGAAAGATAGTTTGGCTTGCATAGCACCAACTGCTGAATTATAGTTACATCAAATGGAGAATTGTTATCAGTAGCTCACTGTACATCTACTGATTTTAAAACAAATATTGATCTAAACAAATTGCTACATTTACTAAATTGCAAACTTGTAATCATATTTTTCTACAGTGGCATAATTGTGCCATTCTAATCTAGTTTAATAAAAAAAAAATGTCTCTACAATTTAAAAAGTGATTGTTTCTATGATTTATAAAAGTCATTTCTATAATTTAGTAAGTCATATAAATGATTTGAAAAGTCTTTTTTAGTAAAGCATGTGTAAACAGTTTGAACAAGAGTCCTTCAGGCCTAATTAGTCACCTAAGTATTACTTAAAGCTACCATCAGCTATGAAGTTTATAACAATTTTCCTGTTTTTTGCATCTAATATTCAAAAGCAGTAAAGAACAAGATGTGTTTTCAATGCACAAATGCTCCCCCAAAAATGCCCATACTGATGAAAGAATTTATGAGTATGTTATATCAATACTATATGACTGTTTTGGAAATGAATCAAAACCCTGTGTTTGCCAAGTTTACATTTTGGTACATCCCTCTCAGCTTTTCCTAAATATACAATTAGTTTGTATACTGTATAAACAAATTAAAGAAGAAATCTTTCAAAAGATAACAAGATGTGTTTGTGAAACACTGATATCCCCAGATGACAACACAGTGGAAAGGTCATTAGGTCAAATATTTTAAAGTCAATGGAAAAGTCATACCAAATATGAAAGGTGTACCTCTTATGGTGTATACAAATTCCAAAACTAAGTAAAAAATCAAGGTCACTGTCACAATTTGAGTTTATCATTATTGTTGTGGCGTTCCATTGTTTGTGTTCAGTCGTCACGGGTAGCTGGTCACTGCTGTTTGACTGCTTGTGAGTGCTTACGTGTTAGTTTTGACCAGGCCGTGGAAGTGTGAAGGTGTGTCCTTCCAAAAGTGTAAATATGAAAGACCTGTGTGGTCATGAGTTTTACCTGTGTGGTCGTGAGTTTTACCTGTGTGGTTGCGAGTTTTACCTGTGTGGTCGTGAGTTTTACCTGTGTGGTTTTCTGGGCCTGCATTGTATGTTGTACAGGTGTTCGAATGGTTTTTCTTTGTGGAAAATGAAAACCTAGCAATTTTGAGCATTTCGACAGTAGTGAGTGTGAACTGTTTATTGTTGCTCAAGTTAGAGAAATTTTGTCATTTTTTTCAGCCAGTTTTATTTGCATTTCCATGTATATAGTGAATATGTGAAAATCCTGACTGTTACCGTGTTATTATAGGTGACCAGTCATGTGTGTGTGTGTGTGTGTGTGTGTGTGTGCCTCGAGCAGGTGCTAAAACTTCTATATTATGGCGTTCTGTGGTGTGAGGTGGACAGCGTTGGAGAACAGCCTATATGCATAATACGTTGTCAGCTACAGAGACATTGAGTGAGTTATAATGTCGTAGTGTGTACGAGGACAACCAATAGATGCATAATACATTGTCGGCTACAGAGACGTTGAGTGAGTTATAGTGTCGTAGTGTGTACGAGGACAACCAATAGATGCATAATACATTGACGGCTACAGAGACATTGAGTGACTTGTAGTGTGTACGAGGACAACCAATAGATGCATAATACATTGTCAGCTACAGAGACATTGAGTGAGTTATAGTGTCGTAGTGTGTACGAGGACAACCAATAGATGCATAATACATTGACGGCTACAGAGACATTGAGTGACTTGTAGTGTGTACGAGGACAACCAATAGATGCATAATACATTGTCAGCTACAGAGACATTGAGTGACTTATAGTGTCGTAGTGTGTACGAAGACAACCAATAGATGCATAATACATTGACGGCTACAGAGACATTGAGTGACTTGTAGTGTGTACGAGGACAACCAATAGATCCATAATACATTGACGGCTACAGAGACATTGAGTGACTTATAGTGTCGTAGTGTGTACGAGGACAACCAATAGATCCATAATACATTGACGGCTACTGAGACGTTGAGTGAGTTATAGTGTCGTAGTGTGTACGAGGACAACCAATAGATGTGTCTGTGTAAAGCACAGTAACTCATTGGATCAATGCATTTTCGCCATCCTGAGGGATTTCACATTCAAAGAGACACAAGTCTGCTGGTTTACTTACATAACTAAACATTTAGCTTTGGTTGGGTACACATGTATTGTGTGTATATTTATTATTTTTTGTATTTAATGTATGTGTGCATGTATATGCGTATGTGTGTGGATATTAGTACCGAAATAGGTGAGCACAACAATAAAGTTATTTTCACATATACTCTTTGTCTTTCTGCAATGTTCGGTGTGCAGCGAGGGATTACTTCGATGCCATTATCCCAAATTGTGAGTCACAAACCTGGTATCATTAAAATCATCTCACAAGAAATGCATGTAAAATCAGAACCTTGTACCATTTGAAAGATATTGCTTGCAAAGGATTTTTCTAAAAGTAGGTTAAAGATTATTATTAAGAGTTGTTTTTTGTTTTGTTTGTTTCTTTGTTTTTTTCTACAAAACAGTCAATGGAAAGGTCTTGCCACAAGGAATATACATACCAAATATGAAAGCGCTACCTCTTATGGCGTAAAGGATATGATCAAGGTTAAAATTTTTGAAATTTCTCAAATCAATGGCAAAGGTCAAGGTCACAAAGTTGACAAACATGGTATCGTAAGAAATGCATGTGTTGAATATGAAAACAGAACATTTGAAAGATATGACATATAGAGGATTTTACTAAACATAGGTTAAAAGTCAATACATTTGAGACATCCTAAACAGAAGACAAACCCAAATTTGCGTGTTCTCTTTGAATGTTAACAAACCAAACATCATTATAGAAAACTCCTTCATCATAGCGTGCTTTTTAAGATACAGTTATTTGACTGTTTTAATTTCATCCAATACTTAAATATTCCGAGTATCCTTTTGAATTCTGGAGGAGATCTACCAAGTTCGAAGTAAACTAATTTTATTACAGGTTTTATTATTTACACCTAAAATCTTTTTACAAAAACTTTTATGCCCTTTTTGAACATCTGCAGCTTTGTGAAAATCTGGGAGGTTGTGAGTTTGAGCTCTGCTTGTGCCATGGCCATATCAAACCTAAGACTTGTACATAGGTAGTGATTGTTCCTTTGCCAGATGCTCAGCATTTAGAGGTGAGAATCACAGGTCTTTCAGAGAGGATCTTATAAACAAAGGTCCTGTGTCACAGTAGGCTTTTGCACATTAAAGAACCCAGACTGCTATGGCCCTGAGCGCTAAAAATAGGTCTAAATTTATGGCACCTCACCTACAGCTGGTGACATCCCAATATGAGTGAAAAAAATTCTCAATTAAACAATCGCCCCTGAAAAATTGACAATTTTTAACTTTTTCTTGACAACTGCCATTCCAATTCTTTTCAAATTTGGTATGAAGCATCTTTGGGACAAAAGGGACATAAGTTGCAAATTTCAAGACTCCTTCATTCCTGGGGCCTTAAGAGTGGGACAAAAACTGACAAATATTAACTAATTTTAAAAAATCTTCTTATCTACAACCGCACATGTGTAAGAAAAACTAAAGGCATAGCAATGTATAACAGGAAGGCCTCCACCAAAATGATAAATTTCATGATCCTCAAGGTTGAGGTTCTGATTCCAGGGCATTATGTGTAAAACATTTAAAAGACACCTTTAATGCTATTGATACAAAATTGAAACTAAATAGATATTTAGAATGAGCAGATAACCTTTACCAAAATTGTAAATTTCCTGATCCCAGGCTAGGGGGTTTTGGTATTAGGGTGGGGCTAAAATAGTCAGTGATTATTTGTGTTAACAATTGAACATATTTAACTTCTTCTTGATAATCCTCCCATTATTTTCATATTTGGTATGAAGAATTTTTGGGACAAAGGGACATAAATTGTAAACGTCAAGACTCATGCAAACCTGGAGCTTTGGAAGTGGGGCAAAAACTGGCAAAAATTGACCAATTTTCAAAAATCTTTTTCTGTACATCTGCTCGTTAAGAAAAACTAGCTACATGCATAGTGATATAGAGCAGGAAAACCTCTACCCAAATTGTTTTCATGATTCTCTGGGTTGCGATTTTGACTCCAGACAGGACCAGACTTGGTATATATAATGTATATGTGTATCGGGTTTTCGAGGCCATTTCAAAAAATGATGGATACACTCTTTAAATACATTTAATATCTTCTTTAATGCTATTGATACTAAATTGAAACTAAATAGATGCATGTATTTAGAAGGAGCAAATAGTCCTTTACCAAAAATTGTAAATTTCCTGATCCCAGGGGAGAAACAGTTTTGATTCCAGGGTGGAACCATAATATCATAGTGGTTATTTTCTTTATCATTTGAGTTTGCTGATATGGTATACAAACTAAATACATTTTTAGCTAAGAAAAGGAGATAAGGATGTACCAAAATTGTGAATTTCACAACCCCAGGGTTATGACTCTACGACAGGTCTAAATTAGTCATTTCATTTAACGTTACATATATTACATTATGTAAAGCCTATTATCAGTATAGGCACTTTCAAAAGCATTTAAGTTTCAAGAATACATTTTGTTTTATATGTGTATTAGAAATTAGCTTAGATATTCAGGCCCACAGGCCTTGTTGGTCACCTGAGTATTAGGTAAAAATATATCTCTTGTAAATTAAACCAAATGGTAGCTCCCTGAGATATAGGAGCTTTCCTGGATCTGTTATTGACATTCAAAGAATGCAGTCGTCACTGTGAGAACTTTTTGCAGGTAACATCTGTTCAGGAGGCTTGGGTGTTCAGGAGGCTCGGGAAGATGCAGTGCAGCACATCAAGCACAGAAGGATAAAGTGGGTTGTGAAGTTCGATCCATAGATGACATTATAGGTAAGAGCCAGAACAGAAGTTAGCATGTATGTTGTCAAATACAGTACAGCTCAAAAGAATTACTGTTATGCAGCAGCAGTAAGAAATTGTCATTTTTTGGCACCACTAGAGAAATGCAACAAAAACACACAATCGTTGACCAGTTCACACATGCCTTATCTCTTTATACGCATCCAACGATGTAACGCAGTTTTACACCATTGTGTCTAATGCATTTCTTTAACAGCCTCGTCAGTTGCACTATTTTTTTTTTTATGCAAGATACACCAATCTGAACAATTGTTTCCACTTCATATTTGAAGATTAATTTGATTTGAATATAATTTTCATCATTTGATGTAATTTATCAACAGTGATACATGGAATATTTGATAGGGGGTATTTCTACTGACGAATCACGAGTTAATCGCTGCACACATAACCCTCTTTGTATGATTCAAACAAAGCCACTGATCTGTGTTTGCACTGAACAAAGTTCAACTCCCAAGTTTGTGCTGTTAACCAATATTTTTTGTCATCAGTGGTTATATATATAAATTTCTTTCAAGATTGAGTAATATAGATATGAATTATTATATCTTTAAGAAAAATTTGTATCAAAATATCAAAGAAGTTTGATAAAATTTATTTTCTCTGGAAAAAAATGGATTGAAAATGGTATCAACTTTAGTGAGCAAGAGGGGAACATGCTTACATGCTTCCATTTAAAACAACTTCCAAAACAAAGCTTCAGTGGTTTCAATTTCAAACGCTTTACAGATTATCCACAACAAACTACTATTTAAACAAATGCGGCATAATTGACTCGCCCTTATGCTCTTATTGCAATCAGTTGCCAGAAACACTGGATCATTTGTTTTCAGAATGTTATTTAATAAACGAACTTTGGATTGAGATAGAACATTGGTTAAAATTTACTTTAGATATTGACATAAATTCGAGCAGGAATTCAATTCTGTTTGGCAAAATAAATTTAATTAAACCTTATGATTCTGACAATTAAACACTATATCTATGCAAACAAATTTACTCCCTCAAAGAGGTTGAGTTTTGAGAGCCTTAAAAAGAATTTAGTCAGTCAACTATATATTGAAAAATATATTTTACTCAAAAATTGTAAATACCACGAATTTAACATATATTTGAAACACGCTATTGAAAAAATTGAACATTCATCACAAGTATAAACCCATTTCTCCCTCTGTCTACTAACTCTCAAACATCTGTATCTCTTGTTCCTTCTAATTCCTATCTCTAACCCATTCTCTATTCTTCTATATAAAAAAAAAATTAACACCATTTCTTCTAATATCAACTACTGTAAGACTGAGTCATTGTGTATGCTGCACGAATGTTTTGTAAATATGCTATAAGGTGAAAGTCAAATAAAAAATATCAAAAACAAAAACAAAACAATTATTTTCTCTGAATCAGGACTGATGCCCCAGTGATCTATTTAATCAAATAATAATGAACTAGTTGAAGCATCACTAAATAATTGTAAGTGACTACTTACAGTGATTGTGTACTATTCGTTATGTAGTTACATTCATTTATTCCTTCATTCATGAAATAAATGATTAATAGAATTTTCGATACAAAATAAAAAGAATTTCCTTTCTTGGATCAGATATTATTTGTTTGATGACAAAATGTAACATTGCTGACTCCGTTGTTCCGCATTTCCACCACCCTATTACCCTAATCAGACCATCACTCAACCTTTCCAGGAATTTTTTCTCTGATTGCCTATTACCCATTATACAATGGAATTGCATAAAGAAAAAAAAGGGAAGATTATAAATTCAGTCACTTTCTAATTTTACACACATTGAACATATTACACTTCATCCTATATTTCATAAGTTTAAGCATATTTATTTATTGACAAAAAAAAAAAAAAAAATAGAAAGAAAAGGAAAAAACAACAAAAAAAAACCAAACAAAAAAACCAAAAAAAAAACCCACACACATACACACACACAAAAACAAACAAAAAACACGTGGTGCAAGTAATACGTATAGTGTTTCTGATGTTAAACGATCACATATGAAATTACTAATATTTCTTGTAGATTTAGCATCTGCTAGATTAAAAATTTTAAAAAACATACATGTATTGCTACATTGTAAAAAGTGTACAATATTAACTTCATAGTTGGGTATAAAGAGGACATACCAATAAAAACAAAATGATGTTCATCTTGGATTACAATATCTGCCAATTAAACCCTATCTGTAATTTATGAGCACTTATTCTTAATTGAGTAAGAAAAGAATGAAATGTTTTGGAAATGGAATAATTTAAGTATTGTTGAATTTCCAGGTTGTTTAGATTTTGTGAACTTATTAATTGTCTGTAGAATGCATAATTTTCCATTTCCTTTTTCTTTGATATTTTCCATGTCTCTGAAAACCATATTCTCCAACTACTTTTTCAAATTATTTTCAAAATCATATTTTATAGATACTTTATCAGCGCTCTTCCCATCATTTTCAGAATAGATAAATTATTGTATAGATATTATCACAGATTACAGAAAATTGTTTCAGATCATAAAGAACGCAAACTTGCTTTTACAACATGCATATTAGTATAGATAAAAAAAAACTGGCAGGAAATGGAAAGACTTGTTGACAAAATTGTATACGAAGAATATTTGATGTTGTTAATGGTTCAAACGCTAAATTCTATACTCTAACTGCTAAATTAGAAGATTTATTATGAACCCCTAATATGTCTTTTAAGAAAAAATAAAAGAATTCAGAATATTCTGAATTTTTTCAAATGGAGTTTTGTCAAAGTCTTTTGTCAGTTGTTTAAAACCAGTTATCCAAATTTCCGAAGCACAATTCAAACTTGGGATAATGCATGATTCATAATCTTTAAACTGAACATTTCCAGAGAGACTTAGATTGTTTGTTAGCTAGTTTTGATTTGATCGTAAGATATGCCTTTTACGTGTTAAATTCTCACATGCACATTTCAAATTTACTATTATATTTTTTTTTAGGACCAACCCAAATATTTATATTCATCAACAAAATCAATAATATATTCTTTATATACCTCATTGTTCAATAACTCAATTTCTAAAACAATATCATAGCTTTAGTTTTGTGTGGATTAACTTCTAACTTCCAGTCACAACTTAATTTCCAATGAGTCAAGACAGTTTTCTAACCCATCTGCTGATTCTGATATAAATAATGATTTTAATAAAAAAAATTATAGATAAATGTATTTTAATAAATCTAACAATTTTTTAATATTAAAAAAGAATTATATTTTTTTTTAAAGTGGCAGAGGATAGTTTTATGTCAAGCAGGTAATGGGCACACCTCTGATTTAATTTTAGGATGGATTTTCAAATTTGCTAAAAAATGTTTCGCATGCAAGGGAATTTTCAGACATTTCAGAATAAAACACGTACAACTTACATATCATACCCTTTAAAAGCGTGAGGGACGATCTCAAATTTTTTGTTGTTGAAAAATTGCCCCTTTTTAACCAAGCAATTTATACACCTCAAATAACCAAGATTCTTCCCTTATTTTAAACTTTGACCATGTGGTTCGTACGAAACTATCCCTTGCCTAACCTGGGGTAAATCTACGCGACGCAAATTGCTTAAGGTTTGCAAGTATAAAAATTTGGAAGTTATATTTAGGCTTGATATCCACATCTTCGGTATATTTGATAAACAAATTTTGTATGTTTTAATGCGAAGTGGTTGTTAATATTGTTGTAAGGTTGTGTTCACAATAACCATTTGTTTCGCGTAAGTTAAACAAAGTGTAGGAGAGAAGGTAAGCATTTCAAAATACTTTGTATAGTCAGTTAGTATGAATATCGGAAACTATGATATCTAACAGCACAGGATTAATGGGGGTGGGGGTTAACTAGTGATGTTGTGTTATACACTTTAAAAAGAGCAAAGCGTTCCTACAGACTGGATAAGTGTATTCACAAGGGTGTCAGGACAACTCGCCCCCAAGACAACCCGGCCCCAAGACAACTCGCCCTTTCTTCAGGACAACTTGCCCACAAGACAACTTGCCCCTGAGACAACTCGCCCACACACACACACACTTGTCTCTTTTTTTGCACGACAAAAATTTGATTTCCCCAAGCTGGCTTGGGTTAAGTAAACTAATCATCACTTTGGTGCTTAATATACATTTATAGCAGGAAAAACTAGGGGAAGAGCAGCGGCTGAGCTTCTCACCTTATGTAGGGTAATTATCAATCTTCTCCTTCGTCCAAGCCGAACTACATCCTTTATTCGCCCGAGGTATCATAGTTAATACTACTTTGAAGCGGCTGTTTAAAGATGCTCATCGTTATGAATTTCTTAATCCTCCAACCCGAAATAGATCCTTTATTGACGCGAGGTATCTTTGAAGCGGCTGCGTAAAGATACTCATTGTTATAAATTTCTTAAACTGGTATTTTATAAGTCGTTGACAAACTCTTTAATTGAAGTCAAGATAATTAGGCCTTACAGAATCATTCCCACTTTATATGTACACTAATTATGATTGATTGTTTGTTTGTTTTCCACCACACTCAACAATTTTTCAGTTATCTGGTGGCATCCAGTTTTTGTAGGTGGAGGAGAGAACCCAGATACAGTGTATCCGGGAAGAGACCACCGACCTTCTGAAAGTAAACTGGCAAACTTTCTCACATATATCAGCGCAAGCGGGATTCGATCCTGCACCGACTAGAGGTGAGAAGCCTTGTGATTTTCAGCGCAATGCTTTAACCACTCGGCCATGGAGGCCCCACACTAATTATGCAATTTTCACTGTTTATATCGTAGTGATACCCCCATAACTCCTAATTTTCTCAATTTTAATTCTTGAAGATTGGCAAATAAAGTTCTCCTTTAGATTAAATTATGAAAAGTTTAATACCCATGTACTTCAATCTGTGTATAAGATTAAGTGGCCTTGGGGGCGAGTTGTCTTGAGGGCAAGCTGTCTTGGGGGCGAGCTGTCATGAGGGCGAGTTGTCTTCGGGGCGAGTTGTCCAGCATTCTTCACAAGGGCGATGACGACCATTTTGTGTATCGAAAACGTTTGATGGTAAACAAACATGTTATTGGAGTGTCTGAACAGTACAAATAACTTGTAAATGCAAAACATTATTTACAAACTTTTTCTTTTTTTTTTATCAATATTGATGGCAGCATCTCTCATGGTTTTATTAAGGTTATTTAAATTTCATTGTTTGAAAATACACATTTGATTCGTAAAGTGCAGTATAGATATAATAAAACAAATTGTCAATGGGTAAGTGCTGATGCCAAAGTAAAATATAATTGTGTGTTTCCTATATCACTCCCCCAAAAATAAGGTTGGTTAGGTAGGTAAAACTTTTACTTTATTAAATCATTTTATTTGAAATCTTAGTTTTTGATATGCTTTGAATACAGCAGGCATGTTCATGAAGCTATCTTAGGAGTAAGACATATTCTAAGTATGTCTTAGTCATAGGTCTGTTCTCAAAGCTTTCCTAAATTGAAACTGCCAAAAATTTGTCCTATCTTTAGGACAGCTTAACCCTTGTCCTAAGATCATCCTAAGTTTGTATAAATATGTTTTATAAATATATTATTAATTTTGATTATACGAAGCACAATATGATATTAACTAGATGCTAATTTAAGCCAAAGAAAGAAACATAAATTCAGAGATGTACAAAGTATGTATAATGGATGGGGGTGGGTGTTCAATAATGGAAGCTGTCAATGGATCTATAGCAGCACGTGGAATACCTACATCATCTACTTATGGACCTTCTAGTACTTGGCCTATTGATAGAGAGTTATTGTGTTTGGGGATGTTGGTTTTGATTAAAGTCATGCCACGTGGACTATCCTTCTGTGGTAAATAACACTTATCGCAGATAGCGATAAATATGATTATCTTGAAAAAATAAACTACTACAATGGATGGCAGCATCTGTCATGGCTTTATTAAGGTTATTGTAAATTGCTATGTTTGAACATACACATGCAATATGAATATAATAGAACAAATTGTCAATGGGTAAGCATAGATCCTCAGTATAGCATTTGGTGTTTACAATGCATGTATGAAAACTAGGAACCACATGTTGCTGGCAACCATGGCTGGTAAACAGAAGTTGCCGTGTGGATTGCAGGACGCGAATCATAGGTACGGCAATCCATCTGCCATACAAAGGTGGTGGTTTGGTGAACAAGACATCATGTCTTTTAATGCAACGCAATATTAATTGCAACAAGTAATCAACAACAATATTACAAATTCGACAAAGCACTGCATACCGTCGTAATAGCATGACAAATAACAACAATGAGGTTTGAAATAAAAATCCACCAAAATGCATATGAATACAATATACAGTTTAATACCATAAGTGTTTCACGTTTGCAATATGTCATGTTCACTCAGTACTACAATTCAATGTAACAAAACATCAACTTACCGTAATACAGGTGATTACAAACTTCCGACATTTTTAGTATTTGGTGGCATGGCCTTTAGCTTTAGTTACAGCATTTAATCTGTTTGGTAAGGATTGATATAAACCCTGTATATATACTGAGGTAAGGGAACTCCAGATCTGCAGGACAGCAGCAACAAGTTCTTGTTTTGATTTCATGTTGTGCTGCTCCCTTGCAAGTTTAATTTTTATAAATCTCCACAATCTTTTATGAGGTTTAGGTCTGGTGATTGGGTTGGCCAGTCTAAGCAGCTGATACTGTTTTGTTCTTTCCAGGCTTTTTAGCCATAGCTGACAAATGGGCTGGACAATTGTCATCCTGAAACACCCAGGGGTTGTTACAAAAGTGTTTGTCAATAACTTGCCACATATTATTGTCCAAAAGTGTGATGTACTTATCTGTGTTTAAATTTCTATCTATTGGTGTTAGTAAGCCCACTTCTGAATATCAGATTCAGCCCCAAAACGGCACAGATGGGCGAACTCTTCCATATTGGACTGAACATAAACCAAGGCACTCTGGCATTTTTCATCTGCCTTTCTCCAGACATCAACTTTATGGTCTGTTCCTAACACAACAGATCAGTTTTTATTGTAATGACACCATTTAACACACTTTACTCTGTTTACTTTTGAGATTGTAAGAGTCTTGGCAACTTCTCGGTGATTATATTTCCAAAACTGTAATCTGCACTGAACAGACAATGGGTAAGGTATAGATCTATTTAGTTCTGAAGTTCAATCACTCAGACTCTCTCTGTGATCCTTCCAAACCAACCTGTTCAAGACTTGATCTGACTGATCACTCATAAGTGTTGGTTTTTCACTTTGAGAGTTATTTGCTACACTTTTTTGAACAGCAAATCTCTCAAAAACTTGAAAACTGTAGAGCAGTCATATCTAGTAATTTCGACAATTTCAGATTTTTTTTCTACTTTTATGAAGATGTGCAAACTGCTCCTTTAGGACCGGTGACATTTCACAACGATTTGAAGCCATGTTTGATTTCATCTGCTACTATATCTGAAAATAGCCCCACGCACCATTGGGAAATTCAAAATGACATACACAATTTCTATTTTCTATCGTCCAAATAATACTAGAGAATGACACATAATAAGAGAGATACGAGGAATTAGTTTGAAAGATAGGTTTATTATTTTGTCAATGTTATGTAAACGTGAAACACTTATGGCATGACACTGTCCAGTTGGGTAATTGTAACAACAGTATGTGGTGGAGAGGTTGAAAGGGGAAGGGCAATGATTTTAGACAACCATAAACAGATACTACCATATTATGCACAAGGATAAACTTTTTGTTTAGTTGTAAGGAACTTAATCAAAGCTGTTTGTATCATATTTGTAAATATAAAATTACCAAGTTTTGACTCATCTACCCTAAGTAAGGCAAAGTATGCAAAAGTATACACAGTGGAAATAGGATCTGCTTGTAATAATTATTACAAACATGTTGCAAAGAAGCTGCAATTTTTGTTAACAGTGGGAATGTTATGGGACTTTTAGTGTCTTTTTTTTGTGTCCAAGTTCCTTAAATCTGAGTAGTAATTTTTTTTTACTTTGAAAAATTAACACTGGTCAATAAGATTGCATAATTTGAAGCTGAAGGGCCTGCTAAATAAATTTTGGCCATTGAATATGATGTACCCTTGAAGGATAATTGGTAATTGGTTCACCGAGGGAGGCCAAATATCTGGGATGTAATACAACCTGATGAATTGTAAAAATAAGTCAAGAACCTTCTGATAAACAGCTTATGTGTTAGGAGCCACTGTTGCATCTAATAGTTTTTCTACCTCATTTTCAAGTGGTTCCAAAATTCCCATGGATAGTAATCCGCATATGCTGCCAATTTTCTGAATTTTTGCTACTGGAAACGAAATATAGCATCAGGTACAGTATCTGAGGAACCTGATATGAGCTCACATCTAATTTGAATGTTGAACTTATGCAATGGTGACGTCTCCATGTGAGTGAAAGATTCTCGAGCGGGACGTTAAACAATATATAATCAATCATTCATGAACTTACGATTTTGATATAATATGATGATGGTGGCCTCATGTAGGTCACACCTTGCCCTTTAATTACCAAAGTTTATTCCTTGTTGTAGAGTTATGGCAGCATTTGTGAAACCAGAGTTGAAAAATACTGGTAAAAAGAAAAGGAAACTTGAAAGTGAAGAACAAAATGAATCTTCTTTATCCACTGCAGGAAGTAAGGTAATATATTTTAATTTATATTATCTGTTAAGGAGCCCTGTTGTGACCACTGACCAGTGAATAGGCAGTCCTAGGAAATACCTAAAATAGGAATTGTATGCATATTTAGAACGCTCAAAATCACAAGGCCTCTCGCCTCTATTCGGCGCAGGTTCGAATGTCGCTTGTGCCGATATGTGTGAGAAAGTTTGCCAGTTTACTTTCGGAAGGCCAGTGGTCTCTTCCCAGGTACATTGTATCTGGGTTCTCTCTTCCACCAATAAAAACTGGACGCCACCAGATAACTGAAAAATTATTGAGTGTGGTGGAAAGCAACAATCAATCAATCATATTTAGAAAGATCATAAAGCTGTGAACAAAAGACTCCAGAATGAGGCTTAAAAGCAAATATGAAACTCCCAGACAGGCCTATGTATGGGCTATGATAATCAGGTGACCATTAAGGCCTGTAGGCCTCTTGTTTGATTTATAAACAATTAACAAAGGTGAATGATAAGAGTGTTTTCATGAAAAGCATCTGATCTTAACCTATTCTTAAAATACTTTTCTCTGTTGTTTACAGTGTGCATGGAAATTATGTATTTCTTTTAAAGAAAAATTTATACTAGTCCGACCTGGCCAGTGCAGGAAAAAATCTACTTGTCCAACAGAGGTTTTACAAGGAATCGGGCATCGGTCTAGCATTTATTGCCCAGACTGTAAATACATAGTGATATTGAGCAGGAAGGCCAAGTTGTGGATTTCCCTGAGGTAGAGGTTCTGATTCTAGGGTGGGGCCAAACTTGGTATATATAGTGTATATGTGTAATACATTTAATACTCTCTTCTGTAATGCTGTACATACCAAATTGAAACTATATAAATAGATATTTACAAGTAGAAAGTAGTCTTTTACCAAATTTGTAAATTTCACGATACTATGAGGTAAGGATGTAATGGTTCCAAGGTGAAACCAAAATTATAATAGTGATTATTGTCTCATTTAAAAGACTTCATGAAATTTGCTGATGTGGAAAATGGAATCATAATATAACTAGTTAAAATCATGTAACTCATTGCCTGCTGAGTACCAAAGTTATCTCCCATAGACCCAGGCACTCAGTAATTATGTAAAGATTATCATATTTCATAGTTATTTTTTTGAAAATTCATATCTTTTTAGTGTGTTGATTTATTTTAATAATTTTTTATTTATGTTTAGATATATGAATAAAGTTATTATTGCCATAAACATTTTTTGTTTTATTCGTTGTTAAGGTAAGTATAACTCAGGTGTAACACAGGTAAAAAAGTTCGTTAGCAAAAATGATTGATTAACTGTTCAAATAATCAACTTTTCAACTGAATTTCACTTTGTTTATCATTTATTTATGCAATGTAAGGTTGCAAACCACTTTGTAGTCTTGGAGGCCGTGATACCTCTCAAAACAGGGGTAGATACGCAGAGGAACATCACAAGTTTTGCAAATGTATTGTGTTTGGTATTGACACTTCTCCTCTTGGTTGGAACAAACTTCACAGTCACAACTGGAATGTCTTCCAGCCAGAGTCATTTTGGGGTTGACGGCAGGAAAATGCTTCTCAGTTAGTCTCCTAGATGGGGCATTGCATGGACGAGCAAATTTTCTGTTCGGGTACTCATATCCTTGCAGCAGACCATGTACTATGGACAGTTGAAACTTGGTGCTCGAAAATATATGATGAAACTTTGCAAATACTTGATATATACCATTATTTTGCATATGATATCATTGTGTCAGAATTTGTATAGAATTTTTTATCCTTAATTAGGCCAAATGTTTGTGTAATGTTACTTGTAAGAAATTATACATCTTGTTTGAAATCATAAAAAAAAGATATGTACTTAAACATGTTTTTTTTTATGTTGTTGCACTTTTAATTCCGTTGGTGTCTTGGTTTCCATTCATAGAAGCTTTACAACCGAACAGAGCTAAACTGTACCGTCTTTGTTGTCAAGGGGGCGTCTCCACATACCAAGTTGCATTATACAATATAAACTAAATTTTTTCAGTGTGCTCACCCAATCAAATTGTGTGTTACAAGTAAAATTAAATTATTCAGAGGTAGATGTAAATAGTAAAATGCTTTTTGGGGGTTTTTTCATGCAGGCAGTGAAGGCAGCGATCATTGCAGAAAAAAATACACAACATGAATGCTTTCTGCAATGCTTGCTGACCACAGGTAGTTTGATATGTATATACTGTGTATATATGTAACATTTGTGTTATTGTTTAAAGGTTGAAGAAAGTGAGACAACATGTATGCAATTGAAAGAGGACCCTGCTGAAAGGAAGTCATTTGTAAGGTCATCTTCATCAAAAGAATGGATAACCACGAGCACTACGGAAGACGACACTGACGGAAGTTATTCGGAAGGAAGATTATCAGATGGGAGTGAAGGAAAATTTCTGGCCAATCAGTGGCATTATGAAGATTTGAAAAGCATCAACATTTTCTACAATGAAAATCCTGAGTCTCTCGAGGAATTAATGCAGACTGTTAAAATTGACATTTTGAAAAATTATCCCAAACTTCCAGACTTTGGAAAAACTGTTAAAAGGTTTAGCAGTCTTACCAAGGAGAATTTGACGATCTCTTGGGACTTTGATGACATCTGGAATTTTCGCAATAGCAAAATCCAGGATAAGGTCCGTCAAGAAGAGGGCTATTTAAGAGATGTAACATCTGACGTAGAAAGGGTCAAAAAAGCGGACAGAGATTTGGATCACACTAATATGTAAGTGGTGAAGTGCTAATTATGCTAAAAAAGATGATTTGAATAACTGTACAAAAATTATTCAGTACAGAATTGATGAAAAACTGGGAAATGCTCATAATTTGTACAGTGGAAAATACTGCTAATTCCCAGGAATTCTGGTATTTCTAAGGAAATCATCATTGGGTATAGGGAATTCAAGTTTTTTTAAATAAAGGGACATGCACTCTTCAAGGAGAGATAATCACAAAAATGCGAAAAATTTAAAAATCTTGTTCTCAAGAACCACTGTTCCAGAAAACTTCCAGTTTACATGGAAGCTTCCTGACTTAGTACAGATTCAAGTTTTAAGCTCCTCTGAGCTGAAAGCTCAAGTTAGCTTTTCTGATCGCCTGACATCTGTATCTGTCTGTCTGTCTGTAAACTGTCATATTTTCAACGTCTTCTCCAGAACCAGTGGGCCAATTTCAACCAAACTTGGCAAAAAGAATTCTTTGGGGAAGGGGACTTAAGTTTGCTGAAATGCAGGAAAACATCATTCTCAAAGGGAAGATAATAGTGAAATAGTAAAAATTTACTGAAAATTTTAAAAATCTTCTCTAGAACCACTGGGCTAATTTCAGTCAAACTTGGGATAAATCATCCGTGGGTGAAGGGGATTAAGTTTGTTCAAATGAAGAGCCATACCCCTTCAAAGGGGAGATAATCACAAAAATGCGAAAGTAGGGTTGAGACATTTAAAAATCTTCTTAAGAACCACTGTGTCAGTAAAATTCCATTTTACATGGAAGCTTCTTGACATAGTGCAGATTGAAGTTTGATAAAATCATGATCCTCAGGGGTAGGGTGGAGCCACAATAGGGATTCAAAGTTTTAAATGTGAAAATATAGAAAAAAATCTTTAAAAATCTTCTGACATGTGTAGATTCAAATTTGTTAAATTGTAGTCCCCAGGGGTAGGTTGGGGCCACATTAGGTGACATAGGGAAATTCTTTAATATAGGCTCTGTGGGGATCCAGGTTGTTAGAATAGATCCTCAATACCCCCTTGCTTGTCTTAAGAGGCGACTAAATTGGGCAGTCCTTCGGATGAGACCACAAAAACCAAGGGCCCATGTCACAATAGGTGTGGCACGATAAAGATCCCTCTCTGCTCATGGGTCATAAGTGCCGAGCATAGGCTTAAATTCTTCAGTCCTTCACCGCTAATGGTGACATCTCCATATGAGTGAAAAATTCTCAAGCAAGACATTAAACAATATATAATCAATCAATCAGGTGAGCGATGTGGATCATAGGCCTCTTGTTTTTAAAATCATGCCCCATCCCCTCAGGGATACAGTGGGGCCACTATAGGGAATCAAAGTTTTATATGCAAAAATATAGGAAAAAATCTTTAAAAATCTTCTCAATAACCACTAACCAGAAAAGTTCAAATTTACATGAGAGCTTTCTGACATAGTGTAGATGTAAGTTTGTTAAAATCATGGCCCCTGGGGGTAGGGTTGGGCCACAATAGGAGATCAAAGTTTTACATGCAAATATATAGCGAAAAACCTTTAATATTTGCTGAGATGACTCAGGTGAGCAGTGTGATCCTTGGGGCTCTTATTTTTATACATATACCAATCTTCAATGTAATCAACTCACCATATAAAGCTAGAGCAAAACTATCACAACATCTCAAAAATATGGGTTCTAAAATGTAACAAATAATGGCAGAAAAATTATCCCCTTTCACTTTGTTTAGGTTACCAGAGTAAATTCGGGTGACCTATTCACCAGAGTAAATTCGGGTGACCTATTCACTGAGTAAATTCGGGTGACCTATTCACCAGAGTAAATTCGGGTGACCTATTCACCAGAGTAAATTCGGGTGACCTATTCACCTGAGTAAATTCGGGTGACCTATTCACTGAGTAAATTCGGGTGACCTATTCACTGAGTAAATTCGGGTGACCTATTCACCTGAGTAAATTCGGGTGACCTATTCACCTGAGTAAATTCGGGTGACCTATTCACTGAGTAAATTCGGGTGACCTATTCACTGAGTAAATTCGGATGACCTATTGCAATTGGTCTGCATCTGTCGTCTTGTATGGCAACAATTGAACATTTTTAACTTCTTCTTTCTAACTACCATTCCTATTTTTTTTCTAGATTTGATATGAAACATCTTTGGGACAAGATGGGCATAAATTGTAAATTTCAGGACTCCTGTCCCCCTGGAGTCTTAGGGGTGAGGCCAAAACTGCCAAAAAGTGACCAATTTTCAAAAATCTTCTCTAGAACTGCACATTTGTAAGAGAAACTAAATGCATAGTAATGTACAGGAGGAAGGCCTCTACCAAAATTATAAATTTCATGATCCCCGGAGTAGAGGTTCTAACCCCAGGACGAGGCCAAATGTTGTATTTGGTATGTATGTGTAAAACATTTAAAAACCATCTTCTTTAATGTTATTGATCCCAAATTGAAACTATAGGGATATTTAGAATGAGCAGGTAGCCCTTTACCAGAATTGTAAATTTCGTCTTCACAGGGGTAGGGGGTTTGGTATGAAGGTGG
This sequence comes from Ostrea denselamellosa, assembly GCA_024699665.1. Lineage (NCBI taxonomy): Eukaryota > Metazoa > Mollusca > Bivalvia > Ostreida > Ostreidae > Ostrea > Ostrea denselamellosa. The sequence goes on from JAMZEH010000017.1 coordinate 18,345,499, forward strand.
GGCCAAAACAATGAAAAACTAAATGTAACTGTGAAGGCTTGTGGGCCTCTTGTTTATCTTAGCTGAGAAGGACCCATTTGAAAAAAAAAACAACTATAAGCATGATAATGATGTCCATGAAATGAATGGCTCCTAGGCCAGGTGTTCAGGGCGAAGCCAATGTAGTCTTATAGTGAAAATATCAAATCTTAAAAAATCTTCTTCTCTACTCCCATATGTCTTTGAATGAAACTAATATGTGATAGTGATATCCATGAAGCTCTCTATCGAATTGTGAAATTAATTACTCCAGGGTCGGCTTCAGGCTCTAGGGTGGAGCCAATGTGGCCATATAGTGAAAATGTATTAAATCTTTAAAAAAAAAAATCTTGTTCTCTACTCCTGTATATATTTGAATGAAACTAAATGCATGATTATGATGTCCATGAAGCTCTCTACCTAAATTGTGAAATTCTTGGCTCTTAGGTCAGGGGTTCAAGCCCTTGCATGCAGCCAATATGGTCATATAGTGAAAATGTATTAAATCTTAGAAAATCTTCTGCTTTACTACTATATATATTTTAGTAAAACTAAATGAGGCTCTCCACCTAAATTATCAAATCTGTGGCTCCTGGGTTAGGGGTTCAAGCCCTAGGGTAAGGACAATATAGCCACATAATGAAAATGTATAAAAATAATTAGGGAATTATGATTTACATGCTTCAAACTTCCATTTTTAAGGCATTGAGCTTGCTCGAGAGCCTTCTAGCTATCATGCAAAATTTTGCCTATAGACCACCTTTCCCATCTCAATGGGCGGAATCAAATAGTGCCTATTGGTATTGAACGTTCTTATGATTCAAGACTTTGAAACAATGAATTTAATTTATGTTTGAAAGGCACAATATCATTTCCATTGTTGATGCTGTTGTTTATTATTGTATCTTTGTTCAATGGTTAAATAGCGATTGTTTGGCAAGAAAAGTTCATTATTCGCGGATGGATTTACTACGAAACAGATTTTCCTGCAAAATTTGTGTTGCACAATATCATATATATGGCTAGGTAGCATTCATTGGGAATTGAATCTTGTTCAGAATTCCAATAACCTTTCGACATATTACATTGAACTTTTGAATTGTTAGACATTATTGAAAACAGAGAGTTAATACTGTATAATTGTTACATCATACATGAACAGAAGATAAACTTCTGTAAACAAGTAGTCTCACTCTGAAGCAGTTATATTTTTTTCAGCATTTTTCATCTGCAATTTCAATTTATTTATTATAGCCTTTGTAAAGTAACTAGTCTTGAGGGGATATTATCTAGCAAGAGGAGGGTACATGTATGAACTTGTTAGGATAAGCAACTTCAGCCCAAGCTCTCTTCTTTATTTCTTTTTATGTAAATAAACATAGTTTGCTGACATTTTACAAATGATTGTAATGCTTTATGTATGAACTTAAATATGAGGAAATGTAGCCTGTGGCACTCAAACATTTCGTCTCTTGCGTTATCTAATTTACCTGCCCTCTGAATTGATTGAGAACCCTACAATGTATATGATATTGCACATGATGCCTTTGTGGCCCTTCAGGCCTTTGATCCTTCTTCTATAATTAAATAGGAATTGTACATATTTTGAAAGATCATAAACATGTGCACAGAAGACTCCATACTGATCGAGGCTTATATGGAAATATGGGACTCCCTGTATGGGCTATGCTGCTCGGGTGACTGTTAATGCCCAGGGCCTCTTGTCTATAGTAACCCCAACTCATCAAACATTTTCTTGAAAATGTCGATTGTAGAAATGAATTAGGTCCCTTGTCCGTAAATCAGATAAAAAAACTTGGGATAGGCACTAATGGATAACAAAACAAAGTGAGCTCTATTCTTGCTTGCAACTTGACAACTAAAATTTCAGTTGACCAGTGGAAAGACCTTAGTGAAGCAATTTTACCATTAAAATTCGAAAAATAAAATTTGAAAATTTTTAGCCCAAATTGTGACCATGCCCCTTTTAAATAGAAAAATATGTAATAGAGAAAAAAATCTTATGGAAACAAGATGGAGACTACAAGTTGTAAAATTAACCTATAGAAGCAATCTACTAAAGCTAGTGTACAGACTTTTGAAGTTTTAAGTCCTACAATAACCCCACAGAGAGAGGTCTTGATAGATAGGGTTCAAGTTCCTAGTTTTAAAGGGAGAGAAAAACTGAAGAAAACGTAAGCTATAATTTTAATTTTCAGAATTGTTTCAGAGACAGGATATTATGAAGAATTTCTTTCTTTTTTTTGTTTTTTTGTAAAGGTTTGATAGAAAATGGCTCTTAGCAGTTGAAAGCTTTTTGCTCACAACAATGTCATTAATCAAAAGGACCCTGTATCCAAGTGAAGATGATGAAGACATTAAAGAAGCCAAGGAGATCGTCAAAAGGAAAGCAAGAAAAAGGAAACATGCAAGAAGAACTAGCTCTGAGAAAAGCAAACCTTCTGAAACTTGTTACCAACATTTTTGTGTAATGTTTGGGGGGCTGTTCTTTCTGGAACAAAAGTATGTATAAATATAAGAATATGTATGTTGATTATATAATCTTGTCATTTAGTTTTACCCTGTGGGGATCTGGTTTGTTAGAATAGATCCTCAGTACCCCTTGCTTGTCGTAAGAGGCGACTAAATGGGGCAGTTCTTCAGATGAGACCGCAAAAACCGAGGTCCTGTGTCACAGCAGGTGTGGCACAGTAAAGATCTCTCCCTGCTCAAAGGCCATAATCGCCAAGCATAGGCCTTAATTTGCAGCCCTTCACCGGCAATGGTGATGTCTCCATATGAGTGAAAGATTCTCGAATGGGATGTTTAACAATATTTAATCAATCAATCATTTAGTTTTAGGCTATCTGTGTCCCTGAAACCTTATGTCATCACTGCAGATGTTATCTATTCATCATACTTTATATATAAATTGAAATGAAAGAAATTTTTAGTATGGTATCAAGGCATTTTACAAAGTTATGGCAAATTTCTTTAGCTGAGATATAATGGAAAAAGACAAGAAAAGTACAGACTAGGTAAATCAATGTGGATGTCAAACCCAACGTTAAAAAGAGGAGTAATATGACGAGCGGAATTTTTTTTTTAAACTTTTCACTTATGGAACAATAAAAAAAAATATGTAAATAATTTTGTCAATTAAATTTTTCCAGTGGTAATGAGGTGGGTGGCAATTCCAAACTGCATAACTGTATTTTTGCTTTATACATTTCACATTGTCATCAACTTTAGTGGTGTGGTGCTTGCGAAGTCAAGTAACTAGTCAATATTAGTGTTAAAAAAATGATGACTTCAAACGGACCAATCAGATTTGTTTATTTCAGAGATGTGGACAAAAGAACATTTGTTGTTGGTAATAAAATAGTGAAGAGTATTCCCGATTTAACATACGCATTACGAAGGATGCCACAAGTAGGACACACCATACAGGACTATACACTGCTGATTGTAGTCGAGGTATTTAATTTTATAGTTTCTTTAGTCACTCAGGTGACCCATTGCTGTCAGTAGCTGTCATTAGTGAAGTTTTGAAGGTTTTAACTTCCTTTAAACAACTTAGCTATTATATTATCTTGACCATAAAATTTGTAGCATTATAAAACAATGAGTAATTTTGCAAAATTGTTATTGAAAGGTGTTTAAGAAATTAAAGTTATTGACACGACAATCTTAAAATTATTTTTAAATATTAATTTAATTTTATACTTTATTTAAATGATGGAAATCTGCAAATTTTGATAATATGTTATGAATTAGCACATCAAAGAAAATCATTGTATTGTGGGAACAATTATCTGAGTTATGGAGTTGCAATGTTAGGGAAATTTTTATAAGAGAAATTGAATATGTCAAGACTCATATTAGAAATATATTTTAAGTTTATCTGCAGAAAGACTTTGCATGGCTGTTTCCATTAATTAAGAGGAAGGGTGTTATTGTCAATGTGTGTAGTACAAGGGTCAATCAAAAAATACATACATATTGTCACTCTCTATCAAGCAAGTCAAGACTTGCATATTATTTTATGCAAAATCATTTAATTTATCAATATGTGAAGTTTCATTCTAATTAATTAAAAAGGTATTCAAAGAGCCTATGCAACGAAATTCAATTTTTTGGTAGAATAAACATCTCTTTAAATAAAAAAAATTGTTGAAAATTTGATAAAGATATGAATTGAATTTACAGAGATATTAGTGAAAATCTCCTAGTCACACCTGAATATATTTTTGAAAAGGTCGGGTTCTGGCGCCAAATTGCTGTGACATCATATTGGAAGAAGGAATTCAGTGTAGATCAGCTGTTGAATTTTGTCTTGTTCATAATATTTGATTGTAGGTTTAGTGTGTATATATACTGGACAAAAAAAGTTAAGGATCATAATTTTGACCTCAAAAATTTTTATTAACCAAATAATTATTTTGACAAATTTTAACATGTATAGTTTCTCCAATGTGTCCTTAACACAATAGATTTACCTGGTTTCATATGGACGTCATACATGCACGATTTCTTTCGCCCAAACACAAGCAAGGGTTCAAAATCAAAGTGTGCTGTGTATATTGAAATTGAAAAATTGTGATTTTCATTTTATTGTGGGTATTTATTGCTCTAATCGACTCTTAGGTGAACAATTATTGACATTAAAAGCCATGAGGCGCCATTTAACTGCTCTGGAAGCTGGTCAGGCAGTAGGTATGCTTCAAGCTGGCGAAGTCCAGAGAACTGTCTCTAGACATTTTAATGTGTCCCAAAGTGTGATTTCAAGGTTGTGGAATCGTTTTAGGCAGACAGGTAATGTTTCTGAGAGACCGAGATCAGGTCGTCCAAGGTCCACAACCGCTCGCCAGGATCGCTATATGTCACTTATGGCTCGTAGACACAGGTTTCAGAGTGCTGTCCAACTCAATACTGACTTTCATGCAGCAAGTGGGGTGCGCATAACACCACAAACTCTCAGACAGAGACTTCATGCTGCTAACCTTCGGGCTCATCGACCTGCTGTTCGTCCCATTTTGAGGAGAAGACATCGTGTAGCACGACTCAATTGGGCTCAAAATCACATAAACTGGCAACTGCGTCATTGGACACCTGTTCTTTTCACAGACGAGTCACGTTCTGCGTGAGCTATAGGCAACGACTTTGTGTTAATGGATCATAATGCTCGTCCCCACAGAGCACGTATAGTGACAGACTATCTTGCTACAGAGACAATTGAACGTATGGATTGGCCGAGTTGTTCTCCAGATTTAAATCCAATAGAACATGCCTGGGACATATTGCAGCAAGGTGTTTCCAGACACCCTGTACTTCTGACAAACTGCCAGGAGCTTACGTTAGCTTTACAGCAGGAATGGGCAAGGTTGCCACAAATTGCGTTCCGCAGGCTCATCAGAAGTATGCAGAGGCATTGTCGTGCCGTTATACAGGCTCAGGGTGGACATGCACCCTATTGATATTGCCTTTATAAAGATTCAATCATTTGTAATGAAATTTGTTATTGTTGCTCATACCGATTTTCAAACTGTTTTGGGGGGTTACCTGACAATGGTTGCTCTGGCTGCTTAACGTATTGATGAATTTGTAAAAACAGGTTTAAAATGTATTGTTCGATTGTCGTTGAACATTTTAAGTATATATTTAACATAATTTATTTGGTTTTGTTATAAATAAAATAATTCTGAAATCATGATCCTGAACTTTTTTTGTCCAGTATATGTTACAGTTATTTAGACTTTGTAGTAGTAAACAGTTTTAAATAATAGTTTTACTGATTAGCTTTGTAAATACCGAGATACTGATACTTCTTGCGGACAAGGCCGAAGAGTCGGGGGAGTTTTCTATGGCATTGCCGACAAGAAGCGGTAGACAACAATTTGCTGGGGTTGTTCTTCAAAGAGGACTTCATAGAAAGTCACCCATAAGAATTGGAGGGCCCTACCAAACATTCCATGTTGCTTTCCTTCCACTTCAAAAAGAGTGCTATCATAATTCAGGATAATGGATTCAATGGGTGTAAATTACAAGAAAAAAACTAGAGAGGGATGCATTACCAACCATTTAAGCAGAGGTCCTCACACCCATGTCACCTTGGTAGGTGAAAAACGCCAGCTAGATTCTCCTTTGAGCAGCACCTGAAGAGACCAAGATGTGTGTTCCAGAAGAGGGAAGCAGAAAGGTTAAGAAAGGTTCAATTTCACATTAGCTTATAAGTATATGATTTAATGTATACAAGGCCAAGATATTGAAAGTTTGCCATAAAGAAATATATTCTATAACACAGCTGTAAATTATAGCCTACTTTAACATACGCTTGGCACCAAAAATGTAAAATGTGGCTAGTCTAAAAGCATCAGCAACATCTTCAGTCCTGTCTTAGGTGGATTGTCTGCATTGTAGACTCCAGCTCTGCTTATATCATGGCTCTGTCAAGCCCAGGACTTGAATATAGCTACATGCTTGGCATTTATAAGTGAGAATCACAGGTATTTTGGAATTGTCCTTATAAAATGAGAGTTTAGTCCTGTGAAAAGATGTTGTCATTTACTTATAAAATGGGAGTTTAGTCCTGTGAAAAGATGTTGTCATTTACTTGGTCTAAATTATCCCAAGTTGCACTGTTTCATGTTATATGTAAGCCATTAAATTTTTGTGTCACTTATTTTCAGTTTGGCTGAACCTCATTCCAACAAGATCACAACACACCTCAGGCAGTCACAGTGGCATTTACAACACATGTTAGCATTCTCAAAGCAAAAGAGGGGAGATTATGCTGTAAAAAAGTGAAGGTTCCAAGTACTATTGGTAAATAAATTATATGAAAATAAACTGTATATGTAAGTAAAGTAAATTCTCTCTCTCTCTCTCTCTCTCTCTCTCTCTCTCTCTCTCTCTCTCTCTCTCTCTCTCTCTCTCTCTCTCTCTCTCTCTCTCTCTCTCTCTCTCTCTCTCTCTCTCTCAGTG
>JAMZEH010000017.1:18370000-18375000 GCA_024699665.1 Ostrea denselamellosa
CCCCTAACCCTAACCCTAAGAGCAGCCCTAACCCTAGCTCTATAGCCCTAACCCTAACTCTGTAAGCCTAACCCTAACCCTAGCCCTATAGCCCTAATTCTAACCCTAACCCTAACCCTAGCTCTATAGCCTTAAGCCTAACCTTCACTCTAACCCTAACCCTAGCTGTGTAACCCTAGATCTAACCCTAAAAGCCACCTTAACCCTAGCTCTAACTTTGTAACCCTAATTCTGTAACCCTAACCCTAACCCTAACCCTAAGAGCAGCCCTAACCCTAGCTCTATAGCCCTAACCCTAACTCTGTAAGCCTAACCCTAACCCTAGCCCTATAGCCCTAATTCTAACCCTAACCCTAACCCTAGCTCTATAGCCTTAAGCCTAACCTTCACTCCAACCCTAACCCTAGCTGTGTAACCCTAGATCTAACCCTAAGAGCCACCTTAACCCTAGCTCTAACTTTGTAACCCTAATTCTGTAACCCTAACCCTAACCCTAACCCTAAGAGCAGCCCTAACCCTAGCTCTATAGCCCTAACCCTAACTCTGTAAGCCTAACTCTATAACCCTAACCCTAACCCTAACCCTAGCTCTATAGCCTTAAGCCTAACCTTAACTGTAACCCTAACCCTCGCTGTGTAACCCTAGATCTAACCCTAAGAGCCACCTTAACCCTAGCTCTAACTTTGCAACCCTAACTCTGTAACCCTAACCCTAATCCTAACGCTAAGAGCGGCCCTAACCCTAGCTCTATAGCCCTAACCCTAACCCTAACCCTAAGAGCAGCCCTAACCCTAGCTCTATAGCCCTAACCCTAACTCTGTAAGCCTAACTCTATAACCCTAACCCTAACCCTAACCCTAGCTCTGTAGCCTTAAGCCTAACCTTAACTCCAACCCTAACCCTAGCTGTGTAACCCTAGATCTAACCCTAAGAGCCACCTTAACCCTAGCTCTAACTTTGTAACCCTAACTCTGTAACCCTAACCCTACTCCTAACGCTACGAGCGGCCCTAACCCTAGCTCTATAGCCCTAACCCTAACCCAAACCCTAAGAGCAGCCCTAACCCTAGCTCTCACTTTGTAACCCTAACTCTATAACCCTAACTCTGTAACCCTAACCCTAACCCTAGCTCTATAGCCCTAATTCTAACCCTAACCCCTAACCCTAACCCTAACAGCAGCCCTAACCCTAGCTCTATAGCCCTAACCCTAACTCTGTAAGCCTAACTCTATAACCCTAACCCTAACCCTCACCCCTAACCCTAAATGCAGCCCTAACCCTAGCTCTATAGCCCTAACCCTAACTCTGTAAGCCTAACTCTATAACCCTAACCCTAACCCTCACCCCTAACCCTAAATGCAGCCCTAACCCTAGCTCTATCACCCTAACTCTCTCGGGGTCGCATCATTCCCTCTTGCAGCAGCCGAGGAGCAATCAAGGCGCCTCCTTCCTCGATAACGGACGTGACGGCGGATGTGCGGGGAACTCTCTTCAGGGACCTGCACCGCGAACCCTCGGTGCGCCGGACCGAGGTCGACAGACGGCGGGAGTACGACGAAGCCTCGGCGGGGACCTGCACCGCGAACCCTCGGTGCGGCGGGCCGAGGTCGGCCGACGGCGGGAGTACGACGAAGCCTCGGCGGGGACCTGCACCGCGAACCCTCGGTGCGCCGGGCCGAGGTCGACAGACGACGGGAGTACGACGAAGCCTCGGCGGGGACCTGCACCGCCAACCCTCGGTGCGCCGGGCCGAGGTCGGCCGACGGCGGGAGTACGACGAAGCCTCGGCGGGGACCTGCACCGCCAACCCTCGGTGCGGCGGGCCGAGGTCGGCCGACGGCGGGAGTACGACGAAGCCTCGGCGGGGACCTGCACCGCGAACCCTCGGTGCGGCGGGCCGAGGTCGGCCGACGGCGGGAGTACGACGAAGCCTCGGCGGGGACCTGCACCGCGAACCCTCGGTGCGGCGGGCCGAGGTCGACAGACGACGGGAGTACGACGAAGCCTCGGCGGGGACCTGCACCGCGAACCCTCGGTGCGCCGGGCCGAGGTCGGCCGACGGCGGGAGTACGACGAAGCCTCGGCGGGGACCTGCACCGCCAACCCTCGGTGCGCCGGGCCGAGGTCGGCCGACGGCGGGAGTACGACGAAGCCTCGGCGGGGACCTGCACCGCCAACCCTCGGTGCGCCGGGCCGAGGTCGGCCGACGGCGGGAGTACGACGAAGCCTCGGCGGGGACCTGCACCGCCAACCCTCGGTGCGCCGGGCCGAGGTCGGCCGACGGCGGGAGTACGACGAAGCCTCGGCGGGGACCTGCACCGCCAACCCTCGGTGCGCCGGGCCGAGGTCGGCCGACGGCGGGAGTACGACGAAGCCTCGGCGGGGACCTGCACCGCCAACCCTCGGTGCGCCGGGCCGAGGTCGGCCGACGGCGGGAGTACGACGAAGCCTCGGCGGGGACCTGCACCGCCAACCCTCGGTGCGCCGGGCCGAGGTCGGTCGACGGCGGGAGTACGACGAAGCCTCGGCGGGGACCTGCACCGCCAACCCTCGGTGCGCCGGGCCGAGGTCGACAGACGGCGGGAGTACGACGAAGCCTCGGCGGGGACCTGCACCGCCAACCCTCGGTGCGGCGGGCCGAGGTCGGCCGACGGCGGGAGTACGACGAAGCCTCGGCGGGGACCTGCACCGCCAACCCTCGGTGCGCCGGGCCGAGGTCGGCCGACGGCGGGAGTACGACGAAGCCTCGGCGGGGACCTGCACCGCCAACCCTCGGTGCGGCGGGCCGAGGTCGGCCGACGGCGGGAGTACGACGAAGCCTCGGCGGGGACCTGCACCGCCAACCCTCGGTGCGCCGGGCCGAGGTCGACCGACGACGGGAGTACGACGAAGCCTCGGCGGGGACCTGCACCGCCAACCCTCGGTGCGCCGGGCCGAGGTCGACAGACGACGGGAGTACGACGAAGCCTCGGCGGGGACCTGCACCGCCAACCCTCGGTGCGCCGGGCCGAGGTCGGCCGACGGCGGGAGTACGACGAAGCCTCGGCGGGGACCTGCACCGCCAACCCTCGGTGCGCCGGGCCGAGGTCGGCCGACGGCGGGAGTACGACGAAGCCTCGGCGGGGACCTGCACCGCCAACCCTCGGTGCGCCGGGCCGAGGTCGGCCGACGGCGGGAGTACGACGAAGCCTCGGCGGGGACCTGCACCGCCAACCCTCGGTGCGCCGGGCCGAGGTCGACAGACGACGGGAGTACGACGAAGCCTCGGCGGGGACCTGCACCGCCAACCCTCGGTGCGGCGGGCCGAGGTCGGCCGACGGCGGGAGTACGACGAAGCCTCGGCGGGGACCTGCACCGCCAACCCTCGGTGCGCCGGGCCGAGGTCGACCGACGACGGGAGTACGACGAAGCCTCGGCGGGGACCTGCACCGCCAACCCTCGGTGCGCCGGGCCGAGGTCGACAGACGACGGGAGTACGACGAAGCCTCGGCGGGGACCTGCACCGCCAACCCTCGGTGCGCCGGGCCGAGGTCGGCCGACGGCGGGAGTACGACGAAGCCTCGGCGGGGACCTGCACCGCCAACCCTCGGTGCGCCGGGCCGAGGTCGGCCGACGGCGGGAGTACGACGAAGCCTCGGCGGGGACCTGCACCGCCAACCCTCGGTGCGCCGGGCCGAGGTCGGCCGACGGCGGGAGTACGACGAAGCCTCGGCGGGGACCTGCACCGCCAACCCTCGGTGCGCCGGGCCGAGGTCGACAGACGACGGGAGTACGACGAAGCCTCGGCGGGGACCTGCACCGCCAACCCTCGGTGCGCCGGGCCGAGGTCGGCCGACGGCGGGAGTACGACGAAGCCTCGGCGGGGACCTGCACCGCCAACCCTCGGTGCGCCGGGCCGAGGTCGGCCGACGGCGGGAGTACGACGAAGCCTCGGCGGGGACCTGCACCGCGAACCCTCGGTGCGGCGGGCCGAGGTCGGCCGACGGCGGGAGTACGACGAAGCCTCGGCGGGGACCTGCACCGCGAACCCTCGGTGCGCCGGGCCGAGGTCGACAGACGACGGGAGTACGACGAAGCCTCGGCGGGGACCTGCACCGCCAACCCTCGGTGCGCCGGGCCGAGGTCGGCCGACGGCGGGAGTACGACGAAGCCTCGGCGGGGACCTGCACCGCCAACCCTCGGTGCGCCGGGCCGAGGTCGGCCGACGGCGGGAGTACGACGAAGCCTCGGCGGGGACCTGCACCGCCAACCCTCGGTGCGGCGGGCCGAGGTCGGCCGACGGCGGGAGTACGACGAAGCCTCGGCGGGGACCTGCACCGCCAACCCTCGGTGCGCCGGGCCGAGGTCGACAGACGACGGGAGTACGACGAAGCCTCGGCGGGGACCTGCACCGCCAACCCTCGGTGCGCCGGGCCGAGGTCGGCCGACGGCGGGAGTACGACGAAGCCTCGGCGGGGACCTGCACCGCCAACCCTCGGTGCGCCGGGCCGAGGTCGACAGACGACGGGAGTACGACGAAGCCTCGGCGGGGACCTGCACCGCCAACCCTCGGTGCGCCGGGCCGAGGTCGGCCGACGACGGTAGTACGACGAAGCCTCGGCGGGGACCTGCACCGCCAACCCTCGGTGCGCCGGGCCGAGGTCGACAGACGACGGGAGTACGACGAAGCCTCGGCGGGGACCTGCACCGCCAACCCTCGGTGCGCCGGGCCGAGGTCGGCCGACGGCGGGAGTACGACGAAGCCTCGGCGGGGACCTGCACCGCCAACCCTCGGTGCGCCGGGCCGAGGTCGGCCGACGGCGGGAGTACGACGAAGCCTCGGCGGGGACCTGCACCGCCAACCCTCGGTGCGGCGGGCCGAGGTCGGCCGACGGCGGGAGTACGACGAAGCCTCGGCGGGGACCTGCACCGCCAACCCTCGGTGCGCCGGGCCGAGGTCGACAGACGACGGGAGTACGACGAAGCCTCGGCGGGGACCTGCACCGCCAACCCTCGGTGCG